>CM062804.1:697530676-697883176 GCA_031772625.1 Pinus tabuliformis | reverse complement strand
TAAAATCTAAAGGACAATTACAACTTTAAAACAACTCCAATAAAACCTCAAAAAATTCTTATTGTCATTCAAAATATTTTGTAAATGAAGGCCCATGTATATACCACAAGTCTAAGGCACTTTTGTGAAACATGGGAATGGCTTTCCAAGTTCAAAACTAGGTCATTAAAAACCCCAATAAATAATGTAACATCAAACATAAAGGAGGCCGATTTGAACTAAAGAGAGGATCCTTTGCTTGGAAGAGAAGTCACTTCACCTTATGACTAGATTATGTCCACATAGGGTCCAATGTTCCACTCACTTGGTTTTCACACCTTCAATGTCCACTTGGAGGAGACAAACAACTAGTAAAACAAGGTCAACTTGGTCCATTAGACTTAACTTGCACTCTTCCACTTTTCTACTTGGTGACTTGACTTTAATTGAGTATTTGGCCCTTTTCAACATTTAATTAGCAAAATAGCTAGATTTGACCCTTCAAACAATCCAATAGACCTCATTTGTGTGGGCCAACCTCTCTTATTAGTGAGCCAAATGTTAAGTCTCCAATGCCTAGCACAATTTGAGAAATTGGGAACATGGGTTTTGCTTGGATTACTTTTTATATGAAATTTGACATTGGAAGTCAGAATAACAATCTCGAATTTGAGAAGTAAACGACTATGAAGCATGAGAATTTAGATTAGGATGTGTTGAAATACCCTATATGTCACGTTAATGATTATTCTATGGTTGGTGGAATCTTCTAGTGGAAACATAGATTGAATACCATGGACTTGTGTAAGGCTTATTGTGATAATTGTTTTTAATGATCTTAAATTAAATGAGAAGATCAATTCGTAGAGAAATTGAGATTTTAGAATGAAAGCTTGTTTACTTAATGAAAACCCAATGAAAATATTAGAGTACACTTTTACCCTTATTCTAGCGTTGAATAAAATGCCGTGAAGAGTAATGTGTCTCTAGTTTTGGATAAAAGGACCCTCAGCTTTCTTCGCAACTTTTGTGGTCACTGGCCACTTGTGAAAGGAGTAGGTGTTATGAAACCAACTCACAAAAAGATAGAAAAGATAGATGAATGCCTTAGAAATAAGCCTCTTCGAGGGGGAAACCTCCTTTAAATTACACAAATGAACAATTCTTGGATGATACAAATGAAAAGAACTCCTTTCTATATATAGGAGTCTAAGGGGTCATAATATAATCAGAGCTGACATAACAATAATAATGTAAGGGCACAATAATAGCAATAGTGGGCTTCTATGGGGCACAATAGTAACAATATGGTGACTACATGGATACAACAATATAATAAGGGGGCTGTATTAATAACAATAAGCAGTTACACTAGTAGTATAGGGGCCTAATCACCTTCAAAAAGTGTTGTCCTCAACACTTGAGTAGTTCTTAGTGCTTCTATAGAATATTCTTGTTGTCCCAGGTGGAATCTTCAGCGGGTAAGTTCTTCCACTTGATGAGATACTCTAAAATTGATCGATTTTGTAGCTATAGGGTTTTTGTTTCTGTGACTGCTCCAGGTTCCGATATGATTTTTCCTTCCTCTTCAAGTTCTGGCAATATTGTTTTAATTGGGATCTTTTGCAACTTTTGAATGAGTGGCCACACTTCTTCATCCTTCTTCCATTCATCCCTTGCTTCGTTTATCCAATTTGGTTGGATAATAGAAATAGCACAAAACAATGCTTCCACATCCTCATCCTTTCTTGAGAGTGCATCTGCAACAAAATTTTGCTTCCCTTTTCTATAGATGATGTCAAACACATAACCCAATATATTTGTGACCCATTTTTTCTGTTCTTCTATAGATAATATTTGTTCTAAAAAGTATTTACGACTATCATGATCCATTTTTACCTTGAAGTGTCTTCCCATTCAGTAAGGTCACCATTTCTTAAGTGCATGTAGTATTTCCAACATTTCCTTCTCATAAATAGCTTGCTTGAGATGTAGCAGTAAAAATACCCAATGACCTACATCAATACATTTTTCACTACAATGTTGATCTACCTGTTGTTTCATTTGATTTTGCACCATAGTGGTGTTATCCTTTAAAAGTTGGGAAACTTGTTGTTGATGCTTATTGTGATCTTTCACTGCTTGAACCTTTTTCTTCTTGATATGTCCTTCTATCTTGAGAGTTTGAGGAGTGGTAATTTCTTCCAATGCTTTACAAGATATGGTCGGATTCATTTCTTGATGCTCGATGTGATCTTTCACTTCTTGAACATTTTTCTTCTTGATATGTCCTTCTATCTTGATAATTTGAGGAGTTGTAATTCCAGCCAATGAATTACAAGATATGGTTGGATTCATTTCTTCTTTCTCGATGTGATCTTTCACTTCTTGAACCTTTTTCTTCTTGATATGTACTTCTATATTGAGAGTTTGAGGAGTGGAAATTCTTGCCAATGCTTTACAAGATACGGTTGGATTCATTTCTTCTTTCTTTGGGGTTGGTTCTTGGTGTATATACTCTTCTTTTGATGTTTCTTGATCCTTTTCTTCCTCCTCTTCATAATCTAGGTAAAATAATTTCTTCTCAGCACACTTATGACCTTTAGTGCATTTTCTATCACAATTGTAACAAAGCCCTTTTTCTCTTTTCTCTTCGAATTGTTGTGGTGTAACCCTTGTAGGTTGTGGAAGGCTACGAGAAACAACACTTCCATTATTATAGTTATGAGTGGTAGACTTCCTTGTTGCCACAATTTTACTTTCCACTATGTAACAAAGCTCTTTTACTCTTTCCAATTGTTGTGGTGTTGCTCTTTGTATCCTCATAATGTGCTATCATTTCCTCCGTGAAAATTGACCACGTAACAAGTTGTTTACGAGAACAAAGCCCTTTATACCATAAAAATTGATCCGGTTCTAAATATGAAGATGCAATACATACCTTCTGTAACATTGGTACACCATGTAGATCAAAATATTGCTCCATCTGAAGTATCCAATTTACCGGATCCTTGCCATCAAACTTCCTCATATCGCCTTTTCTTGATTTTAGAAGCTCGATCTTGAAATGACTATAACTTTGTAATTTTGGTTCTTCTAGTTCTGAAATTGCAACCTGTAGTAGCCCTCTGTGTCCTCTTTCCAATGCCACCAGTCTGATCCAAATTGGATTCTCCAAGGAAGAGTTATGCCAAATCTCCCACGCTGACCTGATTATAGACTAGTTCAGTAGAGCGAACTTGTATGACGTGCCACGTGTCACTGTTTCGACCTTTGGATCTAAAAAATGTATACAAGAAACTACAGTTCATCCTCGTTCTGCAACTTCTTACGAAATTTCAATCTGATGCTCAAAACAAAAGTTATGACTATTTTCCCCAAGTCACCTGTTTGGAATGTAATTTATGAGTCTGCAAAAAGAACAACTTCCTCAGATCATATCTCTGCAAATATTGCGCAAAAAGCTTTGAAATTCGGACCTGAGGTTCAACGCAATTTCATCTCAAACGGGTTTTTTTTCGCTTCTGAAACGTTGCAGAAAATTTTTTATAGCGAAAATGCCACAATGAGCTATTTGGAGTAGCGAAACCCTAGAATCCAAAGCTCTGATACCAAATGTTATGAAACCAGCTCACAAAAATATAGAAAAGATAGATGAACTCCTTAGCAATAAGACTCTTTGAGGGGGCAACCTCCTTTAAATTACACAAATGAACAATTCTTGGATGATACAAATGAAAAGACCTCCTTTCTATATATAGGAGTCTAAGGGGTCATAATATAATCAGACAAACATAATAATAATAATGTAAGGGCACAATAATAACAATAGTGGGCTTCTATGGGGCACAATAGTAACAATATGGGGACTACATGGGTACAACAATATAATAAGGGGGATGTAATAATAACAATAAGGGCTTACACTAGTAGTATAGGGGCCTAACAGTAGGCAACTTTAAAAATGCAGTGCCATTTAGAAGGGAAATACTAATAGCAACAGGGCAAAGGCAATTATTCCATTCGTTTAATTATTTCTCATTTGTCTGGTCATATTGCGAGCTACATTATATATCATGAAATTGTTTTAGTACTAGTAAACAATGATTAAATACATAATAAATTTGAACCTTTTACATTTAGAGGACATTTCTCTCAATTTAAAAAAGAAAATATGAAAATCATGCTGGAAACAGTTCTGAAGTTTTGAGTATTTCATTTTCAAGATTAACTAATTGGTTTGGAAGATGAAAAACCATCAAATTGGAAGAGTGGGACTTTTATATTCACTAAGGTTTTAAAGAAACTATATGCATGAAACTTATACTAGCACCTTCTAGTGGAATTGATAGTGCACTAATCCATTGTTTGCCATTATTTTGGTTTTGGTACCACCTTATAGCATATCTAGGTTCAAATGCTATTTTCCATGATAGACAATGGAATTTGTTTCAACTCTAATTGATTCGAGGAGTTCCACAAGGATGTCACATGAGCATTTATGATGCCCATTTTGACGTAGACAACTACCTATGTTAAGGTTTTATTTTGCAGTTCCATGTTATTTATTTATGAACATTGTGTAATATTGATGCATTTGGTTGAACATGTGAAACTACTTAGGTTGGATTTTGATGATGGAAATATTTGATGTATGACTTACTTGGTGATGATTTATCTAGTACATGACTTATCAGAGCTATTGTTGTTTCATGAATGGCTTAAGTGGATATGATCTATCTAATGAATGACGTACTGAAATTATAATTGTTTCCAGTATGAACTATGAAATTGACACGTGGATACTAGACTTAATAGGTTGATGATTATACGTCTTGTTGTTATATAAATGTATGAATGAGAGCTAACCCGTAGAGGGAAAGAACTATATGATAGTTGAGAGCTACTCTTCCATTGAGGGAAGGTTGAGACATCTCATGGGGAAGGTATAATGCACATTGTTCTATTACATTTGGTATCTACTTGATATGCACTCTTATGACATGAGTAAAATGCAAATGACAGGTGGCAAAGACTACCTGACTGGATTATTCGATGACAAGTCCAACCAGATCTGTAGTGTGGTCTGTGTTACGGCATTGACCCTAGTTCTGAAGGAGGGGTGGGGGCATTTCCCACCGTGTATCTTCCAAAACCTGGAATCGTGGGAGGGAAGTGGTGGACACACTCCCCTAGATGTGTGATGACGATTTCCAGTTGCCCGCTGGCGAAGTTAGGTCGATGTATTCGATGCTTCCACCATGTCGGTTTTATCAGTGGTTAGTATGGTCATTGCCACTGATAAAGCAACAGAGGACGTATAGGGTGGGAACGGAAGTAGGTCAAGATGGATATGAGGATATAGATCAATTGAAGACTCTTGATAGAAAGTAATGTCATTGTCTGACTTATCAAATTTTACTGCTATAACTCTCTCTGGTTTGCTATGCTTTCGAACTCCTTATATCTTTTCATTCTAACTTCAGGACGAAGTTTTCTGAATGAGGGGTGTATGTAATGCCCCACTTAAATCTTAACCTGTAAATTTTATTAATGTTTACATTATTTGAAAATATTGAGAAATGTTGGTCTAATATAAAATTCATGATTTCTATTATTCAAATTCCCAACTTACCTTCTCAAATTGAATCTTAGGAAGGATATGGTCTCCTTCCATTATTTCAAATAATATATGTATTCATCTCACATTCCCCAATGTACCCTCACCTTTACTAGGGAGAAGACATTGTCCTCTCCAACTCATTATCAATATATATATATATATATATATATATATATACATCTCACATTCCCAAATGTACCCTCACATTTACTAGGGAGAAGACATGGTCCTCTCCAACTCATTATCAATATATATATATTCATCTCACATTCCCCAATGTACCCTCACATTTACTAGGGAGAAGACATGGTCCTCTCCATTTAATTACATCTCACATTCCCCAATGTACCCTCACATTTACTTGGGAGAAGACATAGTCCTCTCCATTTAATTATCAATATATATATTCATCTCACATTCCTAAATGTACTTTCAGATTTACTTGGGAGAAGACATGGTCCTCTCCCATTAATTTCCAAATTTTATATTCATGTCACATTTCCAAATGTACTCCCAGCTTTACTTGGGAGAAGAGAAGTCAACTGTAAGGATGGATGAGAAGTTAATGACATTAATGAGAGGTGGTTGAGAGGGAGAAGAAAGGGAGGGTATAAAAAGGGAAGGGGGAAGGGATAAAAGGGGAGGTGGAGTCTTGCTTATGATTTTGGGGTTGATTGTGATTTTAGGATTTGTTGTGATTTTTGGAGACCTTAGGAACCTGTGGAGGTTTCTTGGGTTGTTGAGAGGAGGGAAATATTTTTCATCTTGGTCTAGATCATTCATCTTGGACACACACACTACATCTGGTTGGACTTGGGTTCAGAGGGCTAGGGAACCTGTGGAGGTTTTCTGGGCTAGGGATTATTTCCTAGTTGGCTGGGAGGTTAATCTAGTTGGGTCAATCAAGAGGAGCGTTCTGCAGGAGCAGCAACTCAAAGGCATCTCCACCAGGCACCGGTACAGGTATTCCTCTATAGATTACTCAGGTAAATTTATTAAAATGAAATGTTCTCCATAAGTTATAAGGATTAGAATGTAAATGTTAAAATTTTATTTGTTTAAAAGTCTTGTAAAAAAGTAAACTATTGTCTCTTATTGCATTTAAATTCATCAGAAATAGATTTGTTAGAAAACCCTAGGAAAGGGATCTTACATGGCTGAAGAGAGACTTTCCTTAGCCATTCTATGGTCGGGTGGAATGTGGTAGCCCCATCCCAGGTTTGGATTCAACATCATCGATATGAAGTTATTTCTCTTTGTATTTCTATGAGTATTATATTGGCTTATATGTGGATCATATGGTTATGATTTCCTTGGTATTTTTGTTGCTATTATGTTGGTTATGTATATGTTTTATGACATTAGCTATGTATGGCTCTCATCATCTTTTTACTTGTAAATGAATGAAAAATGTATTTATGACCTAATGGATGAAACTGCAGCTAATGTGTTGAGGCATCACTGTCTCTTAGCGGTTCTTAGATGAGTATGAGACCCATATGCTTAGATCTATTATTTACACCTGTAGATTACATATTCGTGATATGTTTGACAAAATTCCTGTCATGGCTAGTAAGGGTCCATTCAAGGGCTTGTTCAATTATTTGTAATTGCATCATTGTTTCATTGTTATCTTTCTGTTCTGAACGTGGCATTCAATTCCGGGCATCAACCTAGGCTTTGGGCCTGAAAAAGTGGCTCAAATCTCGGAGATGTTGGCATAACACTCAGAAAATAGTCCTTAGAGGTTGGCATGCCTTATCATGAGGGTGTCCAGAGCCTCCTGGATGCTTTCATGCCCATATCATGGGAGTGTCTGGGGGTAAAGTGTTCGAAAATCTCAGTGGGACGCAAGGGATGGTTAGCAGAAAGGTTGGGATGGTTCCTAGGGGTCCTATTGTTGATGTTGATGGTTTGTATGGTGCGTGTCCACTGGTTCCACTTCCTTAACGTGACTTAGGAAGTTAAAACATATCATAGTAACTTCTCGTCACATGTTTACCTCGGTTGGCCAGTTACTTGGGTAGATGTGGGAGGAGGGTGTTACAATTATAATTATTGACTTTACACACATGCATCTTAACTTTTGGATTAGTTACATGAATATATCAAATTATACATGTTATGTCCAGGAGGTTGGCATATAAGGCAACTTAATATATTTAAGTATAGCCAGCCCTACATAAATATAATGTGGATACTCGGAAGAGGTAGTTTGAAATCTTTTGAATTCAAACTTGTAGTTTGTGAGAAACACTTAATTGGAAATACTCATAGGTAATTTGAAATCATTTAAATTTGAACCTATAATTTGTTAGAAAGAAAAACATATTCTAGAAATTTAAGAGAATAAAGAGTGAACAATCCACCACTCTTTTCATGACTAATAAAGACAATGTTAATGTGTTACTACTAAATTTTTCCATAAAAAATAGTTTTTCCATCTACAACCTTCTAAAAGAGAAATCTCAAATGGTTTCCTTCATATATAGATACCCGTCGTGCTAATTTCACCAAAGTTACAAGTAGTACATATTTGTGTGAATCTTCTCTATATTGTGTATTATTATTATTATAGTAATTTAATATTATTAGAAATAACAAATTTAACAATATTATTAAAGTATTGTTAAAAAAATACTATTGCTAATAATCATATCAATATATTTTTTATAATACAATAAATCTCTATATTATATATTAGTTTATTTCAATGTATTTCCTTTCTATTAAGGGTAGAGATTTGGATGAACCATCCAATTAAGAGTGCAAGGAGATCTAGGACATGAAATAAACTTATGTGCTAGACAAATTATTTTTCATTTTCAGATATTAGATCTCCTCTATAGTAAGGTTTCAATAAACATACATGAACCCCTATGAATGAATTATGTTTTCTCCTCTAAACTGGTTGTGCCTTAAAATCTTATCTAGCAATAATATGGATTGTGTATGTGGATTTGACACCCAATCTTCGCCTCCATCCAAGCCCCCCTCGTTCTTATTTTATGGATCACCATGGAAAAAGTAGAAGCTCTGACTAGGCCTAGTGGAACATTTTCCTTTGACTTGTTAAGTTCCCCTTCCATTTGAGGGTAAAAAAGCATATGCCTTTGATGGGATCACCATGGCAAAAGTAGAAGCTCTGACTAGGCCTACTGGAACATTTTCCTTTGACTTCTTAAGCTTCTTAGAGACATCTCAAATGCGTTATTCCATAACCATCCAAAGTTATTCTTGTTGTAGAATGACCTAATGGAAAACCCTAAACTAAAGGGTTGAGGGGTTGGGGTTCTTCTATGTGTAAGGCTATTCTTTAATTGTTTTTTTAATTGTCAAGCATGCAAAACTTTTTCCTATGAAGCCCCACTAGAAAGTGATATATTTATAATCTCAAATGGACTAGCTCCTAGCAAAATCACCTGAGCTATGGCATGCTCATAATCTAATTTTTAATAATTAAAATAATTATTATCTACAATAAAACATTGTATGTTTCTAGTTTTCTATTGGGATAAACATTGTTTAACAATGCCAACAAAGCATCTCATTTTTAACTCTTATCAACATGAAAAAAATAAGAATTGTACTCATACTTTTGGGTACTCAACTTTTCTAACTTGTTGGACACTAAGATATTACGTTGTGCAGCTAGCTTCACAATAACTTTCCTCTTCAGTGTTGAAACACTTTGAGCAAAATGTCGTCTTGTACATCATAATAAGTTCTAGATCATTAACATTATATACAAAAAATAATTTAAAACCATTTCGAAAATAGTTCCTGGTCCATAATCAATATTGAGCATAAATGCCAAACTCCAATTCTCATTTGGCACCCGTTAGGCTTCTTCACTTGCCTTTTCATAAATTTATTGTTCATAAAAAATATCACCATTTTCCTATTCCTTATTTTCCCTTAGTCTCTATATATATCTAGTTCCTCATATATAATATTATTATAATAATATCATTATTAAAAATATATTTAATATAGTATATTATAATAATATTATTAAATTGTTATTACCATTAATAATAATGTCAATATATTTTTTATAATATAAATATCTATAAATAAATAGAAGATATAATCCATATAAATATCTATATATATAAAATATTTTATAAGCATTGTCCTTGGAGGACTTGCACCTTTATTGATACACCCAAAACAAAAGCTTTCCTGTTGGGCCGTGATTTTGGGTAAACAACAACCACACCCTCACTAGGGTTTCATCATACGCTTCTTTAATGTCTTTCTCACAGGCTGATGGAGAAGAATACCAATAGACTGCAGGCTTTATACCTTTATTCGTGTTTAACTTAGCTGAAATATTATTAAAGAATTTATAATCAAATTACACTCAAGTTGTACATCTCTGGATATATATATATATATATATGAAATGCTTTATATAAGATAATATTACAAGTCACATACTATTATCAATAAGCATCCCAAAATGCCATCTCGATTGTAATATAATGTTTCTAACGTATTTAGTCTAAGCCGCATAACGTACATTTACTGGTGAAAAACTGAAGTTACAGTCAATGAATTAGCTTATGATTTCACAAATTGAATTCCGAGACCAGGAACACACACCACAACAAATTGCTCTATGTCAATTGGCTCATCAACATCACACTAGATTTCACATATTGAATGCCAAGCCCATGAAACTCACACCGCAGAAAATTGTTGATTAGTACATTGCAGGCTTTATACCTTTATTAGTATCGGCCATTCAATGGCACTAAAAGAATTCACCAATGAAAAACTTGGATATTTGAGCGATTATAGGTTTTCCCAAAATTGCATTCAAACTTAACATAATCACATGAAATCAAGGAGGAAGTAAAAGATCTCTACAATGATTGAGATAATATTCTCCACCAAGTTCTTTTTAGTTTTTTTAAAGTATAGCTATCATGGTAAGAAACATTATAAGCATGATAGTATGCATCATTTTAAGAGATGACATTGTAATAACATACGATTGAAGCAAGATCTCATTACATCATCATAAGAAGCTTGAAAGATAGTTGAAGTAGAAGTCTATAGCAATCATTATTAAAAGGAAGTAGCTCTTGGTAGCCTCATTTAAAGCATACTTATGGGTAGAAGAAAATCATCAAGCATAAAGTTCATCATACATTCATCATTAGGAAGGAGCGTTTGTAGGATGAGGAAAATCAAGATCCTTCGTTGGAATCTTTATTAGAAGGTTCATCTTTTGGAAAAATCAAGTTTCTCATTGAGAATTCCACCTTGTATGGGATTCATTGTTTGGAAAAATGATGGTATGATGACAAAGGAATGTCGCATTTCAAGATGGTTTAAGTACTCTCAATCAAGGAAAGGAAGCCTATATGACCAAAAGAAGAAAAGAGGTATGTATGCATATGTTTGATGAATTAAGTCATGTCATCATATAGTTGCATAAGCATGATCGAAGAAAAGGGATTTTTCCTTTGAAAAGATGCACGAAGGCATGGTTGACATATTGATTAGATGAAATCAAAATAATATGTCCTCATATGTAATATGAGGTGGTTGACAAAAAATGAAGGAAATATGATGGAATTTCCTGGGGAGAAATATGTGAAGAAAGAAAGAAGAGATCCTGAAGGATTCAAGTATGGTCACATATAAAATGAAATCAACATCCAATGACTAGAATAATTGACCATGGCATATCCATGGAAAAGGTATGAATAATTTGATGAAGTCTGGAAAAGAAGGAGACCCTTGACATTAAATGTCTTGGAGATGTGTCAATCTGTATGCATGTTGTTGATGTTGCAACAAGCAGATGTCATGACGAAGGACCATCACAAAAGGTAATTTTGATTTGATCTTCATTTTTTATTTTTGAACAATATCTGGATGGGATGATACATGGCTACCTAAAGAGAGTTATAGATGTCACCTAAAACTATTACTCATGTGGTAGGATTGAATATCCTGAAGGAAACATGATGTGGAAAAGGTAGTTGTATGAAGAAAAGCCAGATATGGACTAGTAGATCAATTTCCAATGAAAGGAAGGATGAATTGATTGACATGGTTCGTGAATGAAAGTGATGGATGGTCGATTCCCTATGAAGAAGTTCTAAGATTTGAAGGTTCCATAATGATAAACATGAAATTCATGACATCGAAAGGAGGATCTCTTCTAGCAGCTAATAGATCCATGATCTCCACCAAAGAGATGATGTTGGAAAACAAGTCCCTGGTCAAGAGGGAGCTTACACAAGTCCCTAGTTAAGAGGGAGCTTGGTTACATTCATTTTATAAGAATATGTACCTCCCTTCATAGGAATGGGTATATCCTCTCTAGTTGAGAGGGAGAGATAGACACATAATTATTGTCTTCACTTTGGAAGAAAGAATAGAGGATTGGGTAAGAATCTGGCATATGATACTCTTAGAGTATGAGGTAGGGAATCCAAGATAAGAGTAGTCATAGAGGACCAATATTCTTTGAGGATTGGGAATCAAAGATAAGAATATTCCTGGAAGGGCATACCCTATGAACACCCAGGTGGGGTATTTGACTTGAGAGATAATGATGATGGTGTTTATAAGTCATTAGTATCACCAACATTGTGATCTGATCTTGTGGAGAGATAGAAATGTTAGTTAAGGCCTTACTATGTGAAAATGTTGGTTAATATGATGCTAAACAGATGGGTTACCAATCTGACTCTTCTTATGAGACTTCCTAAGATTGAGAATGTCCAAGTACCTTGTATAGATTATGAATACCTCCCTAGTTAAGAAGGAGTGTTGAAATATGTAACTAGGTTCAGTATTCATAATGACATATGCAATCACGATTTTACGTATTTGACGTAATGAGAAAAATAAAGTCATTATTGTTGTTCTTGAGGCATGTGTTTCATGCTTAGTTTTAGGTCAATCTCCCATTGTGAGATCCTAGGGCTTGTCATTGAGTCTACAGGTCATTAATTCATTTTCATGTATGAAAGGCCCATTTGGGTATGTTACATATTGTAAAATAAATTTTATTTAAGTCAATGAAAGAGTCAAAAGACCCTCCAAGGCCTTGTCTATGGGCCAAAATCAAATCAACCTCCACAAGAAGCAAGTCGACCTGTCAAGAGGACAGGTTGGCCTAGGTACAATATCAAGTTGAACTACTAGCATGGGTGAGGAGCCTATATATAAAGTAGGAATCCACCTCATTAAAAGTAAATCAATCAAGCATCTATGTCAAGGAAATAAGTGCGAATAGGGAAGAAAGGAATCCTCTTGAGCAACAAATAAAATAAAGGAGAAGAGCAAAGTCTTTAAGGTCAATTTTTGGGCCATTCATCTCACACATGTGACTACAGCTAGGGTTTCTACATTAAGATATTGTAGTCATTGAAAGAGCCAAGATATATCCTAAGAAAGGATTATTTTGTTATCTAAATTCATAAGAAGAAGAGTCCAAGACAAGCGAAGGAGATAAACCACTTAAATTTACCTTCATCATCTCACATGTGTGGCCTAGTGTTTCTAAAGCAAGGGCCAAAAATTGTAGAAGTTGCGGGCAAGATGAAATTGTAGAAAGACGGGTCAAAGTTATTGTCAAATCGTTGGAAGGTTGAAGTTGAAGATAAGGAACAAGTAGCTATTTTGACTTGGAAAAAGAGGCAAGGTTGACTTAGTCTTGGAGGAGTCTTGGTAAAAAATTGAAGATTCTATACGAATAAGAATTATTGTGGGTTTTCCTCTCAGAGTGGAGAGGTTTTGGCCCTCGTTGATCACCTATATCTTGTATCCTTTGTATTATTGTTCTTTATGGTTTGGAAGCTATTTGATGAAGAAAACACTAACAATAAACAATTGAAAAAAGAAGCTAATGAAGTGAAGTAAAAATATACCATAAACAATTACCAAAGTAAGATAAATCATCCTATGTTACTACCCCTAGATTTCTCAACACATATTTGTATTGTTACCATCACTAAAATAATAAAATCCATAGATGAATGCTAATAAAAGAAAAACTATAATTTGTAACAAGCAACCGAAAGACTAATCAATACAATACAATGATGTGGCTCTTACTCTTGTAAAATTTGGAAATTCTTATATATACAAGCTAAACCAATCTCATAAATATTAAGGTAAGTAAAGCTATTTAATTTTGTACATGGATTCAAACTTACTTTGGAATATTATTAAATAAAATCCAAACCAGTAAAAGATGATAGCAACTAGTATTTTGTGTTATGCATCTCTTATTTGTGGATGGATTATTTAAAATGAAAATACATTTGGATGGGTTGCTTATATCATATAATTTCTACTATTGAAGTAATTTTCATTAATCTGGATTATAAATGAATCCTAACCAATAACAAAGAAGAAAAAGGTGTTTCATAAGGGTTTAAACTTCAACAAAAGAAAACATGGAAGGTTTGCTTCAATGAACATAAAGGCAAACCCAACTAACAAAAGGTGTTGTAGAAGGCTTTAGACTTCAACAAAAGAAAACATGGAAGTTTGCTTCAGTGAACATAAAGACAAGCCCAACTACAAAAAGGTGTTGCAAAAGGATTTAGGCTTCAACAAAAGAAAACATGGAAGGTTGCTTCAGTGAACATAAAGACAATCCCAACTACATGGCTACTCAGAATTGAAAATGAAACTCTATTATACTCCAACCATTAGATACATAAATTACAATAATTGAAGGTAGAAATCTATACAATAGTGAAACCATAATTTCAAAGCTTTATACCAAACCCAATACTTTTCCAAATAAAAATTCTTATGGTTCCCAAAAATGAAGAAAAAAATTAAGAGGAAAAGGGAGAGCATGCAAGAGGAATTGGAATGTAGAACAAATACACATAGCTACCTATACCACTATGTTATGAGTCTTGAATTCTTAATTCAAAATCCACTACTTTATGAACAACATTGTACTGTTGTGTGTTGAATCTTGACTTCTTAATTCAAATTCCACAACTTTTTGAACAATCCTCATGTATTAGATATGACAATGACAACAAATGTAAACTTCGAAGATGGAAAGAAAACTATTGAATCTTTAAATAGAGATAACAATAAGACTCTTGAATTTTTAAATAGAGAGGAATTATTATTTTGTGACCATTTGTTCCAAAAAATGGGGACCATGTTCTCCAAATTGATCCCAATGTCGTGAAATAGGGGTGAATTAAAGCAAGTAGCTCATTTTACATCAAATGGGGAGGGGAAAATAACTATCATAAATACCCATTCTTGCAAATTGGGGTAAATGGAAGGTTGTAACTCTTAATTTCAAGGGATAAAATTATTTTTCCCCTCTCCCTTAAAATAAGGTGAGGCTAACCTCCATACCTATTTTTTTATAAGATAAATTTGGGGTGATTTGTAATAATGTACTATGATACAAACAATTTGCCTAGTAAAAATTCAAAACCCTTTAATTTCGCCCAAGGACGAAAATTCACCACTAAAATTTTCCATGTTGATGAGTTCTATGTTAACATCTAACTGGGAATTCAATCTCATCTTGTTCAAAATTGAAACAAAAGTTGTGTCTTTTTGACACATTGGAATATGCAAAAAACAACATTTTACTTTGTATTTCCAAAAACTATATGGCATTCTCACCTTGTTCAACATTGGGTGTTCAAAGGCCATAGAGTCTTTGACAGGTTGCTCATGATACAAGTTGTCACACATTATCAAATCAACATTTCCAAAGTATTTTATGTTAAATTTCCTTGAAACCAAGCGCCTGGTTGTAAATGTCAAACAAACCCTTACATGATTTATTAATTTATGCACGAGTAGGTTCTTAACAAAAAATGCACAATGGAAACACACATAAATCATCATCACATATTCACACACGATATACCCTAGAAAAACCACAGATGAGAAAAACTAATGAACTTGTTCTATTAATAACTTGGGCTCTCGTACCTGGGATAATGGCCTATCAGAGGAAATATACAAATAGTTTGAGCAACATCACTACTAATCACTAACTTCCCCTTGCTCCCTTTCCTCAGGCATGTGGCCAACCTACACACATGAGTGAAATGCCTCCACTCAAATTGTGTGTAAGGTGTCTTCGCCTCTCCCTTAGATCTCCTTTTATAGCTAATTAACGACTCAAATCCTAACCCTAGATCTTAATGGCCATAGTTAAATATTGTCATATGAAGATCAAAAGCTATGACTTAGTCTCTGATGAAGATCACTTAAATCACTTAAGTGACTCAAATTTATAATAAATTCACTTTTAATCCTTAAATACAAAAGGTACTTTATCAAATCATTTTACAAATTATATCATCTAGAGAGGTAATCTTCCACATGCTAAGACACCAAGCCATTGTGGATGTCATACTGAGTTACACAATCCAACACTCCCTCTTAGCGAGGAAGGTACTTCCATAACCCAAATTATTCTCCAATATCATCACATCCACTGTAGTTTCTTCGTCTGACACAAAAGCTTGTTCTGCTACCTGACATGGAAATTGAGCTAAGAACCTTGCTCTTAGAAGCCTCTTGCTCCTAAGCATCGTGTATGGCTATTAGCCCTTTGTTACACATTGCCCAAGACCACTACCCAAAAAAAATTCATATTGCTCGAGCTTATTTCTCATTGCCCAAAACTTCCACCCCCTACCTAGACCTTCCTGCACACTTCTCGAGGCTACTCAGAGCCTCTGCTCCCTGCTCGAAAATCATGTCTACTACTCGAAGCCTCTTACTTCTTTCTTCTTAGAACCCAATGCAATTTGAGCTTCATTTCTTTGAGTGGACCGTACATACTACTACTACAAGTGGCTAGGTTTCTAACACTACAACTAGATTTTTTTGTGCAACTCTTCTCCATTGACCTGCACACACACAAATTATGGATAGATTTGTTGTCTATTGTTGGGAAACTTCTATAACACCCAAAATCTACCTAGGTACCTATTTGTGTTGCTAACTTGCCCCGGCGGCTATCCAATCCACAACATTCCCTTCCTGCATTTGTCCGGTCCCTCGATAATATTTGTTATGTGTTTTCCCTTCTGTCCTTATGGCTCATGCTTCCCACAGTTGAGCCCCATGTTTATGCCTATTCTCAACACCCTCAGATACATCGTCTTTCCCAAACTCTTCTTGCCTCCGCATATGGCCCTGCTCGGTAGTGTTTGTGCTTATGGGCGACTAGCTTTCACTACCCTTGTAAACTCATCCCAACACCTTTTTGTGTTGACTATTTCTATAGTGACTTACTGCACTGTTGTGTCAGTTGAACCACCTATAATTTTTGTTCAATGACCAGCTTTAGCGACTCAATTGTGACTGCCACTGTCTCCTTGACATAAGGATCTAGCCAAGCCCAAATGTATCCTAACTAAGAAATTGACCAAGGAATCTTTGGGGTATATTGGGTGCTCTTTGTGCCAAAAGAAATATATTGAAGAGATATTCAAATTATATTTTGTGTTTTGGTTGATTCCTTACATATTTTAAGGCACATTTGTTTTAAGGTAATTTTTCATGAAAACATAATCTTTTTGTATTTAGGCCATAAATTTTCACCTCGAACTTGGATTTGGGTGCTCTTGGTGTTAAAAGAAAGCTCTTGAAGAGCTCTATAACTTTGTTGTTATAATTTTTTGAAGAGTCCCCACAATTTTCCAACACGTTCATTTTAGCATTGAAATTCAAAAGAAAAGAATCTTTTGACAGTGTCAAATGATTATATCTTTCTATGTGAGTACTAAAATGAATGCCATGGAAAATCCATGAGGGATCTTGAAAAACTTATAACTGAAAATTTGTAGAGATCTTCAAGAAATTTATTTTAACACCAAGGGCACCCATATCCAAGTTCAGATGAAAATTATGGCCAAAATACCAAAGGTGTCTAAAGATTCCTGTCAAAAGATTATTTCTTGAAAATGGTAAAAAATGGCCTTAAAATGAATGTTCCTTAAAATACATAAGGAATCAGTGAAAGCACATAAAATGGAAGTTGTAGATATCTTCAATATCTTTATTTTGACACAAAGAGTGCACACATGAGAGTTCAGGGTAAAACATTATTCCCAATATACCCAAAATATTATCTTCTTTTTTCTTAATTAGGATACATATTGTGAAGGGCTAGAACCTTATGGACCCAATCATGCTTGGCGCCAAACCTCCTACGATTATATTACGATCCTTTCCTCCTGTGATTTTATCATGTTCTTGTCACGATCCCTAGTAACACTGTGTGAGTACAACCCTTGTCTCTTGATTTTTGGTATGCGACAGGCTCATTTCGTTGATTGTGTTGTTGTCATGGTCATCGTTGGGTGCCATTTTTGTGGTTGGTTGGTTGGTCGACCTAGTGGTTTCCCTAATTGTGGCTACTCGACATCTAGTGGCCCTAGTTGGCTCAACTTTTAGCCACCTTCACTACCCCACCTTTGTCTGCTCTTTTTTTCTTTTCTTTTTTTAATGACTATGAGTTGGGCTTTGATGACTGCTGGAGGTGCTTCATTGTGTGACCATTTGGTGTCTTAGAGCATTATTTCCTCATGCAATGACTAATTCCACCACCCCTGCACCCGATATCATTTGTAATCACATCCACCTTGCCTACATAACCCACCGACATTTCCATCTCCTTGTGCCCAACTTAGTTTTCTTTTAGATGAATAGAATCTCATTGCTTTGATATCATGTTAAATTTCATTGAAACCTAGCACCTAGAAGTGAATGTCAAACAAACCCTTACACAATTGTATTAACTTATACATGACTAGGTTCTTAATGAAAATGCATAGTAGAATCACACAAAAATCATCATCACGTATTGGACAAATGATATACCATAGAAATCCACAAAGGGGAAAAACTAACAAACTTTTTCTATTAAAAACCTTGGCTCAAGTACTAGGGATAATGGCACATCAAAGGAAACATACAAATAGTTTGAGCAGTCAAACAACTACTCCCTATTTTCCCCTTGCTCCCTTTCCTTAGGCCCCTACTCGACCTGCACACTTAAGTGAAACCAATTTTTCTCGATAAAAATAGCTTGGGTCCTTATGTTCACTATAGCTCATGAATCTTATGACAAATGACACATCACCATGTTTTCGTTTCTTGCCCCTTTTTATATAGCTTGATGCAAACTCCACTAAACAAATGTGTTAAATTTTGAAGGTCATTGTGAGTAACATTCAATGATTGAAGTGCATACCACATCCTTTGAAGCATCTGCTTATTACTGCAATTATTTTGGTCGTTTGAGGATAGACACCCAAACATATTTATGAGAAGTATTAATGAATACCCATTTTCTCAAAGTCATAGAAAAAGGAATGAACAAAGAAATATACATAGCCTAGAGTGTAGAGATTTGTTGCAAGTTTTGCAAAGCTTTTCCAAGTTGGGCGATTGTTTGCACAATATCAAGGTTTTTTTTTCATGGTTTTATCAAGTTTTGTCATGTAAGAGCTATAATATTTGGTTGATACATAAGAATCAAGAACAATTTGAGCATTTGTGTATGAATTCCACATTTTTGGAATATGACAACAAAAACTATTTGTCCCTATCTTAGTTGGCCTTCTTTTAAGTAAAATCGTCGTTCATTTTTAACTAGATATGGCATCAATGTATTCATACTCTGATAGACCCAAATCTCTCAAAAAGGTGTCAAACATATATGTTTAATTGTATTTAGCATGTTAGAGTGCTTCAAAAATAAGTTTGGCATTTTTCTTCCTTTTGTAATCTGTGAACTCAGTTGGTTCAAGTACAATTGTTTTTCTTATTGGGGGAATGGGAAAATTGAACCCACCATAAACATTTATTTTTCCTACAATATTTTGTATGATCATGTTATTGAATTGCTTTAAGATCATTTGCAAGAATTCATGAATCGCAAGAAAAATATCTATCTATAAAGTCCTCTATCTCAACATTTTCATTTCTTCCATAGACCAATGCAATCTTTGTCCATATGAATTCATGTCATGTTGTCTTCCTTTGTTTTGGGATTTTGTTACAAAAAAGCGGTCTTGCAATTCACTAGGATACTTGTTATCATGGCAAACTATTTGTTTTAGGGCACCTACCCTATTATTATAGTAATATACACATGTTATTGGATCATCTCTTAATAAGGTTTCAAGTATGTTTTATGTTATCTCATTGTCAATAGATGGGTTATTTTTGTCCTTCATATATTGTATGGAATTGACCAATGGTTTCCAATGGTGGTCACCACAACTAAAGGAAACAAAGAATATTAGTGGATACTATTGTTGTGTTATTGCATAAACATTCCTATGTAAACAACTGAAGTAATCTAGGGATGTTTTTGATTTCTCAGATCCATGTAACCAACATTTTATTTAAGATTGTGATCTAGATTTGGATTTGATTTAACATCTTTTTCTAGTAGTTTTATTCCCTTTAGTTTTCCTTTATTTATTATTACCCATATACAGTTGAGAACTTAAATAAGTATAATGCATACTACCTTATAACAAATTTGTGATGTGGTGTGAAAAGTCATGGTTTTTATGCAATATTTCCCATTTTGTAGTGTCTTGATATGTAAATTTTCTTATAATATCATTTGGAAACTTTTCTCCATAGAAACATTTAGGGAAGCTCATTTCCTCTAAATGTTTGTTGAAATTTTTCTAATAGCATATATCCCTCTCTAGGGGCAATGTTTAATTGATTACTTTGAAGATCATAAACACTATGTGATTCTATGAACCCATCCAATAATGTTTTTTTCATTGGTTCTTCATTGTTGTCATTGATGTCACTATCTATTTCAATATTTTTCTCAAGCACAAGTGTATCTATGGCCTCTAGAAATGTTTCCTTCTGTTACAGAGTATTTTGTCATTGTCCCTGTACTCCCCATTCCTTGATCCTGGAGGACCTCTATAGTGAACCCGACATGCTTTCCCTTCATGAAGAAACTCCCATTGTGTACGTCTTTATGAGCAGAACAATTCCCTTTTGCACCATTTCCCACAAATATTCTATTTTTCCCAGTTTACAAGACCGACACTAATGACCTTTGTCCTCCTCGCACCAATATGCAGGGATTAACACTATCCCTAGCGCCGACTGAAGCGACTGAGCTTTGTTTCAGTCACGTCAATCCTCTTTTGGAATTTTTTTTAAATAAGGAGCCCAAGCTTCTATCTCTAGAAGCTTTGTAATGGAAGTCTGGTAAATGGTTGGGTTGGATGGAGTCGAAGATGTCAGTTTGGCCTCCTTTCCCCTATAAGGATGGAACTACCTCAAGAGATAAGACCTTCTCCCATGAGAAGAGGAACCATCTCCCATCCATTCATGCTATATAAGCCTCATTTTTTCCCAAGCAGAGGCTAGTGTTGAATTGCTAATATTGGTGTGCTAGTGCTAATTAAGTTTGGAGTAAACAACACGTTATTCATAGTTGTAGCTCTCTAGTTGTGTGAGGGAGAAGTATGATTTTGGTTTAGTGTGAAACCTAAAGGGAAGAGCCTTAAAAATATCATTGTTGAGGCCATCATGGAATGCTAACAGAAGTGTGTGGGAGCCTAGTTTTGTCAGAGGAGAATGGCAACGTTAAGACAATGGTTGTAATCTCTTCTTGATTCAATATATATGCAACTATCGATTGATTTCCTACATAATGTGTCATCTTACATGTTTATGGCTTAATGTTTCTTGACTTGTTAAGTAGGTTGAATTACAATTTGTCTATTATCACGGTTGTTGTTTGCTGTTGTTTACTTGTTTCAACTGTTTGAAGAAGGAAACAAGAGATAGTTGGAGCAAGCAAGCAAGGTCATCATCAAACGGTATAAGTGTACTAAGAGGTAGGCCCTCTTAATTGGTTCTAACCTAAGTAAATCTTCCATAGAATGTATCGGTTGTGGCTAGACCCATTATCGGACTAGGGGAATTGTTTGTGCCCCCACTCATAATTTTACTTCACCACAAATTGGTGACTCTGTTGGGGATCCAATCCTTCTGTTTGCTTTCTTGAAATTTCATGGTTTTGTGTGAACTTTTCTAGTGTCACCATTTCCCTTTGGTTATGTTTTTTTTCCTTTGCTTACTGGTCTAAGTTTGAAATTCATAGTAACAAGTTTGGTCTCAACTTAAAAAAAAAAATCTTGGCTTCCTCGCTCAGCGTGCTTAATTCACTAACAGTCGCGTTGATCAGCGTGATATGCTGAGAAACAGCCGCATTGACCCGCTTTTGGAACTTGTTGTCAGTTAGGCAGTCGTGTCGATGCCTATAGGTGAATATTAGGGTTCACCCCAGATCTCGACCAGTGTGTCTTGCTCTCTTGATTTCTTCCTTGTAGCTTGTTTAGGCTATGTTCTTCCTAACTAGAAAGCTTCATTTAGCTTGGTTTGTGTGCTTGCTTGGTTTAGCCCACCCTCTGATGTGTTAAATATGGCCCTGTGTGAAGTTAGTTTTTATTTTTCTTTGAGTCCCTCAATCAGCGCTAGTTGTGAATTAGGAAGTCGCGTCGATCAGGCCATCAACGCTAGCTGTAGTACTGGTCAGGCGTGTCAGTCGTGCCTATCGGCGCTAGTTGTCAGTAAGGCAGTCTCTCTGGTCTCTGAGTTAAGAAAAAAATCTGAATTTCTCACTTTCTCGTGCCAATGTGTCTTGACCCTCAGACTCCCTCATTTCGACTCCCATCTTCATTGCTTCATTTTCAATTGAATGAGTGAAAGAGTCTTGTTTGTTCTCTTATTTCAAGTGTCTCTTTTCTCTTTCCAAGCATAGATTACATTGTTTGGTTTCTCGATTGAAGCATTTATGTGTTTGGTTGGTTTGATTCAGGGAGGAAGTTGTTTCAGTTATCATGCTTTGGATTTGATTGATGCTTGTTTGTTCAGAATTGTGGAAATTTTCATTAAAGTGCTTTATGTGAAAGACTCATTTTTCATTTTATGAAAAGAAGAACATAATTATAGTTTACTTAATCGAAAATATTACATTAGTAGCGTCATTAAGAAGCTATAATTGCATCATCATAAGCATTGGAAATGAAATGAAACTTCTTTTGTTGTTATAGGAAGATTCAGTGCATTTAGGAGATTTATGAGAGAAAGATTTCATTTTTTGATTGTCACATTGATTTTGTGTTCCCTATCTCTCAATTAGTGTTAAATTTCATCGAAGACAAAGATCTCTTTTCTCATATAGTTGCATGTAGGAGTTTTTTCAGAAGACAGTGGTAGGGTTGTGTAATTGAAACCTAATTCAAGATCAACCGTTAAAATTTATTTGAATTACCCTAAGGAAGCATTGAAACTTAACACTCACATTTAGTGGTCTAGGCTAGAGATGTGTTCCAGCGTCTTTAAACCTAGTAGCTGTCGTTCGCTTCAGCATTAGACAACGCTAGTATGGACTTGTGCTCCCCATACCATCGTGTATATAAAGGGAGACCCCACTAGGTTGCAATTCTTTATCCATAAGAAGCTGAGTCTATCGCCTTGTAAACATGATACACCGAACACATCATTCGGGGAGATTGCCTGCATGTATTTCTCAGTTTGTTGGGAGATATCCTGTAGTTCATGGTTACTTGGTAATCATTTTTGCCTAGATTATCTTGGGCAGTCAGTTTGGTCTTTTTGACTTGTTAAATTTAAAAGGTCATTGAGCACTTGTCCTTTCGAGCTCGTTAAATCTGAAAGCGACTAGAGTCACCTTTTGTCCTTTTCTCGACTCTTAAAATATGAAAAGGCAAAGTTTTGTTTCAGTGTCTCAAAATTAACTACCCACGAAATATTACTGGTTAAATTTATATTCCTTAGTAATTCTTTCGGGTCGATTCCAATGGAAACATTTCCAGAATCAACCAGTCAAGGTTTCCCCTCAGATGGGAATCCTGGTCCTTTTCCTTCTTTTTGAAACGTTGGTGCTCCTTATATGGCGACGTTTTCCCTTCCTGGGTTAACCACTGGTTTACTTGTCTGGTTTTTTCGACCTCGGTGGTCCCGAGTATCCCGACTCCTATCCAAATATATCCTTCATTCGAATCACATCACGACGATTCTAAGTTTGAACTCTCCCCTTCTTCCCCTGTTTCTTCCTCTTCCTCTTGTACTTCGCATAGTGAAAGTTTTAAATCCAGTAATGGGGAGGCTAAGAAGAAGAAGAAGAAGACGAAGAAGAAGAAGTCAGATAAGCGAGAGGCCAACTGTGCGGTTGTTCCTCCAAATGAACCTCCTGTAGACAAAGCTTATGATCCTTCGTAGAAGGTAAAATTCCCTTGCAGGCTATGTCAGGTTGACCATCTCCTTCGAGACTATCCTAGCATTCCCAGAGTCTTAGAGGTGTGGTCTCAAAATCTAAACCGACCATCCCCGTCGACCTCTGGAGATCATGTCAATGTTATGCCTTCAACTAATGATGGTAAGAAGAAGGGAAAGATTAGATTCCCCTATAGGTTATGTGAATGAGAGCATCTTCTTCACCTTTGTCCTCTTATGGATAAAGCTTCCAAAGTTTTGGAAAACCTTGTAGCTCCTCAATCCCAACTTCCTGTTGGTTATTGGAGGCTTTCTTCTGACCCTCTCCCAGTTGGTCAAGATATTGACTTATGTTCATCTCTTTCTCATCCTGCTCTTCTTGAGTGAGACTCTCTTGTGTCTATTTCGGCCCAACCATTGGTCGAAAAGAGTGTTGACTTGGTTTCACCACTAGTTTTTCACTATGTTCCGGGAGAGAGTGGTGATCATACTGCTCATGTTCTTCTCATCTCCTCAGATTCTCATGAATCGAAGCATGACCCTCCCGTCTCGGTTTTTTAGGAGAGTTCTTCTCCTATTCCTATATAGCATGGGGGCAATCATATGATAGCCCCACCAAGTAGTTATGTCATCTCTTTCGATTGGGGTCCACTGATTGCTTTTCGCCTCCCATCTTATGTACCTTTCCATATCACAGTACAAGCCTATAATATGGTAGTATGGCACTATATTAGATGAAGACACATATGTTAGCATCATGTCTTCTACTACTTGGCAACCTTTGGGCTCCCCACAGCTTGTGCCTGTCACTCAGAATCTGTTGGCTTTCAATAGAGGAACTAGTCAAACTTTGGGGGTCGTTTTGAAGTTCCTTATTACTTGGGGAGGGAAGACCATCTATATAGACGTGATGGTAGTCAAAGGTCCTTTAGATTTCAATTTTATCCTTGGATGCGACTATGTTTATGTCATGGGAGCTCTTGTTTCTTCACTTTCCCATGTGGTTTGTTTTTCGCATGAAGGGAGAATATTGACCATTGATTAATTGTCATTCATTGGTCACCAGGCGCCTCCTTTGCAATCATCATCCCCTTTTGGCTCTTGTTTGAAATTAGTACCTTCCCCACCACAGGTTAATTATGTGGCTACCCATTCAATCTCTACATCTGCTGATGATCACACAGATGGTATAGTACATTATGTACTGGGGGCGTTGGAACCGAATCTGTCTTTGGTACCCAATGACATGTATTTTCCCAGAGTGTGGTTCTTCCATCAAGTGAAGACCTCTTGAGAGTCATGTTCTCATATGCTCCATGATCATATTAACGAGGATAGTTATTTTTCTTGTGTCAACCTCATTAAAAAATGAAAAAACGTGCGAGGATTGTTTGTTCCTGTATCAACCTCGTTAAAAAAATCAACCTCGTTAAAAAAAATGAAACAAGAGATATGAGCATAGTTCATTGTCTTGTGTCAAGCTCATTAAAAAATGAAACAAGGGTCATGAGGATAGTTCCTAGTCTTGTGTCAACCTCGTTAAAAAATGAAACAAAGGGTGTGAGAGTAGTTCTTTTTCTTGTGTCAAGCTCATTAAAAAATGAAACAAGGGTCCCAAGGATAGTTTGTTCCTATATCAACCTCGTTAAAAAATGAAACAACTCACTTTTTCCAAATTGAGTCTTTGATTAAGATCTCGTAAAATCCTAGTCGAGTCTTTCCAAGATCTTGAAAGTGAACCTTCATTCCATCTAGTTGATTAAAATGAAGCTTGGGGGGCATGTACCTGGATTGAGTCGTTATGTCAGGGGCATGCAAACTTATAAAAATCATAGTTTTTCATTTCAAGCTTGTGTAAACATGAAACCAAATCCAAGCAGACTTCTCCATGGTTCAAGCTTGTGTAAAAATGAACCCATGCCCGATTTACATCTCGTGATTGTCATTTTAATCAACTGATTTTTGCTAGATGAGCCTTGGTTGTTTCATTCCATCGCCACCATCTCTTTGGCCGATCATATGCTTTCACTTGGTTGTTTTTTTGTTTCCTGAGGGACTGCATTGATGAGTGGTTTTATTAGCCATCCTCTTGACCATTTCATGTTTGAGCAATTCTAAAATTGTTGGAACCAATTGCTACCCTTTATACCACTAGTTCCTCCAAGATGAGTCACCTTTAAGCTCTTTTATGACTCATAGAAGATGAAAATATTACCGAGTATTTTTCCATTTTTGACTCGTAAAAGAGAATAAAAATCAAGGGGGTCCACTTTCAAGATTTTTTCCGACTCTTTAAACACGAAAAGATTGTCGAGCTCTTGCCATTTCGAACTCGTTAACGTATGCAAAACATTGTGTGCCCAGTATATGTTTACCCCTTTTTCAGGCTGGGATGTACTATTTACGAAAAAGGTACTCCTTGACTGAAATGGTCAAGCCGTTCTCTCAAGTATCATTTTCTACCTTTTCGGTCTTGAGAGACACAAATGTATGAAAAGGGACCATGTGGAGTTTTATTTTCTGTGTTGTTATAGACATTTTTGTGCCTTACAGCATGAAGCATGAAATGTCCATAATCTAAGGGATCCAAAGTCCCTAAACATGTTGTTCCTACCCCTAGAGGAACAAGGTCAGCAAACCACAGCACTGAATAGCAGTTCTCCACCTGAAAACACTCAAAAACAAGGCAATTCTGGATCATGTCAACTGCTCCACTGAGCATCTGCGCTGAATGTCAACTGCTCCACTGTCTACCTGCGCTGAATGTCAACTGCAAAGAAGGCTACCTGGGCTGGGCGAGTTGGGACATATGGCACAGTCATTCCTCAAGGTGTCAATGCCCAGGAAGCTTCCAAAATGACACTTGGATCAAGGAATTCGACTGGTGATGAGTAAGAGGGTCTAGATCTCCAAGTGGAAGCAAGAACCTCCAAGTGGACTCAAGAACTAAAGAATAATTGAAGTGAGAGATGACACTAGTCAGCTTCATGCCAGCCTCAAGCTGACTCATCCTTTCTCCAAAACTCCTATATATAGAGCTCTCTCATGAGGTCTAGGGAGGCTGGAATCTTGTGAATGTAAGGAAGTGCTGTTGGTTTGAGTTTAGAACTATTGGGTGATTTGCTTTGAAGGAGGTGAAGAGGAGATTTCTTTCTGTTGGGAAGGTGATGCTGGATTGGGCCTCTTATGGTTGTATCACTTCCTGAACTTTACTTCTTCCATTAATAAAGCATTTGAGGTTCTTCTATATGCATGTATCTCAATGATGTATTGGTATGCTTGTGTATTTGATTTATTCTAATCCTTGAATCAATTATGAATGTATGCTTCTTGTAGTTTCCCTCTCTTGCCATTTTGCAGGATCTTGGTGTAGCTGGGTCAGTGAAAGAGCAAGGAGCTGGGAGCAAGCAGCAAGGAGAGAAGATTGGATCAACCATTAGCGAAAGACATCGGTTAGTGGATCTCTTTCTCCCCTATTTTACTTTCATAAAGAAGAAATCTTAGATAGCTTTGCTTCGATTGTTGCTGAGGTACTATCACCCTTAGAGTGGGATAGGGTCATTTCGTATTGGATACTTTTCCCAACAACAAATTGGCGACTCCGCTGGGGATCGTATCTTGTTGGTTGTTTGTGTTTTTTCTATTCATTTCCTAAACACAGGGAGTACCGAATCGAACTGCATTTGGATCTTTCAAATGCAAAGTAGAGGGCAGCTACTCTAGCTCAGTTTCTGGGCATGTTTATGATTTGAAGAGCTGATCCACAAGGACTCTGAACAGCTCTTAGTGATAGCTTTTCATCCTCCTAATTACCCTTTAGTGTGTACTTGATTGATAGCTTTTGATTTGGCCAAAAACTGTGAATTTTTTAGCAATCTGTAACCCGGAAACCAAGAGAAACGAGAGTTTCTCTCTTCATTGCAGGCACTATGAAGGCAGTCTACATTTCATCGCAGGTCCCGAAGGGGCTACCTGCACTGAATGTCAAACTGACAGTTTACTACCTGCGCTGAACCAGTTTTGCCTTGTGCAACTGGGGTTCCCTGCTGTTTGTTGCCCTGTTTTCATCCTTGTTTTTGCAGCCTGTTATCAGTCAATGTACCTATCTGAAACCACCTTTCTTTGCCACTATTCTGCCTCGGTTGTATAAAGAAACTGTATTTGTTCTTTGTGTATTTCTTACATCATTTGCAGTTTCCCATAACGAAAGTGAACTAGTCTTGCTGTGGCCTCTTAGATCTAGACCTGTGATAAGTGTCGTTTTGATCTTAAGAGTTAGTTTGTTTGCTGTTCATAGCTGATTGAGCTTTTGCTTTCGTCATATGGTTTGAATTTATGTATTTCTAGTGTTGAAACAAGTAAATCTTAAGGTGTCTTTTGGTTTTGGACAAAAGCTTGTTTGCTTTCACTTGAAATTGAATTCAAAGTTATACAACGGCTTTCTTTTTGTAGTACATCAACATTAAGAAAGAGAAAATAAATACTTGCATTGTGCATTTTGCATTTGATAAGTTTGCATGTTGATTTAGGGAAAAGTGCATTAGTGTGTGCTCTATGATCTGTGTGAAAAGATGATGTCTTTCTTTTCCCTCAGTAGTTAAGATTTTCAAAGTTGAAAGATTGAAAAAGCTTGCTTATCATCTTAGGCTGCATTTAGGAATTTGTATCATACATCTCGTGGTGAACCTTGAAAGGCAAACTTTAAAAAGATCAACTTAAAATATATTGAATGAACATAACAACGCTTTGAAACATAACGCAAACACATAGAGGTCTAAGCTAGAGACGTGTTCCAGCGTCGTTAAACATGATATCTTAGCGTTGAGTGGTTGGGTGATTCCTCCACGGTGAAGCGATAAGTATCAATACAGACTTGTGCTCCCACGTACCATCGCGTATATATTGGGAGACCCCTATAGGAACAAAGCCTTTATCCATAGGAAGCCGTGTCGGCTGCCCTACTGATCGCAATGCAGTGAACACAGCATTCACGAAGATCGACCACCCGTACCGTAAAACATATTATGTGGTTTTGCGAAAAGTTTGGCACACCCTCTGCCTAGATCTCCAGAGAAGTTTCTTTTGGCCTTTTTCAAACTCTATAACTGAAAAAGTCCATCCGAGCATTTGTCACTTCGGGCTCGTTAAAACATCGAAGGAGACTAGAGTCATCTTTAGCTTTTTCTCGACTCTTAAAAAGTGAAAAAGCAAGTTGTGTCTAAAGCGTCGTTATAAAATTTATTTTAAACGGAACATAATCACCTCCTATTCCTGCGTTAATCTGTAGGTTGAGAACATGGAACGCCCCAACCAAGGAATTCCCCATGATGGAAATCCTAGTCCTTTCTCCTCTTGGGGAGAAGTTGGTGCGCCCCACATGGCCACATTGTCGCTTCCAGGACTGACAATTGGCCTGCCAATTTGGCTATTCTCAACCAATGTAGTTCAGAACACCATGGTTCCTGAACAGTCGAGCCAACAGTTAGATCAGTCTAGAGCGGCCCACCAGCCTTCTACTTCCTATAACTCTTCCTCTAATCCCTCGTCTTCGCAAGGTAGAGCCGGCAAAAGCCAAGCTCCCATGGAGAAGAAGGAGAAGAAGAAGAGAGAGAAGAAGAAGAAGGAGCCTAAGGCGACTGGGGGCAAGCAAAAGAAATCTGACAAAAATCCACACACAGCACAGACCGGGCCTAAATCGCCATGTGTCATATGTAGAGGAGAC
This sequence comes from Pinus tabuliformis, assembly GCA_031772625.1. Taxonomy (NCBI): domain Eukaryota; kingdom Viridiplantae; phylum Streptophyta; class Pinopsida; order Pinales; family Pinaceae; genus Pinus; species Pinus tabuliformis. The sequence continues at coordinate 697,853,576 of CM062804.1, read as the reverse complement.
CACTTCCATAGAGATTGTCCCTGTATTCCCCAGATACTAAGGGATTGGTCCCCTCGTTTGCACAATTCGGGAGCATCAACCTCTGATAGCCATGTTGAATGCTTACCGTCAACCAGCGAAAGTGAAGGTTCAAGACAAAGAGGGGGAGAAAGATCCCCCTGCAGACTGTGTGAAGGCGATCATGCCATCCACCGTTGTCCCTTCTTAGATGAAGCGAAGAGAGTTTTGGAAGATCATCCGGTTTCATCGTTGAGACTTCCTCCTGGATACAAAAAACTCATGCCAAGTCCTTCGTTGGTTGAGAATACAGCTGGCCCGCTCAAGTGGTCGGCTGAAGCGTCAGCCATTGAAAATGAACCTACTGAATCCAGACTGGACGAAAGTCCAAAGGTCGAAACGATAGTTGACCCGGTTCTTCCTTCAGAAGTTTCATCGTCAAATGACACCGTCACTGAAGATTCATCTTCAAATGACACCCTCACCGAAGAGAATAAGGATGACACCATCCAGATTCTTTTCATCAACACAGACTCTGATGAGCATCAGGGAAATGCGCCCATTCCTTTATCGCAGGAAGGAACATCGTCAGGGTCATATCCGACCGTGTATTCGGTCCCACCACCAAGCAACCTGGTTGTATCCTTTGATTGGAACCAACTAGGCAGACCCCAGTTGCCAGCCAGTATACCATTCAAAATCATAGTCCAAATATACAGAATGGTAATGGCTAGCACTATCATTGATGAAGGGGCATCTGTGAGTATCCTTTCTTCTATTGCTTGGAAAGCACTGGGTTCCCCGACGCTTTTGCCTGAGATAAGAAATCTCTCGGGTTTCGATAAAGGAACCAGTCGACCATTAGGGATCCTCCCTAATGTGCCTGTTACAATGAAAGGGAAGACCGTTCAAATGAACGTGATGGTCGTTCAAGGACCCTTAGATTATAACCTACTCCTTGGACGAGACTATATATATTGCATTGGAGCAATAGTCTCCTCACTCTTTAGAGTAATGTGTTTTCCACACGAAGGAAGGATGGTCAAGCTCGTAGACCAACTTTCATTTCCAGGATCACGCATCGCAAATAGTCACATACCAACCCTGAATGGTCTATTCAATCAAGAAATGTCTCCACCCCCAGTCCTTCTTCCCGGTGAGTGCGAGTGATTCGGAAAGATGGGAATGGAACCCAGGGGGCATGCATCCTGGTCTGCTTTGGGCAGAGAAAACCTTGGGTGTAAGGTAGAATTTTCGCGGGAGAATATGACTAGTCCGTACCCTGTCCGTGGATGGAAGAGGGGTTGTTCTGGAATAAGATTCTTTTGTCAAAGTTACGTGTTTGAAAAAGGTCATTCACCCTTGTCTATTTCGGTAGACATTGCCGAGGAAGTGTTTTGTTTGAAAGATTAACGAGACAATCTTCGGGTAACCTGAAAGAGGTAAGCCTCTCTCGATTAAAACAAATGTTTTTGCGGAGGGTAAGTAGAGGTAACCTTGAAACTCTGTTTTATACCTGGGGGCATGCAACCTTTTGGAGTGCAAGCAAGGGGCGACTATTTATTTTTTAAATTTTTAGGTCCTCCCTTTAAACCCGTAGGTCTAACCCTTTAAACTCGTAGGATTAGCCGTTTCCGAACTTGCATAAAGAAAGGATGAGAGGGAGCATAGCTTTGGTAAGGCGCAAGCTCTATAAAAAATGGGATCTTTCAGGAGACATTCTTATCTTATGACTGGTATAATCGAGCAGTTTTAGCATAAAGTTCATGCTCGTTAAAAAATAAACGCAAGATCCGAGCAGTTTTAACGCGGTCTTCATGCTCGTTAAAAAATAAATAAAAGCAGTGAGCAATGTTTCCCCCAGAGTTTAAGCTCATTTTTACATAAAAAATGAACCTATTCCGGTAAATAACCTCTGTGATCGTAAATTTATCAGCCATAAAAATCCTTGGTCGTGTTTGCACCTGCCACCTCCACCGTCATTTGGCCGATCGTTCACCTCCATATGATTGTTTACCCATTTTGAGGAACAGCTGCGAAGAGTGATTTCACCTAGCCATCCTTGTGACACTGCCGTGATTGGAAAATTCCAACCTGTACCTGGAATCAGTTGCTATCCCTGTTTATCACTCGTTCCTCAAAAGACGAGTCTTCTTTGAGCTCTTTTCAACTGACTCGTAAAATATGAAAAGTTTGCCGAGTTTTGGCCTTCCAGCTCGTTAAAGTGACCGGAAGAGCTATCCCTCCTCTAGATTTTAATCTTTTTGGACCTGAGGGATTATTTCACAAAAAGGTCGAGCGCTTGTTTTATTCGGCTCGTTAAAGTTATCGAAAACTCATCCCTTCTGTATTGTTTTATACTTTTTCGGACTTAAGGGATTAGATGACGAAAAAGGAATTTTGGAGTTAACTTTCTGTACCTTTTCAGACTCTCTAAAAATGAAAAGGACCGAGTTTTCCTTGTCGTTAGACTCGTTAAAATGATTAAATAGCGACAAACTTGTCTTTAGACGAGAACGAGTTTCCCTATCGCTAGGCTCGTTAAAACATAGCGATGGGCTTGCCCGAAGGGCAGGTTATAGAACAAGCATATGTTATCCTCCTCAAGCTTGACAAAAATAAAGAGGTACTGGTCAGAAATGACTGGGGAAAAATTGGGATAACCTCAAAGCTTTAATGGTAGCAAGTCGCTCTTGAACATGACACTTTGTCCTCCGTATCACATCGGGTTGGGTTGTTTCATTCACCGGTCTCATCACCATGGTCTCGCCAAACCATCCACATTTGGGGTAATGCTACCGATCCATCGCATCAGTGTCGTTATATGTTCAAGAGATGTTGTTCAGAAAGAGTCAACCGTGTCCCATCCACTGCCATACATTATCCTTCATCCATCCATGACCGCCACCCTGAATCATATGTCACAGATTGTTTTCACCTCCACTAAAATCATTAGCTCCGTTCTGTGTCACTGATGTGGGATTCATTAAGGTCCTCCTTTGACGGATCACTTCTTGTCGACTTCAGCTCATTATCCAAAAAGTTGATCTAGGAACAACCCCCTCAGTACTTTGAAGCTTGCATGCCTCAATGGCAAGTTTCTCACTTCCGGCGACAGGTATACATCAATGACCTTCGACCGAAAGATTTTGCGTGGTGTTCGACGCCAAGTCCTTTATTCACACCACGTAAATTGTACTGCAGTACCTTGAGGGTCATTATCATTATCGGTGATTCCTCTCGCGCTTGTTAACGGTTTACATCATTGACCGGTAATCAAGCGATGTCTTTCCATGTTCGACTTCAGCGCAATTCTCACATGGATCGACTTGTACTTAGAGTGAAGATCGAACGAGTTTGAAGACCCCGGATCTAGTTTCATCCATCCGGGCTGCGATATATATTCAGGAAATATAAAGACATTTGACATGTACATCATTGCAGCAGATGATCATCCTACTCAAAGGATGATAATTTCAGCAGAGAATTATCAGTCTACCATCAGACGATCGTCTGTTCTATGTACCAAAATGAATTTATAAAGTTGAGCATGGGAATGCCCGCCTCAGCTAGATCATGAAAGCAGAATGAAAAATAATGTATTGTATTGTATTTTATTACAGGTCACCTCTCAGCGATTGAATGAACTTCGGATCCTCCTAATAAAGCATTTCACCCGATAAACGACCTCATACTTTAGGGGGCAACTGTTATAGACATTTTTGTGCCTTACAGCATGAAGCATGAAATGTCCATAATCTAAGGGATCCAAAGTCCCTAAACATGTTGTTCCTACCCCTAGAGGAACAAGGTCAGCAAACCACAGTACTGAATAGCAGTTCTCCACCTGAAAACACTCAAAAACAAGGCAATTCTGGATCATGTCAACTGCTCCACTGAGCATCTGCGCTGAATGTCAACTGCTCCACTGTCTACCTGCGCTGAATGTCAACTGCAAAGAAGGCTACCTGCACTGGGTGAGTTGGGACATATGGCACAGTCATTCCTCAAGGTGTCAATGCCCAGGAAGCTTCCAAAATGACACTTGGATCAAGGAATTCGACTGGTGATGAGTAAGAGGGTCTAGATCTCCAAGTGGAAGAAAGAACCTCCAAGTGGACTCAAGAACTGAAGAATAACTGAAGTGAGAGAGGACACTAGTCAGCTTCATGCCAGCCTCAAGCTGACTCATCCTTTCTCCAAAACTCCTATATATAGAGCTCTCTCATGAGGTCCAGGGAGGCTGGAATCTTGTGAATGTAAGGAAGTGCTGTTGGTTTGAGTTTAGAACTATTGGGTGATTTGCTTTGAAGGAGGTGAAGAGGATATTTCTTTCTGCTGGGAAGGTGATGCTGGATTGGGCCTCTTATGGTTGTATCACTTCCTGAACTTTACTTCTTCCATTAATAAAGCATTTGAGGTTCTTCTATATGCATGTATCTCAATGATGTATTGTTATGCTTGTGTATTTGATTTATTCTAATCCTTGAATCAATTATGAATGTATGCTTCTTGTAGTTTCCCTCTCTTGCCATTTTGCAGGATCTTGGTGTAGCTGGGTCAGTGAAAGAGCAAGGAGCTGGGAGCAAGCAGCAAGGAGAGAAGATTGGATCAACCATTAGCGAAAGACATCGGTTAGTGGATCTCTTTCTCCCCTATTTTACTTTCATAAAGAAGAAATCTTAGATAGCTTTGCTTCGATTGTTGCTCAGGTACTATCACCCTTAGAGTGGGATAGGGTCATTCCGTATTGGATACTTTTCCCAACAACCGATGTCTTTCGCTAATGGTTGATCCAATCTTCTCTCCTATTTTACTTTCATAAAGAAGAAATCTTAGATAGCTTTGCTTCGATTGTTGCTGAGGTACTATCACCCTTAGAGTGGGATAGGGTCATTCCATATTGGATACTTTTCCCAACAACATGTGTCTTTTTCAAACTCTCTAAACATGAAAAAGATACTGAGTTACACCTTTTTCAGACTCGTTAAAATATAAAATGACATTGGATTCATCACCATGAAAAACATGATCTTCTCCTTCCTAAGGCTCATTAAACTTACTAGGCTGGATTCATCTGAAGGTTGAACTTACAATGCAAGCATATTCTATCCCATTCAAGCTTGTGATTAAAAAATAATTGGGGTACCTGTCAGAAATGGTGGGGGAAAATTTGGAAATTCAATCAATCGTGTCGGAAACTCACTCTTGAACATGACACTTTCTGCTTTGTGTCAGGTTGGGATATCCTCACTTCATCTTCAACCTTCCTGGGTTGGGTTGTTTATTTTTTGCTTCCATTTTATCTAGGCCATGTCATCATGACCACTGATCCTCTAGATCCAAAAGCTGCCACACTTCCAGTCATGTCAGCGATATGTTCAAGAGTTTTCCTTCTGCAGTAACACTTACCCCTGATTCTCTGTATCATCCAAAATCATTTTGTATCCCTTTGTCTTGTGTCGACGACGTGGGATACATTATGACCCTCCTTCAACACGGTCGCTTCCTGTCGACTTCAACTCATTATCCAAGAAGTTGACTGAGAAACTCCCTTCCAGTACCTTAGAGCTTGCATGCCCTAATGGAAAGTTCTTCGCACTCGACGACAAGTTCACATCATTGGCTTTCGATCGAGTGATTTCACGGGTGTTTGAATTCAATTCCTCTATTCAAATTCCATGGATTGTGCTGATAGTACCTCAAGGACCATTGTCATTATTGGTGGTTTCTCTTGCGCTTGTTAATAGTTTACATCATTGACTGGTAATCAAGCGACTTTCTAGCATGTTTGACGTCAACACATCTATTCACATGTTAGAATTTGTATTTTGATCAGGTCGTGTTGGAGTGCAAGACCTTGGGCTCAGATCACAAAAATACAGGTTGCCAAGTGATGTGACATGGTTATGTTGATATACATGTCTCTTTCAGATGGATGGTTGTGACCATACCATGTGTTATCATATGTGATCCTTCTCATTATTGGATGGTTGTGACCATACCTTGGTTTCATTATGATCCTCTTTAACAGATAGTTGCACCCATGCCTGGATCTATTTACATGATCATTCTCTGGATGGTTGTGTCCATACCATGATTCATGTATCATTTAACATATTTTTCAGTTATGTATATGTATATATACTTTCTTGGAGGTTTTCCAATGATAAACTCTAGTTCCCCACACTGATTCATAAAGTATTTCATCCCTCACTCTAGTTCAGCCTTCACGCTTTAGGGGGCATCTGTTACACATCATTTTGTCATTGTCCCTATACTCCTCATTCCTTGATCCTGGAGGACCTCTACAGTGAACCCTACATGCTTTCCCTTCATGAAAAAACTCTCATTGTGTCCCTCTTCATGAGTAGAACAATTCCCTTTTGCACCATTTCCCACAAATCTTCGTTTTTACCAGTTTACAAGACCGGCGCTAATGACCTTTGTCCTCACGCTGATATGCAAGGATTAAAATTGTCCCTAGCGCCGACTGGAGCGACTGAGCTTTGTTTTAGTTGCGCCGATCCTATTTTGGATCTTTTTTTTTAAATAAGGAACCGTAGCTTCTAGCTCTAGAAGATTTGTAACGGAAGTCTAGTAAATGGTTGGGCCAGATGGAGTCGAGGATATCAGTTTGGGCTCGTTTCCCCTATAAGGATGGAACTACCTCAAGAGATAAGACCTTATCCCATGAGAAGAGGAACCATCTCACATCCATTCATGCTATATAAACCTCCATTTTTCCCAAGTAGTGTCTAGTGTTGAAGTGTTAATATTGGTGTGCTAGTGCTAATTAAGTTTGGAGTAAACAACAAACTATTCATAGTTGTAGTTCTCTAGTTGTGTGAGGGAGAAGTATGAACTTGGTTTAGTGTGAAGCCTAAAGGGTAGAGCATTAAAACTAGCATTGTTGAGGTCATCATGGAATGCTAGCGGAAGTGTGTCGGAACCTAGTTTTGTCGGAGGAGAACGGCAATGTCAAGAAAATGGTTGTAATATCTTCTTGATTCAATATATATGCAATTGTATAATTTAGACTTCTGTGATCCATATTAATTGTAACAACATTTTCGGTAAAAATCACATAAAATAAAATCCCGTCGACACGTTTTGAACCAACCAGTGTGGTTCATCTTCAGGACAAGATGAGGAATTAGTTCTAGGAAATGGAATAAATAGATGATGAGACCAGCTAACTAGCCATTAGAAATAGCAACTAGTTTGACTAAAGAATTGAAATAATTAATTAAGCCTTTGACCCAGAATTAAAAAGAATTTTAATTTAATAATTAATATTATTTTTGAATTAAGAAATAAATAAGATTAATAAAATAATTTCATTTAATAATAAATAATATTAGTATTAAAATTATATTACAGATATAATATCAATAAGAATTTTGAGATACAATTACTATAATAATAATTAATTAATTAACTAATTTATTTACTTTTTTATTATTAATCTATTAGAATTTTAAATTAATAACTAATATTATTTTTGAATTAAGAAATAAATAAGATCAATAAAATAATTTTATTTTAATATTAAATAATATCACTATTATTAAATTATATTACAGATTTAATATCAATAAGAATTTTGAGATAATAATAATTAATTAACTAATTTTTAACTTTATTATTATTGAAAGAAAAGAAAAAAATCTAAATAAATAATAATAATAATAAGACTACAAAAGTAAATATTAGGGAGATAACCAGGAAAACAAGAAAAATCTAGGAAGAAAGAGCAGGGATCTAACACCTATTAATACTCCAACCATCATCTCTGTTCAGATTGATGGTCCTTTGTTCGATCTCTAAGGCCTCTCTAAAGTTCCGATGATGAAAGTGGTCAATCCTAGCGATGACCTTCGCCTCTTCTATGCAAATGTGATGATTGGTTTTTTCCGCATGTTCAGCCCATGCGGAGGAGCGAGACCTTCCATGCTTTATGTCTGCAACATGCTCACAAATCCTTTGATTTATTGACCGACTAGTCTCACCAATATAAGGAGTCCCACACGAACAAGGAATCATATAAACACCCTTCCCATCCTTAGGGTTAATAGGGTCCTTGGCTGAACGAAGAGAACTTCGAATAGTTCGAAGGGGTCTAAAAGAAGTTCAAGGAATATTATGCTTTTTCAAGATCATGTGTGATGGATCCCCTTCCGTTTCCCCTATTCCCTCCGCTCCCAACCTGGATCCATTCCCCTTGGTTTCCCCTGATCCCTCCCATTCCAGCTTGGTTCTAGCCCCCTTAGTTTTCATTGATCCCTCCTCTTCCAACCAAGATCCTCTACCTCTCCATGAAAGGTGACTGTTGACTGATTTGGCTTCCTCCCACAATGGAAGTTTTAACTCAGTCAATCACCTTTCTGATCCACCTCTTTCCCTTGATTTGAATGGTGTATTTGGTATTAAGTTTAAAGAAAATTGTAATAATGTTGAATTTAACTCTATTATTAATAATGATAATAATAGAAATAACTATAAAAATAATAATCTAAATAACTATAATAATATTAATTATATTAATATTAATAATAATAACTATAATAATATTAATAACCATAATAAAACTTATAAATAGCTATTCTTCTAGTCATATTAACAACAATATTTTTCTTTCTGTGGGTAATATAGTTAATGGTTCTAAAGCTTCCTTTTCCTCATCTCGCAATAGGGTGGTTAATCTCTCCAAATTCTCTTTTTATCCTCATGTTTTTAGTCTTTTAGAAAAAGGTTTAAATTTTGCGGTTGCTCCAAGAAGAATCCCCATTCATTATATTATTTGTGACATTGAATTTGGGATAAGGGATTTACCGGAGGACTCTAACGATATTATTAGGCAAGATTGCGCGGTTATCTTAAGGAAAGCTAAGCCCCCTAAGAAAAACCTTAGAAATCTTAAGTTTGAAGCTCTAAAATCCTTAAACAATAACAAGGACATGATTGTTCTTAAAGCTGATAAAGGAGGTGCAGCTGTTATTCTTAATAGGGAGGATTACCGAAATAAGATGTTGGATCACCTTTGTAATAGTGGAAGCTACAAAAAGCTTGATAATAATCCCTTAAAAAAGATTTCTAAAATAGTTGCACTAGCCATAAAATCTAGTAGCAATGTTAGCTCCTTGAGTAAGAAAGTTATTGAGAGCAACCCTCTCACTCCTAGGATTTATGGTCTCCCTAAGATCCATAAGGAAGGGGCACCCCTTCGCCCAATAGTCAACACTATAGGAGGGCCGACTTATCTTCTTGCAAAATATCTTGCTAACAATCTCAAGCCTCTTGTTGGTCGAATTGAATCCTTTGTTAAAGATTCATCCTCCTTTGTTAATGAGTTAAAGGATATCAGAATTGATCCAAAAGACATGCTGGTTAGTTTTGATGTGGTCTCATTATTCACAAATATCCCAATTAATGAGGCCCTTGATGTTATTAATCATATTACAGATCTTAATATTGCTCTCTTGGTTAAGATTTGCCTCACCTCCACCTTCTTTAGTTTCAAAGGCGAATTTTTCTAGCAAACCTATGGTGTTGCCATGGGATCTCCCCTTTCCCTCATTGTTGTCAATATCTTTATGGAGTTCTTTGAATCTAAGACCTTATCTTTAGCTCTTTTTCAGCCTAAGTTGTGGAAAAGGTTTGTGGATGACACTTGTGCCATCTGGTCTCATGGGAAAGAGAAGTTGGAGTTGTTTTACCAGCATCTTAATAATCAATCAAATTCCATAAAGTTCACCATGGAAGTTGAAGTTAATGGCAACGTTCCATTCCTTGATGTTCTCATTTCAAAAAAGCATGACGGTTCTTTCTCTCATCAAGTTTTTCAGAAGAAAACTCACGCAGAGCAATACCTTCATGCTAATTCCCATCATTTCCCTACCCAGAAGATAGGTGTTCTCAACACCTTAGCCACTCGGGCGCTGAGAGTTTCTGATGAATATCATCTTGATAATGAAAAAGTTCGCCTCCTTAAGGTATTCATTGATAATGGTTATAGTAAGTCCCAGGGTCATAAAGCTTTCCTTATTGCGGAAAGAGGCCCTAAGAATAGGATTGATCCCAAGGATCGATCTTCTGGGGTTCATCTTCCTTTTATTCAATGGACCATGGATAAAATTGTGAGGATCCTGAAAAAGCATAATATTCCTTCTTCTTTTAGACCCCTTCGCACTATTCGAAGTTCTCTTTGTTCGACCAAGGACCCTATTAACCCTAAGGATGGGAAGGGTGTTTATATGATTCCTTGTTCATGTGGGACTCCTTATATTGGTAAGACTAGTCATTCAATAAATCAAAGGATTTGTGAGCATGTTGCAGACATAAAGCATGGAAGGTCTCACTCCTCCGCATTGGCTGAACATGCGGAAAAAACCAATGATCACATTTGCATAGAAGAGGCAAAGGTCATCGCTAGGATTGACCACTTTCATCATCGGAAATTTAGAGAGGCCTTAGAGATCGAGCAAAGGCCCGTCAATCTGAATAGAGACGATGGTTGGAGTATTAGCAGGTGTTAGATCCCTTCTCTTTCTTCCTAGATTTTTCTTGTTTTCCTAGTTATCTTCCTAATCTTTACCCTTTTAGTCTTATTATTATTATTATTATTTATTCAAATTTTTTTTCTTCTGGTAGATCAATAATAATAAAGTTAAAAATTAGTTAATTAATTAATTAATTATTATTATTATCTCAAAATTCTTATTGATATTATATCTGTAATATAATTTAATAATAGTGATATTATTTAATATTAAAATAAAATTATTTTATTGATCTTATTTATTTCTTAATTCAAAAATAATATTAGTTATTAATTTAAAATTCTGATAGATTAATAATAAAAAAGTAAAAAAAAAATAGTTAATTGATTAATTAATTAATTATTATTATTATAGTTTTTGTATCTCAAAATTATTATTGATATTATATCTTTAATATAATTTAATAATACTAATATTATTTATTATTAAATGAATTTATTTTATTAATCTTATTTATTTCTTAATTCAAAAATAATATTAATTATAAAATTAAAATTCTTTTTAATTTTGGGTCAAAGGCTTAATTAGTTATTTCAATCCTTTAGTCAAACTAGTTGTTATTTATAACGTCTAGTTAGCTGCTCTCATCATCTATTTATTCCATTTCCTAGATCTGATTCCTCATCTTGTCCTGAAGATGAACCACATTGGTTGGTTCGAAACACGTTGACAGGATTTTATTTTATGTGATTTTTACCGAAAATGTTGTTACAATATATGCAAGTATCAATTGATTTCCTACATAATGTGTCATCTTACATGTTTATGCTTAATGTTTCTTGACTTGTTAAGTAGGTTGAATTACAATTTGTCTCTTATCATGGTTGTTGTTTGATGTTGTTTGCTTGTTTCAAGTGTTCGAAGAAGGAAACGAGAGATATTTGGAGCAAGAAAGCAAGGTCATCATCAAATGGGATAAGAATACTAAGAGGTAGGCCCTCTTAATTGGTTCTAAGCTAAGGAAATCTTCCATAGAATGTATCGGTTGTGGCTAGACCCATTATCGGGCTAGAGGAATTGTTTGTGTCTGCACTCATAATTTTACTTCACCACCCCTTCCAATTGGCATTTATGACAACTCTCTCCATTTGATAAAACATGGTTTTACATAAGCGATGCAATGGTTTCATGACCATATGTGGCTAAATTCGAGTGTTAGTGGGGACATTGATTATACCTCTAATTAGACCCATTTATTAACCTCTATATTTCTGGTCCAATTCTTGAATTTGCATGAAATGTAAGCACATTGATACTAGTCATTCTTCTAGCTCAATTAGTTTGTTTAGGATGCATATACACTTATTGCATCTAATTTATTAAGGGAATGAAAATTTGGGAATCTAACCATAATCCAAGGATTTTTTATGGTGCTTGCAAGCGTATTAATATTCTAGTTCGATAAATTTGTTGTCTTTCAGATGCATGTCTTTAGTTGCAACATGTTATTTTTATAAATCAACTTGTTTATTTGTTATAACATCCTTTCCAAAGAAGTTTTGACAACAATATGAGCAATCATAGATAGGCGTGTCAATAATTATTTTTTCAAAGTTTTTTTTAGCGAGTGTGACAATGTTTTGTAGTGGATACTTCCTCTTCCTGTGATGAACTCCATCTGCTTTTGATTTTCTGGTGAAGTTTGTTTGGTTCAAGAAATCAAATTTTCGTGTTGCAAAACTACCATGCTCTTTGATGTGTTTATTTCTAGAAACATCTGCAGGAAGTGTAATTTTTTTTTTGTTTGGCTCAATGTTGTTTATAAAAAAAAATATTGCTTGAAGGGAATTATTTTTCCATTCCATACAATTGGTACTTGTTGGAAGCATCAGTATGCTATTCATAAATATATTGCCTCTATGTTCCAATTTGTTCCAAATGACACCACACCAATTTTTGTTTATAGTGAATAACATTAAATGTGCTTGAATTGGAGTTGTTTTAGTTGAATTGAGTCAAAATATATCTTGTGTCTGTAGACCACACACAAATGTCTTTCCCCAAAACATAAGCTATCCAGGAAAAAACAAAAATGCTACCTTCTATGTCTCCTTTTTTGTATGAGAGTGCCAAAACAAAAATATAACCTTCCCAATCCAAACCCTTGTTGTATTTTTTTATATGTCAAGTTTGACATAGTGGATTATGCATTTTAATGCAAAAGGACCACTTTTCAGAACTACGTTTGAGACAGTATGGGCCATAATGTGATGCAAGCAAGCCACATTATATTCATGTTTTGTTACATGAAAAATGCATTGAAATGAGCTTTCACTACAAGCACAATTTAAATTGTGTGTTTGTTGAAGTCCTTGTGATAGCACCTTAGCCTCTATTTGTGTCCATTGTTGTTTGATGAATGCATGTCGCAAAGCATGTACATTTCCTCTAGGACTATTGAAATGTGCGTTTTATTTTTTGCATAAAAGTGGCTCAAAATGTCCAAGGGGATTGTCATCATGAAATACTATGTCATATGTGTGCATGCCCATATCTGAATTGAAATGAAAGTATGGTCTCTTTTGCCTCTTTAACCAAATTCTTATTGGTATGTGGAGCCACTTTAACAATTAATGTATGCAAAAAATGTCTCCTCAAAGCCCACTCTCATTTGCTGGGCATTCAAGTGAAGCTAGTTGCGACATTAGTTGAATATAAACCTTAGGATCATCGACATTATGAATTTTCATCAGTGAATATGTATTTAACTCATTTCTATCAATAATGATTCCTTGAAATTATTTTGCATGTGAAGTCTAAAATGTTTCATTTTCCCTTGTCTTAATTCTATAGAAGTATATCTAGTATGCAAAATCACTCGGAGAGAATCAAATAAGAAATCTCCAGGAGTAAAACCAAAGTTGTTCAAGGAAGTCAAATTGTGTTTTGAAAAAACAACATTAATATCAAGTTCTTTATGCATGCCAAGTTTGTTTAGTTCGGTCATATGCTTATCTCCATCTTCTTGTTTGTTTTGTGCCTCAAGCGCATCCATTTGTTGTCTTTTCCTTTTTGGTATCTACCCACTATAGTTTTATAAACACACACACAAAAAAAAGGAGGAAGCATTTCTTTTTCTTTTTCATTTTCGAGATATTGGCAAAAATAATTTCTATTAATACCATTTACATGTTGGTAAAATGTGCATACCTTGTACCAAATGGAAATTGTCTAGAATTGTGATGACACCAAGAAAGCTCGACAAGTTCCCACTTAGATGGAGATAATATGTTTGCTTGCAAGCCAATAAAGAATCCAAAAAAACAAGAAAATATCCCAACGTTTCAAGATGCAAAGAATCCAAATATATATTGCCTTGGAGAATGAAAAATCATTATGGCTTCCCTAGGATGGATGATACAAGAGCATCTAGCTAAGGCACCATGACCGGGTGTTGGTCTTTGCCAGGGTGGAAAGTTGAATTAGCATATTGGTTTTCTTTATGTTCAATTTGTCAAAGTGGGATGTAGGATTTTGTTTTTATTTTTAATTTTAGTATTAGTCAAGGGTATTTTGGTTGGTTAGGGTCATTTATTTGTTGTCTTTAATTAACAGTAGATTAATAATTGTCTTGTCATTTTAAAAGGAAAAAGACAAATGTGTCTAATGTAAAATCTTGCCATATAAGCAGAACCGAATACCTAAATAGTTATGTAACTATAAGGCCTACAACTGAAATAGTAACTACATAGTTCAATTAACTGTAAACAAAGAACATAAATGTAACATCGAAAATCATTGACAAGGTTCAGCACTTTCAGATACAAGAAATAAATGAAGACAAAGAACAAATTTAACATTCATCCATCTGTATTATCATCTTCATACTATGTAATTTCATTTCTCAACTATTAAATGCTTCAGCAATGACAAACAAAGTGTAGACATACAGTTTTGTGTTTTTCCTCTCTTAATGAACAAAGTACTATCGAATGCATACAAGTTTCTAGGACTAGAACGGATGAACAAGTAAACAAGCTCATGGCCAGGAGAATGTCAACATAGAAAAACAATTGAACAAAGAAATCAGAGTCCAAGTATCGGTTGGACAAACTAAACAGAGGTAATTCATTACGATATGTTATACACCATTTCTTTTCCTTTCCAAACGAAACAGAGACAAAGAAAATATATAACTGTTATTACATAAGAGTCCAACGTTACATTGTGTTGTTGGGAAAAGTATCCAATACGGAATGACCCTATCCCACTCTAAGGGTGATAGTACCTCAGCAACAATCAAAGCAAAGCTATTCAAGATAACTTCTTTATGAGATGTAAGAGAGAGGAGAAAGAGATCCACTAACCGTTATCTTCCGCTAAAGATTGATCCAATCTTCCCTCTTTGCTGCTTGCTCCCAGCTCCTTGCTCTTTCACTGGCCCAGCTACACAAAGATCCTGCAAAAGCACAAGAAAGGGAAACTACAAGAAGCATACATCCATAATTGATTCAAGGATTAGAATAAATCAAATATACAAGCATCAATACGCCACAGAGACACATGCATATAGAAGAACCTCAAATGCTTTATTAATGGAAGAAGTAAAGTTCTGAGAGTGTTACAACCATAAGAGGCCCAATCCAGCAACACCTCCCAGCAGAAAGAAATCTCCTCTTCACCTCCTTCAAAGCAATCACCCAATAGTTCTATACTCAAACCAACAGCACTTCCTTACATTCACCAGATTCCAGCCTCCCTAGACCTCATGAGAGAGCTCTATATATAGGAGTTTTGGAGAAAGGATGAGTCAGCTTGAGCTTGGCATGGAGCTGACTAGTGTCCTCTCCCACTTCAGTTATTCTTCAGTTCTTGAGTCCACTTGGAGTTTCTTGCTTCCACTTGGAGATCTAGATCCTCTTACTCATCACAAGGCGAATTCCTTGATCCAAGTGTCATTTTGGAAGCTTCCTGGGCATTTGACACCTTGCAGAATGACTGTGCCACTTGGCCAATCTCGCCCAGCGCAGGTAGCCTTCATTAGAGTTGACATTCAGCGCAGGTACAGAGTGGAGCAGTTGACATTCAGCGCAGATGCTCAGTGGAGCAGTTGACATGATCCAGAATTAGCTTGTTTTTTAGTGTTTTCAGGTGGAGAACTGATATTTAGTGTTGTGGTTTGCTGACCTTGTTCCTCTAGGGGTAGGAACAACATGTTTAGGGACTTTGGATCCCTCAGATTATCGACATTTCATGCTTCATGCTGTAAGGCACAAAAATGTCTATAACAGTTGCCCCCTAAAGTATGAGGTCGTTTATCGGGTGAAATGCTTTATCAGGAGGATCCGAAGTTCATTCAATCGCTGAGAGGCGCCCTGTAATAAAATACAATACAATACATTATTTTTCATTCTGCTTTCATGATCTAGCTGAGGCGGGCATTCCCATGCTCAGCTTTATAAATTCATTTTGGTACATAGAACAGACGATCGTCTGATGGTAGACTGATAATTCTCTGCTGAAATTATCATCCTTTGAGTAGGATGATCATCTGCTGTAATAATGTACATATCAAATGTCTTTATATCCTGAATATATATCGCAGCCCGGATGGATGAAACTAGATCCGGGGTCTTCAAAACTCGTTCGATCTTCACTCTAAGTACAAGTCGATCCATGTGAGAATTGCGCTGAAGTCGAACATGGAAAGACATCGCTTGATTACCGGTCAATAATGTAAACCGTTAACAAGCGCGAGAGGAATCACCAATAATGACAATGTCCCTCAAGGTACTGCAGTACAATTCACGTGGTGTGAATAAAGGACTTGGCGTCGAACACCACGCAAAATCTTCTGGTCGAAGGTCATTAATGTATACCTGTCGCCGGAAGTTAGAAACTTGCCATTGAGGCATGCAAGCTTCAAAGTACTGGGGGGTTTGTCCCTAGATCAACTTCTTGGATAATGAGCTGAAGTCGACAAGAAGCGATCCGTCAAAGGAGGGCCTTAGTGAATCCCACATCAGTGACACGGAACGGAGCTAATGATTTTAGTGGAGGTGAAAACAATCTGTGAAATATGATTCAGGGTGGCGATCATGGGTGGATGAAGGATAATGTATGGCAGTGGATGGGACACGGTTGACTCTTTCTGAACAACATCTCTTGAACATATAATGACACTGATGTGATGGATCGGTAGCATTACCCCAAATGTGGATGGTTTGGCGAGGACCATGGTGATGAGACCGGTGAATGAAACAACCCAACCCGATGTGATACGGAGGACAAAGTGTCATGTTCAAGAGCGACTTGCTACCATTAAAGCTTTGAGGTTCTCCCAATTTTTCCCTAGTCATTTCTGACCAGTACCTCTTTATTTTTGTCAAGCTTGAGGAGGATAACATATGCTTGTTCTATAACCTGCCCTTCAGGCAAGCCCATCGCTATGTTTTAACGAGCCTAGCGATAGGGAAACTCGTTCTCGTCTAAAGACAAGTTTGTCGCTATTTAACCATTTTAACGAGTCTAACGACAAGGAAAACTCGGTCCTTTTCATTTTTAGAGAGTCTGAAAAGGTACAGAAAGTTAACTCCAAAATTCCTTTTTCATCATCTAATCCCTGAAGTCCGAAAAAGTATAAAACAATACAGAAGGGATGAGTTTTCGATAACTTTAACGAGCCGAATAAAACAAGCGCTCGACCTTTTTGTGTAATAATCCCTCAGGTCCAAAAAGATTAAAATCTAGAGGAGGGATAGCTCTTCCGGTCACTTTAACGAGCTGGAAGGCCAAAACTCTGCAAACTTTTCATATTTTACGAGTCAGAAGAAAAGAGCTCAAAGAAGACTCGTCTTTTGAGGAACGAGTGATAAACAGGGATAGCAGCAGATTCCAAGTACAGGTTGGAATTTTCCAATCATGGCAGTGTCACAAGGATGGCTAAGTGAAATCACTCTTCGCAGCTGTTCCTCAAAATGGGTAAACAATCATATGGGGGTGAACGATCGACCAAATGGAATGGAGGTGGCAGGTGCAAACACGACCAAGGCTTTTTATGGCTAATAAATTTACGATCACAATGGTTATTTACCATAATAGGTTCATTTTTTAATGAGCTTAAACTCTGGGGGAAACTCTTGCTCACGCTTTTCTATTTTTTAACGAGCATAAATTCCACGGTAAAACTGCTCGATCTTATGTTTATTTTTTAACGAGCATGAACTATGTGCTAAAACTGCTCGGATCTCACTTTTCTATTTTTTAACGAGCATAAATTCCGCGGTAAAACTGCTCGATTATATGGTCAAATTTTGATTTTTTACCATTACTAGCTTTTCTCTTTTCAAGTATAGTACTGCATTTTCAATTGCTGCAACAAACTTTGTTAGAAATGAATGAGATTATAACCCTAATATTTTACTTTAAACTGTGTAAAAAGCCATTAAAAGGTGTTTTTACCTCTCATTTACCATTTCATTTGCATTTGGTTTGTTGGAGCTCTGGAGGTGCCTCTTCCCCCTTGATTTTCACCAGCTGATTCCGGGAGATTCTGCGGACGATTTTCGGCGCTGTCTGGACCAGGTAGGAGCTAAACCCTAGCTCTTTCTTTTCATGGTTTCATTTTCCTGTTTCATGCCTGTTTTCCAGTATTTCTGAGCCCCAGGGGTTTTGCAAAATCGCCCTAGTTCCAGCGCAGGTTCCCCTTTCGAAACCTGCGCTGAAGGTCAAGTTGCCTTAAGGCAGCCTGACCCTCGGCGCAGGTGGGAGACTCTCTGCCTGCGCTGGGCTCAAAAACTGAGTTTTTAAGGTCATTTTTTGATGATTTTTTCGCCAGTTTTTCATCAAAATCAGGAACTTACTCTTTCTCTTGCTTGCTTTGCAGGGGACTTTGAACAAAATGTCCCTTACATGGCGAGAACGAGAACATGAAGAGGAGGACATGATTGCCCTCCATGACCCTGTCACGGTGAACGCGTTGCGGAACTGTGGCCTGCTGAAGTTCTTCCGTATCTCTAGTATGAGAGCACAGATTTCTTTGCTGCAGTACATGCTTGACGCTTGGGATCCTGTTAACCAAGTGTTCCAGATTAGGGGAAAGGCCATCCCCTTGACCATAGAGGACATGTACTTCTTGACTGGACTGTCAAGACGGAGTGCCCCCATTTCCTTGTCAGGTACGTCCCGGGGGACTGATTCCACCAGAGATTATGTCCGCCAGTATTGCAAGGAAGGTTCTCAGCCGAGCAGAGACGGCAAGATTGTTATCCGTGAGATTACTGATCGGGCTCTCAGGTCCATTCTGTTCACTATTGGTAGGATGGCCGGTAACGCAGCTCTACATGTTGCCAACAGGTCTTATATGCAGCACGCCTTGGAGTGTCCCCAACCGAAAGTATTCAACTGGTGTGATGCAGTACTTGTTCAGATGAAAAGTCAATTGACCAAGGTAAAGGACGGGAAGCTGAAGAACTTTGGATTTGGTTCTATTCTGACTGCCTTCACCTCGGAGAAAATCCCACTGATGCAGCCTCAGTACATCATACTCGACTTGCCTTCTCCGACCGAGCCACGCATGCAGAGGTGGGTCGACCACATGTCTAGGCATGCTGGTCAACCTCAGATTACTTTTACTGAGGCCTTCTTTAGGTGGTTCGAGCGCCGGGAGATGGCGTTTTCCGAGTATCCATATGTGGGTATGGATTTCCGAGGTGATCCGGATTTGGTGCTACCGGATGGCGAACAGTGGGGCGCCATTGGTAAACTCCTTGACCATATTACTGTTTACTGTTCTTATTCATAATGTTGCTGTGCTTTATTCTATCAAGGCTTTTAATTGTACTCTTGGGTGCATGCAGATATTGGTCCTGTTCGTCCAGCAGTTCGTCCGAGATCGCCAGTTGCTGCCCCGATAGTGGAGCCTGCTAGGAGGGTTGTTATTCGCGATCTTGATGATACTGAGACCCTTACAGCTGTGTAGGAGCAGGTTGAGAGCCTTACTCGCGGTCTTCCGGATGTACAGATTGACGAGTTACCTTTACAGCTGCAGCGGCATACTTTCGGCGTGCCTAGACGATGGACTCGTCTCTTGCGCATGATTGCACAGGCCGTGACGTACTATCATGAGCACCACTAGGCTAGGGTGCCCCCTAGCATCTTTTTGAGTTTTTAGGTCATATGACCAATTTTGCCTTGGTTACAGAACATTATGTATGACTTATATAAACAGCTTATATGTATTTTGATTTTCGAGTTTTATTCTGGTTGACTTATGTGATCCATATGTACAATCTTTAATGATGTGTCCTTTTTATAAATGTTGCAAATGTCTATCTAACACATAGTTTGCTAATGGTTCAGTTAATGTGTTTAAGTTTCTTGAAATATGTTGATATTGAATTGAATCAAATCGTCTTTCCAAGATCTTAACCCTTAGGAACATGCGATACATAGCTGGATTGCGAACATAATATATACCATTGAGTTGTAGTATTACGAGCTGTGAGTCTAGCCTGACAATTAGTCGGCGTATGCCACGTGTGATGGCATCAGAGAGTAGTTCTATCAACGCGCTATACTCAGCGATGTTATTCGTCGATTGCCCAATACTCTGAAACTTACTAACTCGCCGCTTGGATCAAAAATGGCCCAGGCTGCGGAGGATAGGTTCCGCGAACTACGACTCGCTCCGTCGGCATATCCAACACATGTCTCCAGAAGGTTTGACATCTGCAACGAATGAAAAGGTGGATCACTCGACCAGAACAAACACTTTAGCGAAAACAAAATACAACAAAAGCATGCAGGTTACTATTTAAGCATAGTAACGCTTGAGGTACAACCCGTTGCGGGGCTGCGCCAGTGGAATTCCATCGTAATCCATTAACTCGTAGACCCCTTTTTCTAACACTCTTTTAACAATATAGGGGCCCATCCATAAGGACTTGAATTTTCCTGCTCCCAATTTATCGGATTCTTGGTCATAAAGCAAGACCAAATCACCTTCTGAGAAGGCACGGGGTTTGACATTTTTGTCGAACTGAGCCTTGACTCGTTTCTTATGAGCTTCGTTAGCCAAAGCGACATCACGACGGGTTTCATCCAATTGGATTAGTTCCAAGAAACGAGCCTCTTCTTCTGAAGTTCCGGGGAGAAGATCGATTGCGAGTTTAAGCGACGAAATTTCGCACTGGATTGGCAAGACTACTTCCAGGCCATACACCAGTTGAAAAGGTGTGAACCCGGTTGCGTTCTTTACCGACGTTCGGTAAGCCCACAAGGTTGAGTACAGGATTAGGTGCCACCTTCTTTTATGAACCCCAATCATCCTTTGCAACATACGCTTCAGGACCTTGTTGATTGCCTCAACTTGTCCGTTGGCTTGCGGATAATATGGGGTAGAGCTGTCGTGAGATAGCCCTAGCTTGGAAGCTAATTCGACCATCATGTGATTGCGAAAATGCGACCCATGATCTGTAACTATAGCCTGTGGTACGCCGAACCTGGCGACTACATGTTTGAAAAAGAAAAGGGCAGCTGTTTCACCAGTGTTATCTAATGTAGGCATCGCCTCGGCCCATTTGGTAAAATAGTTAACAGCGACTATAATATAACCATGCCCCCTGGTCGAGGTGGGGTTACATTGCATGAAATTGATGCCCCACTTGGCGAAGGGCCCAACAGCAACTATCGGCTGTAAAGGTGCGGGTGGTCGTCTGGTTTTGCTATCAAAGATTTGACAAGCAAGGCAACTTCTGACTGCGGTTATGCAATCTTTGAAAATGGTTGGCCAGAAGTATCTTGCTCGTAAGATTCTTTGTGCTGTTGCATATCCAGACTGATGCCCCCCACATGCGCCTGAATGACAATCATTCAGGGCTTTTTCGGCCTCCTCATGGGTAAGGCACCTCCTCAGAACTGTATCGACACCACGACGGTAAAGTGTATCACCGATGATCATGTAGTCTTTTGCTTGGTATCGTATACGTTTTTGTTCGGAGTGAGAGGTGTTAGGCCTGAACTTTTGGGTTTGGAGATAAACTATGATATCTCCATACCACTCATCGCTTATAGATATCAGAAACAAACTTTCGTCCACGATTGACTCTTCTGATGTTTCATCGTTGGACGATGATGGGAGATCGCACAATAATTCTGCGAAAACTAGAGCTTTCTTTGATTTGGATTTCACAAATTCCAGATCAAACTCTTGAAGGATCGCTATCCATTTTGAATATTTGCCCCCCAGCAACTGTCGCGACAGTATATAAGTCATGGGGTTGCAATCTGACAAGATGGTAGTTTTCCGAAAGAGGACATAATGTCGAAACCTTTGAATCGCTTGAACAGCTGCAAGCGCTAGTTTATCAACATAAGAATATTTACTTTCTGTATCGTTTAAGTTTTTACTTAAATAATAGATAGGATGTTCAATTCCATCGACTTCTTGAACTAAAACCATCGCAATGGTCGTATCCGCTGCAGCCAGATACAGGTTAAAATCTCTTTGATAGTCTGGGGCGTACATTAATGATGCTTTTACTAGACAATCTTTCAGAGCATCAAAGGAAGCTTGCGCCACCTGGTCCCAGGCAAAAGTTACATCCTTTTTCAAAAGACGAGTATAACCCTTAGCAAGTTCTACGTAATTTGGAATGAACCTCCTCAGAAAGTTTGCTTTCCCTTGGAGTTTCTGAATCTGAAACAAATTTGAAGGTGGAGGCAAATTAATGATTGCCTGAACCTTACAGGGGTCGAGACGAATCCCATCTTTAGAGACTACAAAGCCAAGTAAACGACCAGAACCGACGCAAAACACACATTTGTGCGGATTGAGTCTTATCTTGTAGTGTCGGCAACGTAGAAATATCGCTATTTAATGTTGCGGATGATCAGTCCGCTTTCGCGAATGAGCCGGAAGATCGTCGAGATAAGGTTGAACAATGTTCTTGATGTCATGGAAGGAATAATTCATCGCCCTCTGAAACGTCGCCCCTGGGTTCTTTAAACCAAAGGGTAATTTTCGATAAGCGAATGTGCCCCACGGACAAATAAATGCAGTCTTTGACTGGTCCTGTGGGCGGATATTTATTTGATTATACCTGGAAAATCCGTCCATAAATGAAAAGATTTCACACCCGGCGCATTCATCAATTATCTGGTCGATGAAGGGTGTAGGGTAGTTGTCCTTCGGACAAGCTTGGTTTACATCCCTATAATCGACACACACTCTAATCGTCCCTTGTTTTTTCATAACAGGGACAATATTCGATACCCAATCGGTTAGAGGAACCGGGTAGATGAATCCAGCATGGAGGAGTTTTTCAACTTCCGCCTTAATGGCAGCGGCTTTCTTCGGGTGCACTTGCCGAAGCCGTTGCCTTAATGGTTTGACATCAGGATACATTTTAATTTCATGTTCAACGATACTCGAGTCAATGCCTGGCATTTCATCATATGACCAAGCAAAGACATCTCTAAATTCGCGAAAAAGAGCGTTATATATTTCCAGTTCTGAAGGGGAACAACCTTTGCCGACATAAATATTCTCTACAACATCTGTTTTAGTCGAGATATTTATAGCTATAGTCTCTTCAATATTGGATAGGTTTCGCTCGGAATCCACCGTGTTTACAGTATTTGTTAGGAATTCAAAAACTGAAGGGTGATAAAGGTCACTTTGAGTATCTTCTTCATATTCCTGAAGAAGGGAACGATGGTGGTGATCATTCCATGGTGCCCCCTCAATCATCATTGATTGTAAGATTCCTTCGTCAGTCCCATGTACTTTCGACCAAGGATCTAATGGGGTTCCATATTCTCTAGACCTATCTACCCAAACGCTTGACGAGCGTTGATTTGGGCTCGCCTCCCATGCTTGAAACATTGATTGCTACAATATTTCTAAAGGGCTTGGGGGCAAAACCGTTGAATGATCCATGTCAACCTTCGTTGAAGATATCATGTTGCAGGTTGCTACGAACGGTACATTTCCTGTATAAATAGGAGGTGGTAGCGCGAAAGTTCCCATCAATGTGGGGTCTTTCAATAATCCTACTCCGATATCTTGAATTGAATGGTTGCTCTCATGGATCATGGGAATGCTTCCTGTAACTTGTGAACCGTTAGGGAGGAAATTCTGTTGGTCGACGATCGTAATCCCTCCTTCAAACGGGAATGCGATCTTCCTAAAATAAGTCGACACGACAGCTGCCATGGCATAAATCCATGGTCTACCCAGTAGGATGTTATAGTCAAGATTTCCATCAATGACTTCTACATCAATTTCTACTGTTTTTCCTCCTAGTTCAACTTTCAAGTTATTAAGGATACCGTAAGGTGTATAAGTCCTACCGTCGAAAGCTTTTAATGTCGTCGAAGATCGAGACAAGGTTGGAGATCCTAAAGTTTTCCAGCAACTCATCGACATAATGCATGTCGAGGCTCCCTCGTCAATTATTGTTCTGTGAACAGTTTTGTTGAGGGCTTTCACTTGAATAAGGAAAGCTAGCTGAGCTGGTAACTGAGGATCATATCCCTTGTGATCAAAGGATACAAGATTGGAATCCTTGGGATCAACCCCACCAATTGTCGATAACAATGCCTGCCTTTGGGTTGGACAATTTTGTAGCACTTCTAGAGTCGACATAGCGGATGGCGATTGGGCCAAATCTTCCACTATGTTATAATGTTGTGCCGCTCTAGCGCGAGGATTAAATGTCGACTTGTGTACTACACCCTTTGGCGGTTTTATTGTTAATTCAGGGATGGTGGGCATTACAACTTCTGTCGAAGTTGTTGTCGAACTACTTGGTTGATCTTTACCTTTTTCGTTCGACAGCTGAGGATCCCCATAATCTTTGTTCCTAGTCGAAATCAAAGCATCATTCTGCTGTTTCGAAACCGACAACATAAGGACTTGCGACGGGGAAGCATTTCCACTATCAACCAGATTTTGACCTGGGTTGGGAAATGGATCAGTTAACACAGCTGATGTTTGGGAACTTTTGAAGAACCTCTTTAACTCAGCTTTGAATGGGCAATTCTTTGTGTAATGATCCTCATCATCACATATTTGACATGGATAAATTTGTTTCCCTTTTCCAGGAGGGTTTGAAGAATTTTTTCCAGGGGATGACTCACCTTGTTTCTTCTTCTTCCCTTTGTTTTGCTTCTTCTTGCTTCCTGGTTGATTGGTTTCTTTGCCTTTATCTTCTGATACGACATTTACTTCCGAAGCAAGAATTTCTTCTTTTGCATTTTGGTCCGAATTCTTACGGGATTTCTTTGACGAACCCCTTGTCGATTTCGTGTTTGCCGTGCCAATCACACCGTCACCGGCATGAGAGTCACTATTTGATTTAGGAGGGGGAGGAATTGAAAATTTCGGTCTAGGGGCGTCAGGTATTTTGTCATAGATCGTGCCGGACTGAGTATAAACTAAGTCCAAATACTGCGCACGAGCAATAACTTGCTCCTCTGTTACGACTCCCCCCTTGGCCACATCTTCCGTAATAGCCGGAAGTAACGACTTTATAAACCATTCATCTAATAACTGATCGGGAACATACGTTTTCACCATCCTACGACGACGACGCCACTCATGTATATGATCAGATATATGGGTAGCAGTTGTCTGTTTGAAGTTGGTTAATATTTCTGTTCCCGTTTCATACCTTATCGGTAATTGAAAGTGGGTTAAGAAAGTCGTGGCTAGGGAACTAAAATTGTCGAAGGAGGCTCTTGGCAATTCAATATACCATTTAGCCGCTAGACCTGTCAATGTCCTTTGAAAAAGGCGAAGCCTTATCGAATCGTCGTTAAGGGTGTTCGACGAACACCACAGATGAAAAGTCATCACGTGATTCGACGGGTCTTCACCTGGATTTCCATTGAATTTAGGAATGTCAGATGGAAGTTTATGAGGAATCGCTGGCCACCAAGGGGCATAAGCAATCGGATCGTTGGTCAACCGGTGTAGATCGGGTAACTCTAAAGTTGCCACGAATGGTAACTGTTGATTCAGGTTAGGCGAAGCGTAACCAGGGTATGATGGAATCGCCTGAGCAGTGGGTCTTTGCATACCAGCATAATGTAATTGATGTTGGTATGACTGATACGGTTGGTGGACTTGACCACTGTAAAGTGGTTGGTTTTGACCGTTTTGGATATACGGTTGTCCACTGTTCGCAAAGATCTGCTGCTCAGAACCTTGGTACACTTGCTGGAATTGCGGTTGTTGGTATTGTACAAGCCATGGTTGTGACGCCGTGTTCTGTTGTGCCATGCTAACCGTTGGACCAAGGTGTGGGGTAATTGTACCCGTTTGTACTTGTGTCGTCCCACCAGTTGGCGATTGTGGTTGTGACCCATGGTCAAGCGACTGTTGCATTACAACCTGAGAAATCTGAGGTTGACATGTAACAGGTATCGCTTGAACTTGCGACACGATTACAATAGCCGGTGTGGTTGGGATGTTCGTCACAGGTACACACTGTTGCATAGAATATACAATCCTTGGTTGTTGAGGTAGCATAGGTACCCAACTACTTGATGCAATTCCAGTATAACCTGAATACTGTTGAGAACTGCCATATGGATATCCTCCCGGAGGAGGTAATGAAAGGGCATACTGCCCCCCATATGGTAGCAATCCGGAACTCAGAGGGATTTTTAGTCCTTGAGGACTAGATGGCCCAAATTGACCTCCATGAGGATCAATCTGTCGAGTTTCAACATAAGAATTACCGGGTATTACTCCGGATGAACAAACTGGAACAGACCATACTGTCGAAATAGTCCCTTGGTGGACTCTTTCTAGCTGTTGAGAGCTAGTTGGGACAGCTGGTATGCCGGCAAACATCGTTGGAGTGACGGCAGGGGCTTCTGCTGTCGCTGTGTCATTTGACACAGTCCTAGACGATGACGGTTGTTCAGACATTTTAAGTCTATCCAATAGATTTCCTAGCGATTCTACAGGGACTTCCACTTGTGGTGGATTAACCTCTGATGAAGGAAATAGAGTGACCTCGACTCCAAAATGGGTTGGAGTACTTTCTTTGCGGATCCTCTGCAATTTCCTCTATCGCAATCAAACCCGGTGGAAGAGGAAGACCGTCAGGTCCGTAAAATATTTCTGGTGCCGAAGAAGTGGTTGCTTCGACAGCGACAGTTGTTTGAGGAACAAAACTCTCTGGACCGGTTACAGATGGAACTGGTTCAACTATACAAGTATTTGCCCCCAGACTAGGATCAGTATGACTGTCCTTCTGTGGCTGTTGAACTTCTTCTATAGAGGCAGGGTTTCCAGAAATGTTAGGAGTAACCGGAACCTCAGATGCAGTTGGAACACTTGTTCTAACTTTCAAAGGAGATTTTGAACCGGTTAAACGAGTTCGCTTTGCCCGTACTATTTTCGATTCCGGAGACAAAGACGGTTGACTCGTAAGCCTCCGCGAACGACGGGGTTTCAATTGACTTTCTTCCACGATTACAGATTACTCGATCAACTAAAATATTAAAAGGGGAAATTTGTGTTTCCGAATTGAATGAATTTTATTAGACGCTTTTAGACACAACTTGCTTTTTCACTTTTTAAGAGTCGAGAAAAAGCTAAAGATGACTCTAGTCTCCTTCGATGTATTAACGAGCTCGAAGTGACAAATGATCGGTTGGACTTTTTCAGTTATAGAGTTTGAAAAAGGCCAAAAGAAACTGCTCTGGAGATCTAGGCAGAGGGTGTGCCAAACTTTTCGCAAAACCACAGAATATGTTTTACGGTACGGGTGGTCGATCTTCGTGAATGCTGTGTTCACTGCATTGCGATCAGTAGGGCGGCCGACACGGCTTCCTATGGATAAAAGATATATGCCTATAGGGGTCTCCCAATAAATACGCGACGGTACGTGGGAGCACAAGTCCGTATTAGTGCTACCGACTCTCAGGAGGAATCACCCACCTTCGTCGAGATCGACAGTCACTACGTTTAACGACGCCGGAACACGTCTCTAGCTTAGACCTCTATATGTTTGCGTTATGTTTCAAAGCGTTGTTAGGTTCATTCAATATATTTTAAGTTGATATTTTTAAAGTTTGCCTTTCAAGGTTCACCACGAGATGTATTGATACAAATTCCTAAATGCATTCTAAGATGAGAAGCAAGCTTTTTCAATCTTTTCGACTTATGAAAATCTTAACTACTGAGGGAAAAGAGAGACAAAATATTTTCACACAGATCAAAGAGCACTCGCTAATGCACTTTTCCCTAAATCAACATACAAACTTATATGCAAAATGCAAAAATGCAGGTATTTCTTTTCTCTTTCTTAATGTTTGTGCGACACAAAAAGAAAGCTGTTGTATAATTTCGAATTCAATTTCAAGTGAAAGCAAACAAGCTTGTCCAAAATCGAAAGACACCTTAAGATTTACTTGTTTCGACACTAGAAATATATAAATTCAAACCAAATGACGAAAGCAAAATCTCAATCAGCTATGAACAGCAAACAAACTAACTCTTAAGATCAAAACGACACTTTATCACAGGTCTAGATCTAAGAGGTCACAGCAAGACTAGTTCACTTTCGTTATGGGAAACTGTAAATGATACAAGAAATACACAAAGAACAAACACAGTTTCTTTATACAACCGAGGCGGAATAGTGGCAAGGAAAGTTGGTTTCAGATAGGCACATTGACTAGTAACAGGCAGCAAAACAAGAGTGAAAACAGGGCAAGAAACAGCAGGAAACCCCAGTAGCACTAGGCAAGACTGGTCCAGCGCAGGTGGTACACAGGCAGTTTGACCTTCAGCGCAGGTAGCCCCTTCGGGAACTGCGCTGAAATGCAGACAGCCTTCACACAGCCTGCACTGAAGAACGAAACTTTCGTTTCTCTTGGTTTCCGGGTCACAAATTGCTCAAAAATTCACAGTTTTTGGCCAAATCAGAAGCTATCAGTCAAGGACACACTAAGGGATGACAAGGGGGATGAAAAGCTATCACTAAGAGCTTATTAGAGTCCTTGTGGATCAGCTCTTCAAATCATAAACTTGCCCAGAAACTGAGCTAGAGTAGATGCCCTCTACTTTGCATTTGAAAGATCCAAATGCAGTTCGATTCGGTACTCCCTGTGTTTATGAAATGAATAGCAAAAACACAAACAACCAACGAGATACGATTCCCCAGTGGAGTCGCCAATTTGTTGTTGGGAAAAGTATCCAATACGGAATGACCCTATCCCACTCTAAGGGTGATAGTACCTCAGCAACAATCAAAGCAAAGCTATTCAAGATAACTTCTTTATGAGATGTAAGAGAGAGGAGAAAGAGATCCACTAACCGTTATCTTCCGCTAATGATTGATCCAATCTTCCCTCTTTGCTGCTTGCTCCCAGCTCCTTGCTCTTTCACTGGCCCAGCTACACAAATATCCTGCAAAAGCACAAGAAAGGGAAACTACAAGAAGCATACATCCATAATTGATTCAAGGATTAGAATAAATCAAATATACAAGCATCAATACGCCACAGAGACACATGCATATAGAAGAACCTCAAATGCTTTATTAATGGAAGAAGTAAAGTTCTGAGAGTGTTACAACCATAAGAGGCCCAATCCAGCAACACCTCCCAGCAGAAAGAAATCTCCTCTTCACCTCCTTCAAAGCAATCACCCAATAGTTCTATACTCAAACCAACAACACTTCCTTACATTCACCAGATTCCAGCCTCCCTAGACCTCATGAGAGAGCTCTATATATAGGAGTTTTGGAGAAAGGATGAGTCAGCTTGAGCTTGGCATGGAGCTGACTAGTGTCCTCTCCCACTTCAGTTATTCTTCAGTTCTTGAGTCCACTTGGAGTTTCTTGCTTCCACTTGGAGATCTAGATCCTCTTACTCATCACAAGGCGAATTCCTTGATCCAAGTGTCATTTTGGAAGCTTCCTGGGCATTTGACACCTTGCAGAATGACTGTGCCACTTGGCCAATCTTGCCCAGCGCAGGTAGCCTTCATTAGAGTTGACATTCAGCGCAGGTACAGAGTGGAGCAGTTGACATTCAGCGCAGATGCTCAGTGGAGCAGTTGACATGATCCAGAATTAGCTTGTTTTTGAGTGTTTTCAGGTGGAGAACTGATATTTAGTGCTGTGGTTTGCTGACCTTGTTCCTCTAGGGGTAGGAACAACATGTTTAGGGACTTTGGATCCCTCAGATTATCGACATTTCATGCTTCATGCTGTAAGGCACAAAAATGTCTATAACACATTGTCAAAGCAAATAGAGTAAACAGTGACTGCGAGACAGGGCAGACCCTAGTCAACGGTTTTTCATTATGTAACCCTCGTGCCTAATCGAAGAGTTCAACCAGTACGAATTACAAACTGGAATTGTAAACAGAGGTGTGCCCAGGTCGTGTAACGACTCAAACAAGAGATAGAAAACAAACGCCGAGGCGCAGCCCCAGAAAACTATAAACCCTAACTACAGTCTAACAAGTCTGTGGTGACAGAGCCTACCAGAAAGGCACCGAAGGGTTTGCAAACTGAAGCATTGAAGCCATCCACGCCCGAGGTCGAACTTTGACCTGTGCAGCCAGAACAAGCCGTTGTTAATCAAACCATGCATAATAGTGAAACGAGTAGAGTTATAATACAAGCAAGGGAAGAACATAATCTTACCTGGGAGTGTGTTGACCAAGAAATCGCATGCCACAGAGACACAGAACACAGGAATGACTTGAGACAAAAGGAGCGGACATTTCTAGCTTTTAAACCAGGAGAAGGCAGAAATAAATCAAGGAAAGATGAATTACCTGAAAGACAAGCCAAGCGAGCCATTGTGCCTGTAACCTGAGCACACAGGAACAGTAACAAAATGATTTTAGCAGCAGAGCAGTAGCAAAATAACCAACAACAAGAAGGAACGGTTGGAAACCAGACAGAGCCAACCAACAATCGATTCTATGTTCGAACAAAAGAAATAACCAGTTGTGCCAAGGAAAATGAACATACCAACCTCCAGAACGCATAACAGGACCATACAGCAAGGAATAGAGTTGCCAACAACACAGGTGAGCTCGTGGAACCACATTCATTCGCAGACAGAACCAAAACAGAGTATCACCATAGAAACCCTCGCGGAGCTCTCACAGTAGAACGAAAATGTCGAAATGACCAAAATGCCAAAGGGTTTTGCGTAATGACCAAGCAGGAAACAAGGACCGAGGCAAGAGTACAAGTCAGTTTCGCATTTACAATCCTTAATAAATGATTGGAACCACTACCAAAAATTATCCACTGATCATAACAATAATTAAAAGCCAAATCATCAACCAAATCCGAGTTCATCAATAGCACCGGACAAACACTGTGTGAAGTTATACGTTGGAGTGTGGGCTGGGTCCCATCATAGTGGTATCAGAGAAGAATTTTTTTGAAGTCTGTCTGAGAAATGGAGGTAGGAAGGCGAGGTTGTGGCAGAGGTGTTCAAAGGATAGTAGAGGAAGGACTGAGAGAGGAGATCATGATTCTTACTGCTCATTTGGAGGCAGTTGAAGTAGGGAGAACAAGGGATCCAAAGGTAGGCGATGACAGTGAAGAGGAAGCTGAAGCGACAATAGATGAATCAGATGGAGAGGGCCCAAAAATGAGACTGTTGAGATCAGTCTTAGTGGCAAGAAGTAAACCCAAACCAGAACTCCCAAATTATGATGGCAGCCTATCCATAGAGGTTCTATTAGACTGGATTAGTGAGCTAGGTAAGTATTTCAAGTGTGAGGAGGTCAGTGAAGACTACAGATTTAAGTTCGTTGCGACAAAGTTGAAGGGACATGCAACCCTGTGGTGGGATAGTGTCCAAGCAGAGAGAAGGAGATTGAACAAGTTGTCGATCAAAACCTGGTCAAGGATGGTGGCCAAGTTGAAGGGTAGATTTTTGCCGACAGACTATCAGATTGCACTACACAGACAATTGCAGAATCTGAAATAGAAAGGAATGACAGTAAGGGAGTACACTGAGGAGTTTTATCGAGTGAACCTAAGGGCCGGATATACAGAGGATACCACAGAAAAGACAGCCAGGTATGTAAATGGTTTAAGGCTAGAAATTTTAGATGAAATTAGTATTCTGTCTCCAAAGAAAATTGAAGAAGCATATTAGAGTGCTATGAAAGCTGAAGAGAAAATTACTAGAAAGAAAAATTCCCGGAGAGGATGAGGAACCGGCAGAGGAAGAGGCTAGTCCTATGGCAAAGGGCGGATTGCTAGTAGTAATGAGGAAGGCAGTAGTTCTAGAGCTTCCAAATTAGCAGATAAAGGTGATAATGCGAAAGGTGGTAGGCCATATTAGCGAGGCAGGGGAAATGGCTGAGGTAGAGGAGCTGGTTATCAATGTTATAGGTGTCATAAGTGGGGACACAGATCATTTGAGTGTCCTAAGGCAGACCAAGCTGGACAGAGGGGTGCGTATGTCTCACAACCAGAAGACACAGAGGCACCTCCCCAAGAAGCAAAGGATGCTCCAGAAATAGGGAAGCCCTGGTGTTGAACAAGGTATTGTTAAAACAAGCCAAGGAAACCACCGAACAAACGCAATGAAAGGCCTTGTTTCGAACAGTTTGTAAGTCACACGGTAAGTGCTATAAGTTAATTATTGACAGCGGTAGCACAGATAACTTAGTGGCCACAGAGATGGTGGAAAAGTTGGAATTGAAGTGATTGAAACATCCCACCCCTTACAAAGTTTCATGGCTGCAAAAAGGCCATCAGTTGTTGGTGGATGGACAATGCGAGGTGGAGTTTCAAATAGGTAGATATAAGGACAAGGTCATTTGTGACATCATGCTGATGGATGTATGTCACATAATGCTAGGCAAGCCATGGTAGAATGACATAAAGGTGGTACATGATGGAATGACGAACTGCTATAAGTTTGTCAAGGATGGAATCAATCACACGCTTGTGCCCATCAAGGAGGAAGGGACAGCAGGAAAAAGTGAGCCAAGAGCATTGTTGGTTAGTGGAAAACAGTTTCTGAAACAAGTTGAGGATAGCGAGGTGAGTTATGCAGTTGTAAGAAGAGAAAAAATAGTACTGTTGCATACAGAGGCATCATATTTACCCCTAGAAATTTA
The DNA here is from genome assembly GCA_031772625.1 of Pinus tabuliformis. Lineage (NCBI taxonomy): Eukaryota > Viridiplantae > Streptophyta > Pinopsida > Pinales > Pinaceae > Pinus > Pinus tabuliformis. The sequence goes on along the minus strand of CM062804.1, from coordinate 697,820,948 downwards.
GCAGATGTTGTAGGAATTTACAGACATAGTGGTGGATGACTTGCCAGATAAACTACCCCCCAAAAGAAGCATAAGTCACCATATTGACTTCATACCCGGAGCAAGTTTTCCGAATAAGGCAGCATATCGGATGAGCCCCAAGGACAATGAAGAGATTAGGAAGTAGGTGCAGGAACTGCTAGACAAAGGATTGATAAGGGAGAGTTTGAGTCCTTGCGCAGTTCCAACGGTTCTCACTCCCAAGAAAGGAGGAGAATGGCGAATGTGCACAGACTCGAGGGCCATTAACAAAATCACCATCTAGTACGAGTTTCCACTGCCACAGATGGATGACATGATGGATTATCTAAGCGGGACAACATATTTTTCTAAGATAGACTTGAAGAGTGGGTATCACCAGATCCGAATTCGAGAGGGGGATGAGTGGAAGACAACCTTTAAGACGAATGAGGGACTGTATGAGTGGCTGGTTATGCCATTCAGATTGAGCAATGTGCCTAGTACATTTATGTGGTTAATGAATGAAATGCTGAAAGAATACATTGGAAAATTTGTGATAGTATACCTGGACGATATACTAATTTTCAGCAGGACAAGGGAGGAGCACCTTCGACATGTTCGGAAAGTGCTGGAAAAATTGCAGCAAAACAAGTTGCTAATAAATCTGAAAAAGTGTACTTTTCTGCAAAAAGAGTTGATTTATTTGGGCTTCATAATAGCAGAAAACGAGCTGAAGATGGATCCAGAAAAGATTGCAGCAATAGTCAATTGGCCATCCCCGAAAAGCTTATTTGAGGTACGTAGTTTTCATGGGCTGGTGAGTTTTTACTGGAAATTCATAAGAAATTTTAGCGAAATTTGTGCACCTATGTTGGACACTATTAAAAAGGCCAGTCAACCTTTTCGATGGACTGATGTAGCGGAAAGGAGTTTTTAGCTACTAAAGAAGAAGATCACAGAGAGACCAATCTTGAGATTTCCAGATTTTAAAAAGTTCTTTCAGGTTTGCTATGATGCTAGCGGTACGGCTATTGGAGCTGTACTTAGCCAGGAGGATAAACTTGTTGCATTTTTCAGCGAGAAGCTAAATGAAAGCAGACAGAAATATTCATCCTATGACAAGGAGTTCTATGTTGTTGTACATGCATTAAAGCACTAGAGACACTATTTGCTGGGAAACGAATTTGTGTTGCTTTCAGATAATTCTGCACTACAGTATGTGATGCAATAGCACAAGCTGAATAAAAAACATGCCAAGTGGGTGGAATATTTGCAGAGTTTCACCTTTTTGTTGAAACACATCAGCGGGTAGGCAAACAAGGTGGTAGATGCATTGAGTAGGAGAGCTTTACTTTTGCAGGAGAGTACTGTACAAGTGATGGGTTTTGAGCACTTAAATGATTTATACCAGACTGACACAAATTTTAAGGAGGCCTATGAGGCATGTCATAATCCCTTGGTGAGAGATAACAGTCCATGGTTGGACTGCAACTTGCAAGAGAAACTGTTGTTTAGAGGAGGACAGCTAGGCATTCCTGACTACTCGATGAGAGAGAACATTATCCAGGAGAAGCACAGTGGAGGTATAACTGGACATTTCGACATAGACAAGACACTCGAGTAGCTCAGTCATTTCTATTTTTGGCCAAAGATGTGAAGGGATGTACAACGATTTGTCACCATATGTAAAGTGTGCCAGTTGGCGAAGGGTCACAGTCAAAACACGGGACTGTATACACCATTGCCTGTTCCAAGCAGATCGTGGGACTCAGTCAGCTTGGACATTGTCTTGGGTCTACCTAGGACACAACAAGGTTATGACTCGGTGATGGTAGTAGTTGACAGATTCTCGAAGATGGCACATTTTATCCCTTGCAGGAAAACCAGTGATGCCACTCACGTGGCCCACTTGTTTTTCATTGAGATTTTCAGGCTACATGGTTTTCCTAAGTCTATTCTTTCTGACCGGGATGTGAAGTTCATAGGGCACTTTTGGCGCACCTTGTGGAAGAAGGTGGACACACAATTGAATTACAATTCTGCTTATCACCCACAAACCGATGGACAAACAGAGATAGTAAATAGGAGTCTGGGAAAGCTTCTATGAAGCTTGATTGGAGAGAATTCGTGGATGTGGGATAAGTGCTTGCCCAGGCAGAGTTCGCTTATAACGACTCGCCTAATCGCAGCATAGGTTACAATCCATTTCAGATCCTGTACAACATGCATCCTCGTGGAGTGCATGAGTTGCAAGATATCGGATTGCAAGAAAGGCGAAGTGCAGATGGAGAATATTTTGCTAACGCGATGAGAGATTTGCATGAGCAGGTGAAAATTAAATTGCAGGACAGCATCCAAAAGTATAAACAGCAAGCAGATTTGAAGAGAAGGGAAGTATAGTTCAATGTAGGAGATGAAGTCCTCGCGCTTTTGCGTAAGGAATGCTTCCCCAGAGGTGCATACAATAAGTTGAAGTATAAGAAGATAGGCCCCTACAAAGTCCTCCGAAATTTTTTAGGGAATGCCTATGAGATACAATTGCCACCAGGGATAGGCATTTCACCCATCTTTAATGTAGCAGACTTGTTTCCTTACACTGCTGACCCAAAAGAAGAAGACATAACCACATGGCCTACACGAAATACTCAGGATGGAGGAGAAACTTGGATGAGACAGATGCCTTACGTTCAGCCTCCCGAGATCGAGAGCATCCTTGACACTCAGGTGGCCAAACGAACTCGGCGGAAGGAGTATCTACAATACCTGGTCAAGTGGAAGAACCGTCCTATTGAGGACAGTTCGTGGCTTGATGCCAGGCAGATTGAGCAGACGGGTTCTTCAGTTGAGAAGCTCATGGACCGGAGTCATGATTTCTTTTTGCCCCGGGAGCCTGATGCAGGAGCATCCAGCTAAGGCACCATGACTGGGTGTTGGTCTCTGCCAGGGTGGAAAGTTGAATTAGCATATTGGTTTTCTTTATGTTCAGTTTGTCAAAGTAGGATGTAGGATTTTGTTTTTATTTTTAATTTCAGTATTAGTCAAGGGTAGTTTGGTCGGTTAGGGTCATTTATTTGTTGTCTTTAATTAACAGTAGATTAATAATTGTCCTGTCATTTTAAAAGGAAAAAGACAAATGTGTCTAATGTAAAATCTTGCCATATAGGCAAAACCGAATACCTAAATAGTTATGTAACTATAAGGCCTACAACTAAAAAATAACTACACAGTTCAATTAACTGTAGACAGAGAACATAAATGTAACATAGAAAATCATTGACAAGGTTCAGCACTTTCAGATACAAGAAATAAAAGAAGACAGAGAACAAATTTAACATTCATCCAGCTATACCATCATCTTCATATTGTGTAATTTCATTTCTCAATTATTAAATGCTTCAACAATGAAAAACAAAGTGCAGACATAAAGTTTTGTGTTTTTCCTCTCTTAATGAAAAAGTACTATCGAATGCATACAAGTTTCCAGGACCAGAACAGATGAACAAGTAAACAAGCTTGTGGCTAGGAGAATGTCAACACAACAAAACAATTGAACGAAGAAATCAGAGTCCGAGTATTGATTGGACAAACCAAACAGAGGTAATTCATTACAATCTATTATACATCATTTCTTTTCGTTTCCAAACGAAACAGAGACAAAGAAAATATATAATTGTTATTACATAAGAGTCCAGCATTACATTTTCAAAGCAAATAGAGTAAACAACGACCGTGAGATAGGGCAGACCCTAGTCAAGGGTTTGTCATCGTGTAACCCTCGTGCCTAACTGAAGAGTTCAACCAATACGAATTACAAACTAGAATTGTAAACAGAGGTGTGCCTAGGTCGTGTAATGACTCAAACAAGAGACAACAAATGAACGCCAAGGCATGGCCCCAGAAAACTATAAACCCTAGCTACAATCTAACAAGTCTATGGTGACAGAGCCTACCAGAAAGGCACCGAAGGGTTTTCAAACTAAAGCGTTGAAGCCATCCACGCCCGAGGTCAAACTTTGACCTATGCAGCCAAAACAGACCGCTATTAATGAAACCACGCATAACAGTGAAACGAGCAGAGTTATAATACAAGCAAGGGAAGAACATAATCTTACCTAGGAGTGCGTTGACCAAGAAATTGCATGCCACAGAGACACAGAACACAGGAATGAGCTGAGACAAAAGGAGCAGACATTGTTAGCTTTTAAACCAGGAGAAGGCTGAAATAAATCAAGGAAAGATGAATTACCTGAAATACAAGCCAAGCTAGCCATTGTGCCTGTAACCTGAGCACACGGGAACAGTAACAAAATGATTTTAGCAGCAGAGTAGTAGCAAAATAACCAACAAAAATAAGGAACTGTTGGAAACCAGACAGAGCCAACCAGCAATCGATTCTATGTTCAAACAAAAGAAATAACTAGTTGTGCCAAGGAAAACGAACATACCAACCTCCAGAATGCATAACAGGACCATACAACAAGGAATAGAGTTGCCAACAGCATAGGCGAGCCCGTGGAACCAAATTCATTCGTAGACAGAGCCAAAACAAAGTATCACCATAGAAACCCTTGCGGAGCTCTCATAGCAGAACGAAAATGTCAAAATGACCAAAATTCCAAAGGGTTTTGCGTAATGATCAAGCGGGAAACGAGGACCGAGGCAGGAGTATAGGTCAGTTTCGCATTTACAATCCTTAATAAATGATTGCAACCAATACCAAAAATATCCACTGATCATAACAATAATTAAAAGCCAAATCATAAACCAAATCCAAGTTCATCAATAACACCGGAAAAACACTGTGTCAAGTTATACATTGGAGTGTGGGCTGGGTCCCATCAATGGAACTATGAACAATAAAAAAATGGTTGAATATTGACACGTGAATGAATAGTGACACTGTAAACTTTCATATTGTTGCAAGGACACTCATGTTTAAGATCACATTTAGTGGTTGATTATAGAAAGGGTACTAATGAAGTAAATTAGTATATGCATTTATAATATTGCAATAACAAGACACATTACACTTTGTCAAATTTATCACCTAAACATATTTTTCATTAAATTTGAAAACAAGTCTCGTCAATGTGAATAAATGACTGATAGAGCTATATAAATAAAAGTTAAATCGACATTTATCTAGACTCTTATTAACGAGAGTTAAACACACACTTTTATATATGAATGGATATATGCATGTATGTTTGTGTTGAAGAACTTGGTACTACATAACCTATTGCTATGAACTATGAACATATTTTTTTCATGCAACGCTACCATATTGTTGTTTATATGCATAAAAGTTGAAGCGATGAACATTTGCATATGCCACAATGTGTAGATGACTTTGACAATCTTAGCAACAGTATAAAAAAAACAAAAAGTGAATTTCATTTATAATGTTGATCACAAATGTTACATGATTAAACACAAAGCCCCACCAGAAAAGAAGAACCTTTATTAAGCTTTCCCCCCCTCTAATAGTAGGGAAATGATAACAAAACAAAATTTAACAAAGTTTTATTAAATAGATGGATATCAATTATTCAAAAAACAAAATTAGGGGATCAAATATTTAAATAAATATACAGATCAAGTGATAAGCCCCCCTTGACCCCCCAAAAAATAATATCTTATATTTAATATATAAAAGTGTCATAACTAACATGATGAGATGGTGGTGACTAAATAGATTTTAATAAATTTACACTTCCATAGCCTAGAGGTTTGAAATCTTCTTTACTAAGTTAACATGTTTAGTATTTATCACCTACAAAAAGGTGGAATATCATTTACACTTACGAGGTTATGGGGTTTGTAGTTATAAAAAGGGTTAATACCATTTACACTTATGAGATGGTGTGTAATTATTTATTTCCACTTAATGATGACTATATTTAAATTATTAAACAATAATTTTCATTTTCATGTATTTTCCAATTACCCTCAATTGTCTTCCTAGAACATCAAGTTCTCACCCCCGCCTAAAAAAAACATTCAACTAATATCATAACAATATTAGTCTTATAACCACTATATGATTAATTTAATCAACATCAATTAATATACATTGTCACTAACTAACATTAATTAGCTACCCCATTATGTTTACAATATTAAACAAGTCTCTAAATTAATTAAGTGTGACTATGATTTAATTAACCTAAGCAATTATTAATTATCATTATTTTAATCATCGTTTATATATCCCTGTCATTACACCTTAGTAATTGAAATTAAGGATAATTAATGGTATTCGTTAACAAAAATAACACTTTATAAGTCAACACAATATATATACATATAAAAAGCATAGTCTACTCATGCTACATTCTGGATTTCCTAGCTATCTATTCTTTTAGATTCTTCAAAATCACATGGACTACCTCCTTAGGCCCCTCTACTGGCCTTTATCTCCATTTTCATCCCGTCTATGTTTCCATCATCGTTATAGTATGTTGTAGAGGCCTTATTTATCACAAGAGAAAAAATGGAAGGGTTGAAATTTAGTGTTGATCTTAGCTTAAATTGGTTTCCTTAAACAACGTCGCGTAGATTTGTCGATGGTGGCCTACTCCAAATGGATTTGTGGAGCAAGTTTTTTCAACTTGTTGATTGGAAATGAGATCGACAATGGGCTTAACTTTGATGGAATTGGTGGTAGGATTACCATCCCCATAAAAGAAAAATGTGAATTATAGTAAGTCCTTGTTAGGCAGATAAATCCCTCTTGCTAACAAGAGCGATCTCCCAAGATCCTAAAGGAAACTAGAAACAAATAGACAATCAAGCTAATTCCTTCCATGAATCTATCTTTTCTTGAATCATAAGCTAACAAGGTGGGAAAAGGAAATTCATACCTTATTACGACATGCTTGATGAAGACCCCCCTTTGTGCTTCAGTGCAGCTCCTCCATGCTTGAATCTAGACCTGCACACATGGAAACAACAAAGGATCAAAGGCATATGCAGAGTAAATGATTCAATAATTAAAACTAGTGATCAAGGAGACTAGTAACAAACATATTCTAATGGACAAATATAAATAATATAAACCATTCATGAAATTCATCAATTAATCCATTAAACAATGCAATGAGAAGGAATGCTTGTTTGTATTATTTTCAGAAACATAAAGGAGCTACAAAACATGTGCCTTGATGTTGTGAATCTCCTCCCATTGATCTCAATCCTTTCCAAGAATGATAATCTCTCCTACCTGATTCCCCCAGCATAAACTTACTCTCAACAATCTCCCTCAATTCCCCCACCTATGGCTTGATTAATAGGCTTAAAGGAAGTAGCTTGAGATCCTTATTCCAAGGATGATATCCACTAAAAGAGGGATGAGGGATCCTTGAAGAATGGGAATTATTTCCATAAAAAATGAGGTTAAGCTCAAATAAACATGAGTTCGAGGCTTTCTGTTAGGAATGATTCACCCAACAATGCTTCTAGATCTCACTTTTTATTTTTACTTTTTATTGATTTACCTGCGCAGTTTATAGCGCAAGATAGTGCGCAGATCTACACAATTTATAGTGGAAGAAATTGCACAAGTGCGGATTATGTTCATAAAAATTGCACAGATGCTCAAAAACAAGGATTTGTACCATGAGATTGAGAAATTCTACTTTATTCAAGGTATATAAGTTGTTGACTTGTAAGGGAGTGCTTCATGACACTTGGATGGATGGCGAGAGATCCAATTTTGATGATCACTTTTCATGGTGACAAATGAAGTGTAACAGTCCTAGCATTAAACCTATCAAACTTAAATACCTCCATCCCTTCTGCATCCCCACTCATGGAAAATGTACACAACTTCGCCCTGAAGAACTTTGTTGCGACAATGGTTCTTATCTAAAGGTAAGAGATGTTACATTGTTGTGTAAACGAGTGTTGAGACCAAGAAGCACAAATGTTGTTAATTTAGATGCCTTATTTTGTCTATTGCAAACGTGTGCAAACATGAAAGCATTGACAGAAAGTTAGAATGTCCATGCATACATGCTTGTAAGTGGAATTGGCAATGATGTGTTCTTGGAAACTCAATTGATAGGAAAGTATGTAAATGGTGGAGATTTGGTTTATGCATGGCATGTATTTAACACATTGTCCAAACAAAATATGTATTCATGGAATGTATGATTAAGGGGTATGCCTTGCACAGATTTTGTGATGATGTGATGACTCTCTTTTCCTAACTGCAAAAGTCAGATATGTAGCCTAATAGCTTACATTTTTTATTATTCTTAAGGATTTTGTTGGCATGTCATACCTAGAGTGGGGAAAATACATCCATGATTACATGCCTAAGAAAGGGTTTCAATTAGATGCCCTTCTTGGGAATGCACTTCTAGACATGTCTGTTAAATGTGGCAATGTCGAGGATGTGCGCAATGTGTTTGAAAAAATGTATCAAAGAGATATAGCTACATGGAATTCCATGATTGTGGGTCATGTTAGGAATGGACATTATGAAGTAGTAGAAGCTTTTTGTATGATGAAATCAAAAGGTGTGAGGCCAAAATATATCACTATTTCTGGTTTGCTTCCAGCCTGTGGCCATTTGATAGCTCTGAAATGAGGTAAGGAAATCCATTGTTATCTATTTCATAATGTAATTGAATTGAATGTGTTTGTCATAAACACTCTCTTAGACATGTATGCCAAATTCCAAAGTACAGAGGATGTCCAACAGGTTTTTGAGGAAATGGTAGTAAGAGATGTGGTTTCATGGAATGCAATAATATCAGGCTTTGCCCAGCAAGGATATTGTGATGAGGCGTATAAACTCTTTAGTCAGATGTAGTTAAGTGGAGTAAAACCCAGTTTGACAACATGGAATTTGATTATCACACGATTTTCTCATAATGAGAATCATGAAGAGTCCTTGAAATTATTGCATCAAATGCAATTGGTAGGCATGAATCTTGATGTAGCTATGCTCACAAGTATTCTTTCAACTTGTGCTCATAGAGGAGCTCTGCTGTGAGGAAAAATTATACATGCTTATATATACAGGAGAGGATTTGTAATAGATGTAATTATAGAGAGTTCCCTTTAGACATGTATTCCAAGTGTGATCATATACACAATGCAATATTTGGTGTCATGGAATTCAATGATTGCAGTGTATGCACTGAACGGGCATGATAATGAGGCTATACAACTCCTTATCCAAATGCAACAAGCAAACATGAAACCTGACTTGTCCAATATTGTGAGTGTCCTTCTTGCATGTGCAAACTTTTCAACTATGCAAAAAGGAAAGGAGATCCATAATTACGTGATAAGAAATGTTGAAATTCTTACGATGGTGACAGTTCAAATTTTAAGTTAGGATTGTTCAACATCTAAAAGTATGTAAATGTTTAAGAATTTATCAACATAATTGGATATTGTTTGTAATTTTTATCTTTCTCTCTAAATTAGAAAGGGGTTATTTGGACATTGATAATAATTATACATATAAATTATTTTTTTAATAACAAAGGGATAATGCATTTTTCCTATTAAACCTTTATTTATAAGTGTTCATTTCAATTGTGTTGTTCTACTTATCTTATGGTAGTATTAAAATAAATTGTATTTGATGTGGTTAATGTTTTTTTCCATTGGTATGTGATGGAAATTGATGTAAGTTCATTTACGCATGGGATTAATTTAGTGATGGACTACAATATATCGTTCTAAGTATTAAATCAATCTTTAGAAAAATACCATTAAATATTGTAGTGCTTAAGGTAGTTTCCTTACAACTTACATATGTGGATTGATAACCCATGTATAATTTGTAATAGAGATTGATAATCCATGTATAAATTGCAGAGGGAGTATATTGTCACCATGGACATAGATTTAACTTCAACAAAAAGTTATGTTACCTCATAGAAAACATTGAGTGCAACAATACATTATAATTCCCGATATTAAACTATTCTTCAATAAGATCCCATATTGATATATGATAGATCCAACTATTAGAGAGGGTTTTATATTTCTCAATCATTTTTGACCCTATGGTGACAACTTATCTTTCACGATTTTGCATAATATAATATTGAACTTATTTTCATTTTTCATGATATGCTATTGAGCTTATTAGAGCATACGTCGTTAACTTGTCCAAAAATAGGTATATTTCAATATCTCATTAACAAATTAACACTTGGAATTCATCATAACTTTTGCAATATGTTTACCATCCTTTAGAAAATTGTTAAACCCCTTTTGATTATGAGAAATAGTCCAAAAATTGTTAAACTAGGTTTCATTTTGAGAGGCTAATTTGTTGCAAATAGATTTGTTATCTCAATTATGGGATTTGTGTAAGGGTCTCTAGAATGAAAGAACTAAGACTTTATGATCTAGACACAACCTATTGTAATGAATTTACATTAGCTCGTGATGTTCAAATTCAAAACCTTTATGCAACTATTCAAATATGTATAACTTCTCATGATTAGCAATAGATAGAATTTTGTGTAACTAGTACATGTATTTCAACCCTAGTTCCATCAATCAATAGAATTTAATAGAATATTAAAGTTGTGGTCAAATATTAAATCCTTAAGGGATTTCATTATAGAAACCTAATTTAAAGCTCATTAAAACATAAAAAATTTGTGACAAGAAAGTTAATACAATTGAAATTACATACCCTCATTGTCATTTTTGATAAGATGAGCAATGAAGACAAGATCTTTCTTGAAAAAGTTATAATGCCAGTAAGGGCCAAATGCAATTCTTATGGACTTAAAGGAAGTTCACTATTAGATATTTCTCTCCTTAAAATACAAAAAATATAAATAATATTATTATTTTTCCAAAATACATATTTAAGATTTTCAGTCTCCAAATATACTCTAGTTGTAAGATCAAAAAAAAGGATATACATTTACATTCCATGAAAACCATAGATGAAATCATTATTGCACATATATTATTCAGGACGATGAAAAAATATATATACACAATGTAAATACATTTCCTTCCATGCATATAAGAGATTAGAAATTATGCTTGTACCAAGGTCTTTTCATGGCCTTGCACCTCCAAGACAACCAATTTCAATCCTATGAAGTTGAAGGTATTAACCATGAAAATTGCACATACTTCACAACCATTTTTGTAAATAATTAATCCTTTATATTTCTTGGTCAAATTACAGAGAAACAATCATTAGAATATATTAGTTAGGAGATAGTTGTTACATACATATATTGTTCATTAATAATGGTGGGTTGGGCTGCTCAAGGAAGTTGAGGAAATGCAGGTTTGACTGGGGTCGCATTGGGCAGAGCAGGATTAAGGCATGTTGGGACCTACTTTGTAGAAGTTTTTATCACTCACACATTTTCTCTTGTCAAACTTGAAGCTTGAAGAGAAACATTGACTTTCTACATTCCTAAGAGAACTTCTTGCACATTTGTCCTTTGCAACATTGGAAACAAGAAAAAAATCATTAAGAAAGCATCTTTCAGCCAATGAATTGCTTACATCATTAAAATTGTATACAATCCATAATGATACCTTTACATTAACAAAAACCACTGGAATACAAGACCAAATAAAAATATGCATGGTATGTAAATTCATTAATAACGTCTTTCAATTCATAAGCCACATATCATATAACCTATTAAACATGCATTGGGATTAAGTATCTCTCCAAAATTTCTTAGATCCCCTATATAATTCACACTTTAACCCTATTCATCCTCAAAATATCTTCAAAGTATTGAGAGAAGGGTTCATGGATTACCTTGCATGTGACTGTCTAATTTTTTCATAACGTAACTTGTTATAACTGACCAACCCAACTAAATATGCTCTCTGAGATGGATTTCCCAGAATTTAAAACACATCCAGACATCAAAATAGCCTAAATATATTATGCATTGCAACAAATTTTGACTTCGCAGTATGTTTCTTGAAGCCACAATAATAGCCCCAACAATAATTCGGGTCCTAGGATATCCATTTATAATTTGAAAACCCTTTGCTAGCTTTTCCTTTTGACTAAAAAGGTTTTTTCCTTCGAATGCACTTATAAATCATGCAACACAAAGTTTGTGTCAAGCACATATCCTACCTCCTTTATCAACCTGTTCAAGTTATCTAACATTACATAGAAGCACTAGCCTCATGAATAGTGTACACAATAATCCAAAAAGAGGTCCCAAGGTATCCATTGATAATTTGAAAAGAAATAGCTAGTTTCCAGTTTCAATTGCACATGATTTTTTCCTGTAAATGTGCTTACATATCATGTAGCACAAAATGTGTGTCAGACACATACTCTGCCTCCTTTATCTCCATAGCGAACCTATCTGACATCCCAACAATTTCCTCTGATTGTGGGTGAGATCCATCTCATGTAACAAATGAAGAAACTTTGTTTCCTATCTGAATCCAATTGCATCTTGGTTTCTTTATAACCCCATATTCTTTCATCTTTGCTCTCACACTTGCTACATCTTCCCACCTCCCAAATTCAGCATATATGTTTCAAAATAGTACATAATTCTCGACATTTTCAGCCTTTGACTAAAAAATCTCATCACCCACATGTTCTACTAGCTGCAATTTGGAATGAACTTTGCATGAACTACACAAAGCACCCCACATGCCAGGTGTTGTAACATATTCTTGTCAAGATTTATTTCCAAAAAATATTGTAAATATTTGATTTGTTCACGTTGTAAATATTAATATGTAGCTTTATATTAATAAAATTCTATGTATTTGTTAATGGCCAAAAATGACCTCATCAATATCAGGGAAGGCCACCTTGTCAAAATCCCAAATCAAACTCTTATATGTTTTTGTAATGGCTCCAACTAGTTCAATTGGGTCCAGTAACCCCCTATCTCTCCCTATTAGCTTGTGGTTTATCTATTACTTGCCAATAGAAAGAGGGAAACCATATATGCCCTCATGTTGTGCACATGCAAGCAAGCAAATCTTTAAGCTGACTAAAGGGTTCAACAAGCCACAACTAAGGTTTGCACCTATGTAAGGGGACTTAAAATGCAAGCTTTAATCTAAATGAAAATCTATTCTAAAATGCAAGCAAAAAGCTAATCCTATCTCAAATTAGAAAATGATTTTATTCTCTTAATTCAAGAGAAAATGAACTAAGTAACCGAGGGAAGAGGACTGTTTATATAATGATTGAATTCATTATATAATTTTTATCAATTAAAAGAAGAAATTAATTTAATAAATGAAAGACGAAACAAAATGGGAATGCATTTAAACAATAAATAATTACTACTCAATACATTCATATTTCAATGAATTTGTATTAATTCTAATTATGTTCTGCTCCTCAGAGATAGCTCTTACAAAACTTCAATAGCATAAAACAATTGATATGAAAATAATGCTCAATTAGAATGTAATACACTATTTAGAACGTAAATTAAAATCAAATGTATAAATTCAGGTAAAAAATGATTAATTTACATCTTAGACAATAGTGCGCATCAAATGAAACTTAATTAAGATCATACCAAAATATCGTTACAAAAATCTACAGTCCTTGAACAGATTCAACTCCTTCGAGAAATTGCTTATAGTAGTGCAAAACAATCTTCTCTTTCAGAGCTCAAAATGCTTTGTCTCTCCATAATTCAACTGATAGTACACTACAAAAGTGCAAATGCACAACAAGAAAAATCATAGAATTTTCCCAAAACACCTCAGATCTGAAGTTTTCCCCTTAGCTACAACTATAATCCCCTATACAAAAGTGTTTTTAGAGCCTCCAGTTGCAAAGAACAGGAACCCCTTCTTCATTCTCAAAATTGATATTTATTCATTTACAATAATCTCCAAAAATGGAGAATTGTTTAGAGTAGTTTTCTAGGTCCTCAATTAGAGTTGTAAATTATCCATTTTCTTTGTTGGTCTCTTTCCATTGCTCCAAAGTGCCTCATTTTCAACTTCTCCAACCGATCTCTTGCTACAAATCAATCAAAACTAAAATTAAATTACATACTAGAAATCAGAAAAATAATTTCTCATGAAATTGCTATGTCAAAATAAATAAAATCCAAAGAAATTTTCATGATGCGATTTTTTTAATATATCTAATTGGCCTTTGAGTATTGTTGAAGAATGAATTAGTGGTAGCAGTTTTCATAAGGCAATGAAATTTGTAAATTCGTCACTTTATCTTCTATTAATTTTTTGGGCCATTAAATGATTAAATCTATTAAACTTAATATTCCTAAATTATTCTCCTTTGTCTTAGCTTTCCAACTAGCTATTATAGACTTCAATTGGCTAAAGAAATCTTCAAATATAGCTATACAAAATTAAAATATCAAAAATACAAAATTCTAAAAAATACATACCCAAACCAAAATTAAACCATTTAAATTAAATTAAACAATGTAACTTAAATTAACCAATCTGAATTAACTATTAATTATAATTAAAAATTATTAATTACAATTATTAAATTAATTCATTATATAACAATTAAATGAAATTGCAAAATTAGAATTAATTTATAATTATAAATTAATTAAAATAAAATAATTAATATTTAAATTCATTAAAAATTATTAAATTAAAATATTAAAAAAATGTGAAAGTGGCTTTTGGGCTTCTATTAAAAGGCCTGAGAGTATTAAAGGAGGAGAGAGTAATATGGTAGGTGGAGGGATAAGGTGCACGTGGAGCGAGGAGGGATAAGGAGGTGAGGGAAAATGGGGAGTTATAAGGAGGAAGGGATGTTAGAGGTATGGATCTCAGGCAGAATTAAGAAATCGAGTTACGAGATGGAGGAGAGTCCAGATGGATGAGGAGTCTATGACGAGAGGAGTGTCATGTGGAGTGGTTTTTTTTAATAAAATTATAGGTATATTTATAATAAATTTTAGTTACGTAAAAAAAAATTATATTTATTTATAAATAAGGTTTTTGGGATTTTGGATCTCTTAATTTTTCAAATTGTAATTAAAAATTTTTAAGATTTGGAAAATATTTTTATTTATATTTAAATATTTTAAAATATATAATATAGTTGATTATATTATATATTTTTAATTATTATACAATCGGTTGTGGTGGTAAATTTTTGAAAATTGAAAAACATTTTTATTCATATTTAAACCTTTTGATATTTCAAATATAATTGGTTATATTATATATTTTTAATAAATATACAATTTAGGTTGCAGTGGTTTTGTAAGATAGTAAAATAAAATAAGAATTAATGAAAAATAAAAATTAGTATTTATACAAAATTAATTAATTTACAAAAAATAAAATAATATACATTTTTTGACATAGACGGTGGAAATCACCGAACTTCGGATATGCACCATTTGCAAGCCATGAGTCCATATTAGATAAAACAAGAATAGATGGAAAGTTAGTGAAAAATCAAACGCAATGAAGCAATCATAATGCAAATCCAACGAAAAGGAAAATTTCACAAAAATGCCGCACACTTAACCAAAGGGGCGATATAACTAGAATTCATGTAGAGGGTCCTCTTTATTATTATGAAGATAATAAGTTAAAAATGGGGGGTTGTGATTTTACCACAACAATATTCATCTAAAGTTCTAAAGTTTATTATTGTAAATTAAATAAGCAACTTATTTTTTAAAGTGTGTGCTTCTTTGCATAGTTTTGATGCACAGTTGGAAATCAATGACCCGCAAAAAAATTGGACCCCCACCCCGTTATTCCGCCTCTAGTTTTACATGGGTCTTCGAGAGTTCTTTCTCGATATTTTCAATGAGCATCAAAGGCAAGGGATATAACATATCAATAAACCATTGAATCAACAATGTTTCTAGGTAACTTTTTATCCTTTCTCCTCTCTCCCTTGCTTAAACATGAGTCAATGAAAGAGTCAAGCTACAAAAGTTCAGTCCAAAATCCCTCCTACTACCTCTGTAAAAATGGAAGAAATGTCATTAATTGATAGAGATCCCAAAATTATTGAAATCAAGTGTGAATTCAACCTATATGAACTTAGAAACTAGGCTTTCAAAAAGTTTCAAAGATCAAAGTGATGAATTTTCTCTTTGGGAATCTTTTATTCCTCAATTTGTTTTTCCTCAAACTTATCATTTTCCTAAGTTTATTGTTTGGTGCTCATAAAGGTGTCTACCTAGTAAGAGAGCTGTAATTTCTAAAATTGAATTTCCCCTGTTCTATATTATGTCAGAGTCAATTTTAGAAGCCCTGCAAGTTTCTATACCTAATCATGTCCAACCTTTTTCTAATGAAGTCATGTAGAAGACATTTCAAATATTAACCCCTCAATAAAAAACACTCTACTTGAATATTTTTTACCAGAGGGAACCAACATGCCTCAACATAATCCTCTTTATCGTTCAATTTCTAGGTAGATTATATCTATGCTCTGGTGTTCACTCGGGTATGAGAATGATGAAGTTGTGGATGAGGTGATATTAGATTTTATATCTACTTTTTCTCCAGCCAAGAAACCTTTTTTGTGTTTCAATTTCAGCCAATATCTTTCAGACATGATTCACAAGCAGTTCATGAATTTGGGAATTCTGAGGTCTTTCAAACATCAATTAGTTATGGTATATTTAATTCTATTTCACTAATCATACAAGTTTTTTCAAATACAACTTTCGTAATTGGATTTGAAGGAAAATTTATGGTCAACTTTACATTGGACATCTTTCATTAGAAGACACTCTAAAGAATTATCTTTTTCATATTTTGTGAATCATTTTTTATCAGTTTGCTACAATCTTTTAAATAGTGTTGAAGTCCCTATGATTTTGCCAAAGGTGAAACACATATTGTAGTCAAGTGAAAAAAAAATCTAGGGGACTTGTATTTATATTAAGAGTTTACAAAAATAAGACTGCATGGATTTGAGCTTCCTCCTTATTAATTACCAGTTTTCCTTCCTAAGGATTTTTGCACTTGAATTTATAAGGCAAATTTTAAACATTGAAAAGAAGCCATTTTTAATGATGATGATGATGGTGGTGGTTAACGTCCACTGCGACCAAATTGGTCTATCGGACCTATAATTTTCTTAGTCTTTAATTGTTTGGCTCCTCGTCTTTCTTGGTGATCCAGGTGGATATTGGTGGCCACCTGCCAGGTCCACCTGGACCCCCACCATTGTCTTTCTCAGCATTTTCAGTTTCCTTAATTGTAGCACAGTTTACTATTTTTAGCAGTTTTTCGGGTCCTGAACTTCCGGAGCCGTTTTGAGGCCCTAAACGACGTTTTTTTTTGGAATTCTGGGGCGACCGAGCCCTATGTTGCCTCCCAAAGTGGTAGTACTCGGATAGATCTTTCTAACGAGCTATCGTACGCGTCAAACGGAGATCGTATGCCAAAGTTACGACCCCGGGAAATTGATGTACCAATTTACCCAAACGGGGCCCACAATTTGGCGTTTCATCTTCTAGGGTTAGGTTTCGGTATGTGAAGGGTTTTCCATTGTTTCTCAACAATAAATAGGCCTTCGAGCCTCATTGTAATACAGTTCAGAACAGTTCAGAGGCATGTAGCCATCACATCTCTTCTCAGAGATAAGCTACCATCGCCCTAGCTAGTTTATTGCCATTTCTGTTTGTAAGCATATGTCAGTATTTTCCATTAATGAAATGAAGTATTATTTCCGCTGCATCTTTGTGTATATGGTTATCTCTGTAATTTGTTGCGTTCCTGTTTAAATCTGGATCAGTGGTATCAGAGCGATATGCTTTTTCTCTGTTTTTCTTTGCATGTCCCCAACAAGGTCGGGATATAAGGAGTTAGGGCTTGAACTGGTTGAACCTTTGCAAGACCAGCCTCGCAAATCCCGACGGCCTCCCATGGCGGACGAGAAGAAAGACGAGGGGGCAGGAGATCCCATCAAAATCTTGCTCGAAGAAGCGCTCGAGCGACAACGGAACGCGATGATGGACAGCTTTGCGCAGATCCTTCAGCGGCTACCCAGAAGCGGCGCATCGGCTTCCAGCAGCTCCTCTGGAAACGCCACACCCTTTAAGGTACAAGTTAATTTTGAAATCCCCATATTCGAGGGTCAGATAGACGCCGATGCCGTAGATAAATGGTTAAATCTGCTAGAGGGTTATTTTTCTGTTCATGAATTTTCGAGTCGGGAAAAGATTGTTTTTGCTCTTCTCAAAGCAGCCCCCCACGTCAAGGACTGGTGGGAAACCTACTGCGAGCAGAAGGATGAAAGTACTGGCTCATTATTTTCAGCTGCACCCACCTGGGATTCGTTCCGGGATGCCATCAAGGAGCAGTACTACCCTGTCGGAAGCTATGAGGATGAATACATAAAGTGGACCACGCTGCGGCAGGGAAGGGACCAAGATGTGCCGGAGTTCACCAATCTTTTCCATACCCTTCGCACAAAGTTGGGTATCAAGGATTCGGAGCAACATTTGATACTCAAATACCGTGGCTGCCTGCACAAGTACATCCAGGAAGAAATACAGTTCCTAAACATCCCCTCGCTCGGCGCAGCATACCGGTATGCCGTCAAAGTTGAGCAGAAGTTTAAACAAAAGAAGCGAGACTTTGGATATGCGAATCCAAAGCAGGGGAAAGGTGGCCCTAAACCACAGAACAAAGGACAAAGCCAAGGCGGGACAGCCCAAGACAACCAGCTGAAGCTGCAAGCAAAGAGAAACGCCGCGAAGCCGAGAAAGGACACTGGAAAATGGTGCGAGTTCCATAAGAGCTCCACTCACAACACAAGTGAGTGTCGGGCCAAACAGTCACTGGTGGCTGAGCTAAAGGTTTCAGAATCAGATGCATGTTCCGACTCTGAGTCAGAACCCGATAAGGGGTATGAAAAAGGGAAGCAGATCATTGATGCGGATCCCAGCGCCACTGTTGCTACCGCAAAGATCCAGAAAAATGAACCCGAAGATCCAGAGGAGGAGGAGCGTCTCTTCCACTCCCAGATGTGGGTCAAGGGCTCCCCGATACAGTTCATTGTTGATAGCGGGAGTCAAAAGAACCTCATTTCGGCAGAGGTCGTGAAGCGGTTGGGCTTACCGACCACAGCACATCCACAACCATACACCATTGGGTGGCTTTACCAAGGGCGAGATCTTCGCGTGAGCTAGCAGTGTCGCCTTCCATACAACATCAAGCCCTTCACGGATGAGGTATTGTGTGACATTGCTCCCCTTGAAGTTTGTGATGTATTACTAGGACAACCATACTTGTGGAAGCGACATGCTGTGTATGAATCAAGGCCCCGTGCTGTTATTATTACATTGGGAAATAAGTTGTTCAGGATACCAGAGGTACCACCACCTGCCGCCATCTCTTTGATTACTGCAAAACAATGCAGTAAGATCATTTCCAAAACCAGGAAATTTGTTTTCCTGATGATACGCCCTCAAGGGAAGAAGAAGACAGTGGCCGCGGCCTCCAAACGAGGTCCCTCTGCACGGCAGCTACAAATGGACAAGATTGTGGAGGAGTACAAAGACATCTTCACCTCCCCGGCAGGGGTTCCTCTGCACTGTCAAGTCAAGCACTCCATTGATCTGACCCCAGGTGCGCCGCTACCCAATGGACCAATTTATCGGCGCTCCGTTCTGGAGAACAATGAAATCAAGAGGCAAATTCAGGAGCTCCTACAGAAAGGTCACATCCGTCCGAGTTCTTCGCCCTGTGGGAGCCCGATAGTGTTGGTACAGAAGAAGGATGGGACGTGGAGACTCTGTATTGACTATCGGGCGCTGAACAAGATCACTGTCCGTAATAGGTACCCGATCCCGCGGATTGATGACCTCCTAGACCAACTAAAGGGGTCGAAATATTTCAGCAAGATCGATTTGAAGTCAGGATATCACCAGGTACCAATTGAACCCTCAGATGTGTGGAAGACTGCCTTCAAATCCAAGGAGGGCCTCTTCGAATGGTTGGTCATGCCTTTCGGATTGACGAATGCGCCTGCAACCTTTATGAGGCTAATGGATGACATCTGCGGCCATTCACCAACTCCTTTGTAGTAGTATACTTGGATGACATTCTGATCTTCAGCCAGAGTTGGGAAGAGCACCTCCACCACATCTGACAGGTTCTCCAAACACTGCGGCAACACAAGCTATGTGCCAATTTGGAGAAATGCACTTTTGGCATGACCGAGGTCCAGTATCTGGGATACATCATTGATGAACAGGGGGTGCATGTCGATCTAGCCAAGGTCCAAGTCATTCGGGATTGGCCCTCTCCAACCACTCTAACAGAGCTCCGCAGCTTTCTAGGTCTTGCCAACTTCTACCGCAGGTTTGTGTTGGGATTTTCTCATATTTCTTGGCCCTTGAGTCAAGTCACCAAGGGCGGGGCGAAAGCAAAATTCTTTTGGTCTGAATCTCAACAGAAGGCATTCAGGGAGTTGAAGGATCGCCTCTGCACGGCACCAGTGCTCGCGTTACCAGATTTACAACAACCATTTGAGGTCGAGACAGATGCCTCTGACTATGCTATTGGGGCAGTCCTTACTCAACATGGACATCTAGTGGCATATCACAGTGAAACACTTTCAGACACAGTCCGGAAGTACCCCACTTATGATAAAGAGATGTATTCCATTGTACAGGCCTGCCGACAATGGAAGCATTACATTTTGGGGAAGGAAACGGTCATCCACACAGACCACCGACCTCTGCAATTCATACAGACCCAAGGGAAATTGCAGAATGATCGCCATCAGAAGTGGTCTACATACCTGCAACAGTTTCACTTGAATATCAAGTATAAAAAGGGCAGCACCAATAATGTTGCAGATTGCCTCAGTCGACCACCGATCATGGCGCTAACCACCGTGCTCAACTCTTGCGGGCACGAGACTTCTGATTGGCCACTTCTCTACAAAAGCGACCCAGAATTCGGCCACACATACCAGACACTCTTGGAGGGTCGACAGGTTGCAGATTTTCACCTCCAGGATGCCCTATTATGCCACCTCGGTCACCTTTGTGTTCCTTCAAGCGAGCGTGCCAAGATGATTTGGGAAGCACACTACAGTCGGGCTGCTGGGCATTTCAGGGTCGAGAAAACAGTGGCAGTACTGCAAAACTATTTCTATTGGCCGAATCTTCGACAGGATGTTGGGAAGTACATCCGATCATGTACTGCCTGTGCCATTGCCAAACCGACCATTAAGAAGCAAGGCCTCTATACCCCGTTGCCTACCCCTAGTCGACCTTGGGAATCCATCTCCATGGATTACATGTCAGGCCTTCCTTCCACTAAGCATGGAAATGACTGTGTTTTTGTGGTCGTCGACAGGTTCTCAAAGATGGCCATTATGATGGCCTGCAAGAAGAATATCACAGCAGAAGCCACTGCTAAACTCTTCTTTGAACGAGTGTGGGTGCACTTTGGGATCCCACAGTCTATCATCTCAGATCGGGACAGTCGGTTTCTCAGCACATTTTGGTCCAGTCTCTGGTCAATGCTGGACACCAAACTCACGAAGTCCACAGCCTTCCATCCTCAAACTGATGGCCAGACAGAGGTTGTCAACAGGATGATTGTGCACATTCTGCGCATGTATAACTCAAAGCATCCACGCACATGGGACGAGAGCCTCCCCTATGTTCAGCACAGCTACAACCGAGCTCTTCACAGCTCCACTGGCCATAGCCCTTTTCAGGTGGGTTTAGGATTCCAGCCACTATGCCCCATTGATGTGGCCATGCCACTTGCAGCTACTCACATGAATTCAGCTCATGTCCAGTCCGAAACAGATAAGGCCACCAGCTTCATTGAGCGCATCCAACATATTCGCCAGCAGGTCCATGACATTCTTGAGAAATCAAATGCCAAGTACAAGCAGCGACATGATCAACACCGGGTGCCACACAAGTTTCAGGTGGGCGACAAAGTCTGGTTGCATTTGCAAAAGGAACGCCTTACTGGAGCCTATCGGAAATTGAGACCACTTCGATATGGTCCTTACACCATTACTAAGGCTATGGGAGACAATGCATTTGAGCTCAGCATTCCCCCATTCCTTGGCCTGCACCCAGTGTTCAATGTGGACCGCCTTCGGCCATACTTTCCACCATTGCTAGACACATCCGACATTGCAGAACAGCTCAAACCCACAGAATTAAATCCAGATTGCATGGAACAAGCTGCAACTGATCGGATCATGGACACACAGATCAAGAACACTCGCCAACAGCATATCCAACTGTATCGAGTTGTCAAAGCAGGCCAACTCCTTCAGCAGGGCAAGTGGCTCACCAGGGAACAAGTTCAGCAGAGGTTTCCTCATCTCATGGAGGAGCTCAACGCAATGGGGACCATTGCTTCCTAAGGGGGGAGGAATGATCCAGGTGGATATTGGTGGCCACCTGCCAGGTCCACCTGGACCCCCACCATTGTCTTTCTCAGCATTTTCAGTTTCCTTAATTGTAGCACAGTTTACTATTTTTAGCAGTTTTTCGGGTCCTGAACTTCCGGAGCCGTTTTGAGGCCCTAAACGACGTTTTTTTTGGAATTCTGGGGCGACCGAGCCCTATGTTGCCTCCCAAAGTGGTAGTACTCGGATAGATCTTTCTAATGAGCTATCGTACACGTCAAACGGAGATCGTATGCCAAAGTTACGACCCCGGGAAATTGATGTACCAATTTACCCAAACGGGGCCCACAATTTGGCGTTTCATCTTCTAGGGTTAGGTTTCGGTATGTGAAGGGTTTTCCATTGTTTCTCAACAATAAATAGGCCTTCGAGCCTCATTGTAATACAGTTCAGAACAGTTCAGAGGCATGTAGCCATCACATCTCTTCTCAGAGATAAGCTACCATCGCCCTAGCTAGTTTATTGCCATTTCTGTTTGTAAGCATATGTCAGTATTTTCCATTAATGAAATGAAGTATTATTTCCGCTGCATCTTTGTGTATATGGTTATCTCTGTAATTTGTTGCGTTCCTGTTTAAATCTGGATCACTTGGTGATATTGGTGCTCTGGCTTTCTTTTCTTCTCTACGGTCTTCCAACTTTCTTTATCTTGCATCTCCTTCATCTCTTCTAGTTCTTGGGACATTGGAGTCTTAGCTTCGTGATCTATTGTGTTCGTCCCTTTGAAGATAGTCGGAGAAGAATTTTGGTCTAGGACATCTGCTTTGCTGTTAAATGAAGATTTATTTTGTGCGGTATTCGAATCTTCATAATTGTTGAGTTCACTCTTTTGTTGTTGGCGGGGCTTTCCCCCTGCTTGTCTTGAGATTTATTTCTTTCTTGCCCAATTTCTTGTGATTCGGAGTTTTCTCTAGAGTATTCTTCTTTGATGACAATGTAATGCTCTTTTTGTGCTCCTTCCCACCATCTAGATTTGTGGTGTTTTTTTCTAGCAGAATTTTTCTGGGAGGCTTTTGGGCAATTTTTGGCTAGGTGGCCTGTCTCAAAGCAGGATCAACATACGAAGAGGACAATTTCATAATCGAGTTTCTGGTTCCACACATAGTCTTTACTTGTTAGGTGTATTTCAGCTGGGAATCCAGCACTGAAGTCCATTTCCACACAGATGCGTGCATAGGTGGTTCTGGCATATTCCTCTGTTTTTGGGCACCTGCAATAAAATTTCCCGATTGTATTTCCAATGGCTTTTAGTGAAGAGAAATTCCAGAGATGCAAGGCTAGGTTTGGAAATCTCACCCAAACTGGTGTTGACGTTATGACTGTTGTTGAGGGATTGAATGATGGGTTCCATGGCTTCATGAATAGGCCCGAGTTTTCCCAAAACCAAGGGTCAGAATCTAGAATACATTGTCTGCTTCCAAGGTTTTCAAAATCTACTATAAAGAAACCCCTAGCACAGGGGTAGATATTAATTGCATAAGGAATTACAGGTTTCCATACCTCCGAGATCCAATTGTGGAGAGCTGTTAGCTGCGGCCAAAAACCATTGAATCGGCAGATTAGGGAACTTTCAGAGAAATTCAAAGCCTCATTGAGTGAGGCCTGGACCACCTGGACAGTGGGAGCTGGGGCTTCACTGACGATATGGGTAGGAGCTTGCCCCCCAGAGGCAGACAGAACTGAGCTAGCAGCTATTTTCGCGAAGCCATCTAGAGAATTCTCTCCTATTGAGTATAAAATGTTTCTGAAAAATTTGACAAATATTTCCGCAGAGGGTCGCAGATCGTCAAGCCACAAAAGATTGTCGAGATTTTGTAATCAACGAGAGCCACAAAATATTTTTCCGAGAATGCCACAGAGGGCCGCAGATTGGGAAGCCACAGAAGATTTCCGCAAAGGGCCTCCTGGAAGCGCATATGACAACGAAGTGCCCAGATCCTTCATAGAATATTAATCCTATATGGATATTAAACCTTCTTCGAAGAAAACGCTTAACCCTAATCAAGAAATAAATCTTTGATTGCAAAAGATTGTTGCAGATCGGGAAGTCGCAGAGGACCGTAGATCGGGGAGCCAAAGTATTTTCATGGGAATGGAAAGAGATAGATCGGGAAGCCACAGAAGATTTCCACGGAAGCCACTGCACAAATAGGACCTTTTATTATAAATACCAAGGCTGCAGATAAAGAAATAAAATTTTTGTTGCAACAAAAGAGATTTGCAAAAGGTCAGAGCTGGTGTTATGATCCAAGTGATAATATTTCTTCCCTAAGAGTTCAACAGGGTTCTACCACATATGTACATGCATCAAATATAGAAATTGAAAAATATCCCAATAGAGAAAGATGGGAAGAGGGTACCCTAGTGAATATACCAAGAGAAAAAGAAGCAGAGCATCATCTAAAATCCAATGTTTTATCTACTCCACAACAGAAAGAGAAAGAGCTTAAAATAATTATTGAATATATCACACAATTAGTTTTAGATTCAGAGGAAGGAATATTTAGAGTATATAAAAGACAAAAAGTGATAGAAACAAAAGGAACAATGTCTAAAACTATGTCAACAAAGATGTATACACATGTTAAATTTGTTACATCAAGCGAGTGTACAATCTTCAATAGTAATAAACAACTATATGATTGGCCTCTTCATTTACTTCTGCTAATAAAAATATTTTTTCTTAGTTCATGGAGAATTGAAGCTTTAAAGAATGTCACTTATACTGAATTTTGGAAGTAGAGTTCTTCAACAAGGAATATATTACTTTTAGTTTTGGATGCTGAAAATGGAAAATTTCAAATGGAATTTTTGGAGCCTAAAGTCTAAGGAGCCAAATCAATAGAGGATTATAAAATTTTAGTATTTTATTTTAATACAAAGAACATTCATCCAATATACCAGATTGATCTTCGGAAATAATATATTCTACTCTAACTAGTTCAACTATTAATCTATCTTATTTGAATAATACTTTACACAAAATAATTGTTGAATCAAAGATGGAGAGAATGTCTTCTTTGGCCAAATATACTAAAATCAACTATTTGGAAGACAAAATTATCAAACTGGGAAGTGATCCCAATGATGTTAATGATGTCCAAGAGTTAATAAAAAACAAGAATTCATATATTTAGTCACTACACAAAAAGCTTAAGTCGACAGTGACTGGATATCCACAGACACAAGAGATTAGGGAAATACATAAAGAGAAGGAAATGCTCCTCTCAGTAATGGTTGAACATAAAAAATAGATGGCTAATATGGAATCATAAGTAGAGCATTTATTTAAGGAAAGGGAATAGGTAAGAGATACAATTGCTTCTTCATCACAATTAAGTTTAGTAGAAAAAGATTCACTAGAAGATTTGACAAAGGAAAAGTCATCTTTAATCCTAAAGATTCAAGAAATTAATGATTTGAATAAATCCTTAGAGAAACCTCAAGATGAAAAATTTAAGAAAGACATTTCTTGATTGATGAATTTCAAAAAAATGCCAAGTTGCAAAAATATCTAGAATGGTATATAAGTCAAGTCAATGCTTCTCAATGTTTAATTCAACTAAACATAAGTTTTGTGTGGATATTATATCTTCTATATCTTAAATATGACCTTTAATCCAAATCATTTTTAAAGAGATATGACCTTTAATCCAAATCATTTTTAAAGAGGAAGAATTGTAGGAACAGGGTAATGACGAAGTAAATGAAACTGAAAAAAAAATTGAGAAATAAAACGATTCAGGCTAGTAAGATTATCATGTTCCTAAACACTAAAATCAAAGTTGGAGTTAGAATAAATAGGCATTTTCTATAGAACTCATGCTATCATGGAAGTCAAGAAATTTTTGACTAAAAATAATTCGGCAAGACAGATGAAAGATTCACATAAATTAATGCAGAGTCAAGTTGATAGATTATACAGAAAAATTGATCTTATGCAAGAAAAAGGATTACCATCATTTAAAAATTCTTAGGGTAAAATTGTGTCAAAGAATCAATATCATAAGTTATTGAATAATTGATAAAATGATAAATCATGTTTTATTGGTTTGACAGGAGTTCTAAGTGGTCAAACTCTTCTGGAAAATTTATCTAATGATTTATACATTTTTTATGAAATTAAATATCCTTATTAAGTCAACTTTTCAGAAATATACCGTGTTGGATGAACTAGCACAGACTGGGATAAACTTGTTGACATCCTATCTTAATATCTTTCCAAGCATAGAATCGGGACAAGTCTAGATTGTAGGGAGCATCTCATGGGTTGTTCTAGGATATTAGGTTATAGACCTTCACTATAGTACAAGTTTTATCACAAAATTGTTATTTTAGATAGAAGTTAATTTCCTTGCAATTTGTAGTAATCAATTTATTTTGAAACTCTATATATATTTTAAATTTCGATAAGGAAAGGGCTAATTCCTAGGCCAAAGACATTCATGTATTTTATAGTACCTAAGTATTTAAAAATTAATCAATGAGTATTGTTTTCAACTTGTAACAGTATTGTTTCATATGTGGGTGTATCTTGTTTTTCATTATATTTCTTCATACTTTTAAGTTTGTGTAGATAATTGGAAAGTCTAGGTTGAGGATTAGCCTCCCTAAAATCCCTTGGCAAAGTTATATTCAATACTGGGTTAATTTAGAAATTGAGTCTGTTTGTTTAGTTACTTTGCATAATTTTATTATTTCCCTTCTATAAAAATTCCTACTTGCATTAGTGTTTAATCTATAGAAGATTCTTATACATGCTTTCTATTCTTGTTATATAATTAAATATTTAGAATGGGTATATGAATTGTCTAATATCTCCTTCAATCTTCTATCTACATCTTTAAAGATTGCATATTTTTATTGTTGGATATCAACACTTTAGTTAGTCTTTAAAAGGGGATGGTTTATATACTTAAATCAAGGTTTTGTCCTTGAACTAGCCATCTTTAAACCAAATCCTTCACATAGATGCTTTGACATTGTTCCTTATCTAGGAATTTTCAACGAAGGACAACACCAAGAGTAGGTTTGAATGAAATCAATTTGAAAAACTCATAAGCTTCATCCAAGTGTCCATAATGTCCATGAAGATCAACCATGCAAGCATAATGCTCTATTATGGGTGTGATAGTATTATCTTGACTCATTGATTTAAAATATTGCAAGTCTTCACCAACCAGACTTGCATGGTTTCATGAAAATAGAACAATAATGAAGGTGATATTATTTTCTTTTATGGAAGCTTGCTACATATCATGAGAGAGTTTAAGGGAATTTTCACCATTCCTATGCATTCTATACCTTGCAAGCATTGTGTTGCATGATACTACATCTTTGTCAGGCATGTTGTCAAATACTTTGCGTGCATTCTCTAAACTCCCACATTTGACATACATGTCAACCGATGCATTTTCTATTTATATGTTGAATTATCAAAACCATTTATTATTGTGTAATTATGGATCTCCTTTCCCTGTTGCATAAATGAAAAATGTGCACATGCAAGAAGGACACTCATAATAGTGGGCAAGTCAGGTTTCATGTTTACTTGTTGCATTTGGATAAGGAGTTGTATAGCCTCATTACCATGCCCATTATGTGCATAACTTGAAATCATTGAATTCCATGACAGCAAATATTTTTGGGACATTGTGTCAAACACCCAACTTGCACTATGTATATGCCCACACTTGGCATACATGTCTAAAAGGGAACTCTCTATAATTACATCTATTAAAATCCCTCTCCTATATATAAGCATGCATATTTTTTCCCTGTTGTAGAGCTCCTCTATGAGAAAAAGATAAAAGAATACTTGTGAGTGTAGATACATCAAGGTTATGTTCAACATTGGATAATCTAATGCTCCCAGTGTGTTTAGAGTCATGGACTAATAACCTCTCATGGATCATTATCTTCGGCGACATGTTCGTTGACTAACACATGCAGATTTTGGTTTAACGGAAATCGCAATTCCCAAAAAGTGGTATCAGAGCATTGGTCACGAGTTCAATACACACTCGGTGTAACGCCCTCCTCCCACAACTACTCAAGTAAAAATCCAACCGAGGTAAACATGTTATGATAGGCTAGTATGATTGGATTCAACCTCCTAGGTGACCTTAAGGAAATGGAATCGCCGAAAACACATCATACAGACCTTCCACATCAACTACAGGACCCCTAAGAACCATCCCAACATTTTTGGTAACTAGCCCTTGAGTCCCATTGAGGTTTTAGACCACTTGACTTTTGGACGCTCCCATGATATGAACCTAACAGCGTCCAGGAGGCTATGGAGGCTCTCATGACAAGGCCTGCCAATGTCGAGGGACTATTTTTCTCAGCGTTGTGTTAACGTCCCTGGGATTTGAGCCACTTTTTTCAGGCCCAGAGCCGAGGTCACTGCCCAGAATTTAATGACACCTTCAGAATAAAAAGATAATAAGGAAACAACAATGCAAATGAAAATACTTGAACAAGCCCTTGACTAGACCCCTACTAGCCTTGATAGGCATTTCGTTAAACATATCACAAATATGTAATCTATAGGTGTAAACAACAGATCTAAGCATAGGGGTCTCATACTCATCTGAGAATCGCTAAGAACCATTAATGCCTCAACACATTAGCTACAGTTTCATCCATTACAATTAAAAACATGACGAGCCCCAAGGGTTAGCTCAACCAGTCGAGTCCCTATCGTTAAGTGCCTCACTGATCGGGAGGTCACAAGGTCAATTCTCCTCAATTCCCTTGGGATTAGGCCCTGATAGTCTAGCCAGTAGGATTTGATTCCCTTTAGGGTTGATCTACCCAGATTTTCCTATGTGAAAAAATAAAATAAAAACATGATGAGAGCCATACATAGCTATTTTCATAAAACATATACCTAACCAACATATTAGCAATAGAAATACCAAGGAAATCATAGCCATATGATACACATATAAACCAGTATGATACTAATAGAAATACAAGGAAAAATAACCTCATATTGATGATGAAAAATCCAAACTCGGGATGGGACTTCCATGTTCCACCTGACCGTAGAATAGCTAAGTCAAATCTCTCTTCAGTGATTCACCCTTGTGCCATATTCCAAGCATGAATATGGGATCTCATAGAACACATCAATCCAAAACCATCCATGGATTCCATAGGAAAACCACCTCAACCTATCAAACAGTGATTCCACCTCAATATTGGTCTCTACCCAAGCCTTCCGGGGCTCCAGAGTGTTTGTTCCAACCAAGGCTTCCAAGACTAGTAACTCAACCCACAACTTATCTGGGCTTCTAGAGGCTTTTTCCAAACAGGGCTTTCAGGACTAGTAACTCAACCCACCAAGGGCTTCCAGAGCATTTCAAACCAAGGCTTCCGAGACTAGTAACTCAACCCAAGCTGTTACAAGGCTTCCTAAGTGTTTGTCCAACCAGGGCTTCCAGGAACTAGTAACTCAACCCAAGCTAAAGGAAACATGAGAACCAACCAGAAAAACAAAGAAATGGACCCACAACACCATGGCTATCCAAGAAATGGAAAGACTAGGAAAAATCCACTGTCAATCTAGGAATCCTCCATGCCAGTGACATATCATGACCAATAAACACATGCATATGTGATGCATGCTGAAACTAGTGAGGAAAACATACATGCAACTCGGTACCTGCAAACAAAACTTGTTGTAATTGTTGATCTCGATGTCCTATTGCACTTGCACACTCTTCCTTTGCCTTTGCTCCAAAACTCCAATTATGGCACACCCTCCAAGAGTGCTCAAAGAAAATTATAAGTGTCCAAGGGTATGAGAGACAGAGAATAGAGATAGAGCTATAAAAATAAATTGATAAAATTATGTGAACTGATCCTCAGAATCCTTTTTATTAATGAGGCCTCTATTTTCTTCATTTTCTATTATTTTCCTTCATTTTCCTCCTCGAATGCAACCTGTGACCTTTTACCTCCTTTTTCTCCTAATTTCCATTATTTTCATAAATAAATGTGCCAAAAATTCCATTTTGCCTTTCCAAAGCCTTAGCCATTTCCTTTTCCAATTTCCTTAGCCATTAATCAACCACAAGTGATCCCCATAATTATGCTTTTTCCCAACATTCAGCTTGGAATAAGTGTCTCGTCAAACATAGTTATTATTTTTCCTTTCTTAACTTTTATTACATGGAATTTTCACCAAAGTTGCTACACCCAGCTCACGTTGGAGGTGATATTGCTGGAAATTGGATAAACCACTTGAACAACATCAACCCCAAGTTGATCCTAAATTTGACCCTTTTACTTCTTCACCTATTGTTTCTTCATCCCTTTATTCCTCCTTGCCTGGTGAAATTATTGATTCTACTAACCAGGATGCTAAGAAGAAGAAGAAAAGGACAAAGAAGAAGAAGAAAAATGACCAAGGGGGCGACCAAGAAACCATTTCTACCCATGAAAGTGGTATGGAAAAATATTAAAATCCATATAAAGTTAAATTCCCTTGCAAGTTATGTAAGGGTGGCCACTTTCTTAGAGATTTTCCTAGTATTCCAAATGTATTAGAAGTGTGGTCCACTGGCTCACATCAGCCTTTATCGTCAGCTTCTAGAGATCATGTTGATGACAAACCTTCAAATAATGATAGTAAGATCCATGGAAAGGAGGGTAAAGTTAAGTTTCCTTGTAGGTTATGTGAAGGGAATCATCATATTCATATTTTTCCTTATATGGATGAAGCCTAAAAAGTGTTGGAAAACCTTAAAGCTTCTCAGCCTCATCTTCTAGCTAGTTATCAAAAGATTTCCCTTAATCCTCCACTAGTTGATGAAGTGATTGATCAGAATCCATCTCTAGTTAATCCCACTCTCTCTGAATGTGAATACCATGATTCTGTCCTTGGCCAACAATTGGTTGAGAAAGTATTTGACTTGATTCTACCTAGCTGATTGTACTTTTACCGTAGTGAGTGAGTTGCATACCTCTCAAGTTCTTCTCGTTTCGTCAGTATTTCAATGAACTAGGTGGGAATTTTCCTGTTCCAGTAGCACAGAGGAACAATCCCCTTATTCCCACCACATAGGGTGGAAATACTCCCATTCCCATAACACAGGGGATCAATCATCCCATTCCCATAGCATAAGGGGGAAGTTCTCTTGTTCCCATGATACCCCCTCCAAGTAGTATGGTCACTTCCTTTGATTGGAGTCGACTGGTAGGATATCGTCTTCCTCCTTATGTGCCCTTCCATATCATAGTACAAGATTATAATATGCTTGTACCTGCCATAGTCATAGACGAAGGTGCATCTATTAGTATTATATCCTCAACTACTTGGAAAGATTTAAGTTCTCTGCAACTTGTGCCCATTACTTCGAACCTGTTGGCCTTTCACAAAGGAACTAGTCAACCGTTAGGGATCCTTCCTCGCTTTCCTATTACTTTTGGAGGAAAGATTGTCTATATCAATGTGATGGTAATCCAAGGCCCTTTGGATTTTAATTTACTCCTTGGGTGTGACTATGTTTATGACATGGGAGCTCTTATCTCTTCATTGTTTCATGTTATATGTTTCCCACATGAAGGAAGAATCGTGACCATTGACCAGCTTTCGTTCATTAGTCCTAATTTGACTCCCAATCAACCAACTTCCCTGAATTATCCTTAGATGAAAGTGGTATCTTGCCCACCATAGATTAATTATTTTTATTTTTATGTATTTGTTTTTCCTCTTTTATTTTGATTTATTATTAACTAAATTTTACCCTTACTATCTTGGTTCATTTATATTTCTATTATTTTTTTCTTTTTATTTTATTCTCACTAACTATTATTCTATACCCTATGTTAAACTTTTGACTAACTAATAACATTAACACCTATTTAATTATTTTATTTATATAGTAAAAAAAAAATAAAAAAATAATATTTTAAAAGAATGGTCATCGAGTATAACTTTATGATTTTGACTTTTTAACTTTGGTCCCATAGTCAAAATTAGCCGTTGGATAAGATAGCCGTTGGGGTCTCTGCTCATACTATTTAAATTGCATAGCTAGATCTATTTCTTCAACTTGTCCTGACGATGAACCACACTAGTTGGTTCGAAACGCGTCGACAAATGATATTCTATGTGATTTACGTTGAAGAATCTCTCATAAATTGATATGGATCACAGAAGCCTCAATTCAACGATCTAGTAGGTGATGTAGTGCATCATTTACTGGGGGAATTAGAGCATGATCTTTCCATTGGATCATTTGATACCTTCTAGATCATTGTTCTCCCATTTGATGGGAACCTCTTGGAAGCCATGGCCTTATGCAATTCATAATCAAGATCCCCTAGCAAAGTTTCTTTTCTTGTGTCAAACTCATTAAAAAATGAAACAAGATCTTGAAGCAAAGTTCCTTGTCCTATGTCAAGCTCCTTAAAAAATGAAACAAGGTTCCTAGAGCAAATTTCCTTTTCTTGTGTCAAGATCATTAAAAAATGAAAAAAGTTCCCATGAGAATATTTATTTTCATATGTCAATCTCGTTAAAAAAAATGAAGTAGATACCCTTAAAATTTGAGTCTTTGACTAGATCTTGTAAATGTTATGTCGAGTTTTTCACTTGATCTTGTAAATGAACCTTCATTTTATCCATCTGTTAGTAACCAGTAGTCTACGTAGGTGAATGAAATTAAGCTTAGGGGGCATGTCCTTAGAATTGAGTCATTATTATGGAGGCATACAAACTTACTTAAAGCATAGTTTTTCTCTATTTCAAGCTTGTGTAAAAATGAACCACTCTCAAGCATAGTTTTTCTCATGTTTCAATCTTGTGAAAAAATGAAACCATCTTCAAGTATTCTCAAGTATAGTTTCCAAATGTTTCAATCTTGTGTAAAAATGAAACCATTTTAATCCTACCTCTCATTATTGCCATTTTTATAAGCCTATTTTTCCCAGATGAGCCTTGGTTTTCTCATTCCATCGTCACCATCTTCTTAACCAATCATACACTTTCACGTGGTTGTTTTAACCTTTCCTGAGGAATCGCTATGATGAATAGTCTTATTAGCCATCCTCTCAACCTCTACATGTTTTGAGTAGTTCCATCATGACCAGATCTAGTTGCTACCCTTTATACCACTCATTCCTCTAGGACGAGTCCTCTTTTAGATCTTTTTAGACTCCCTAAACATGAAAAGATTGTCAAGCACTTGTATTTTTGAACTTGTTAAAGTAAATGAAAAGACATATACTCAGTATAAGTTTAACCCTTTTCTAGACTGAGATAGACTATTTACAAAAAAGGAATACCTTAGTCGAACATGGCTAAGAGGTTCTCTTGAGTATTGTTTTCTGCCTTTTCAGACTCAAGAGACTATTCATGAAAAGGAACCTTTGGAGTTTTCTTTTTCACCTCTTTTTCAAACTCTCTAAACATGAAAAAGGAGTCAAGTTTCACCTTCACTAGACTCGTAAAAGCATCAAACAATGATGGACTTGTCGAACATGACAAGACCGAACCACTCCTTCTTAGGGTTCGTTAAAAATACTCAAAGGGATTCATTTGAAGGATGAACTTACAAATCAAGCATATGTTATCCTCCTCAAGCTTGTTAAAAAATAAAGAGATATTGACCAAAAATGGTTGGGGAAATTGGGAAAATAGGGTACTCTACCTATTAATGGCAGGGAGTCTTTCTTGAACATGACACTCTTCAACTTCATCTCCGTGGTTGTTTGGTTGGGAAATCTTATTGTTTTTTGGTCCATCATACCATGTCAAAGCCTCCGCTTTTGGTTTTGGGTCAATGTTGCCAACTCCATTTAGTGTTGTTGATATGTTCAGAAGAAGTCATTCAGTTGATATATGCTACGATACTCTTAAGCCTTCATTCCATGTTTGTCGTTCATGACCTAGTTCCATATCAATATCATTTTATCTCAAATCATGATACCCATTTCATGTCGTTGATGGGGGATACATCAAGGCCCTCCTACAATGGTTGACTTCCTGTCGAAATCAGCTCATTATCCAAAAAGTTGAATTAGAAACTCTCCTTTCGGTACCTTGGAGCTTGCATACATCAATGGAAATTTTCCTCACTCTCGGCGATAGGTTTTCATCACTAGCCTTCGACCGAAAAAAATTGTGTGGTGTTCAACTTCAACTCATTCATTCACACCATATGGATTGTACTACTATACCTTGGGAGTCATTAACATCATTAGTGGTTTCTCTCGCATTTGTTAATGGCTTACATCATTGGCCGATAATTAGATGGTGTATACCATATTTGAATACAACTCCTTTATTCACATGGTTAGACTCTTATGATGGATGATCGAGTGAATGAGATTGAGGCCTCTGGATCTAGTTTCATCCATCTGGGATGAAATTTCAATATTAATGCAAGATTAAAAAGCATGATGGATATGATCATACAGAACTTAATGGACATGACTTCTTGTTCATTTTACATGTAATGTTAGCTTATATGTTGAGCATGGGTATGCCTCCCTCAACAAATATATCATGAAGTAAATGTATTGCAACAGATGATGATCTTGACTAGTTGTTCTTGATCCAAACTTGTTACAAGGTAAAGCACTTCAGTCATCAACCATTGTTTTTTACTTTCTGCTTTAGGGGAAAAACTGGTATAGGACATTTTGTCACATCTGGTTAATAGGCCTACAAAACGAATCAATCCACATTCGTGAACATCTTGCCATCATCCCTACACAAAGCCCTAAGCATGAAATTTCCAAAATGTTTCAGTTTCAGGGATTAACTGCTCAAAATCAAGATTTTAATCCCTTGCGCACCCTCGCCCTTTAGAAACCTGTGTTCAATGTTGATTTCTTCCTTCTACACTAGCGTTGGTCAAAAACAACTTTCTCGTTGTTGGGGATGCGTTGATTCTATAAATTTTGGAAAATTAAAAATATTTCCAAAGCTTCCTCTTCTAGAATCTTCCAAGGGTTGTTTTAACCATTTACCTTGGATAAGAAGCTCGAGTCCTATCTAATCCTACCTTGGAGACTTCACCTCTTATCCCTTGAGCTCATCCTTCCATCATAAGTGGATCTTAAGCTCATTATGGTAAATAAAAAACTACCTTCCCTCTCCTATAAATTTACTTCCATCTACAACATCAAGGTTGGATTTTGGAGACCAATCATGCCCTCATGTTGTTGCCTTGAATCTAAGAGAGTCATTATCTTCATACATTAAGGTGACATTGAGGTGTTCTTTGTGACAAGGAAGGACAAGTCAATTTGGGGAGATATTTACAAGATCAACTACTATTATTGGTTGTAAACTCTCTCTTATTCATATTAATTCCAAGAGTACATGTTTTTCCTATATCTGTTATGTTGTGTTTACATTCATATATTTCAATTCCTTGTTGATCCATTGAATAGAGTAATTGGATAATGCTACACATATGTCGTATACCTTTGGCTTGTATTGATTGTATGTGCAAGTTCTAATTATAGAAATCAAAGCTACGATTGGAGCTTAAAAGTAGAGAGGAGAGAAAATCTTGCGATGGATTCCAAGTAAGTGTCTTTCCATTCTTCAATTTCTCTAAGGGAAACTTTATATTCTTTGCTTTTTATTATTCTAGACCAGTCCACTAGGTCTAAGGAAGATACTTATGTCTGTAGTTGTAAATTTCATATAACAATAATGGTAGGAGATTAATTAGTATGAAATTCTTGAATAGATGATCCCAAATAAGAATTTCAAAACTCAAGATTCAATTAATGTTTTTTATAAATTCAAAACTAGTTTTAATTATTTAAATAAATAATTTTGATAAAATAAATAAAAATTTAACCATATTTAATATGTATATTGCTTTTTGCAAATATATTTTATAATATATTGTAATATAATCATAAATACAATAAAAAATCATTATGATGATTGCCAAATATCGTAGATTGTTTGTCCCATTCAATTGGTCTATTTAGTTGTTTGCCCAAATGGTAAGGATGTGAAGTATCGTATATTGACCAAAGGTTAGAAGTTATTGCATTTTATGAACATATATCCTATTTTCATATCAAATCTATTGCATTAAATTGATTTACTCTTAAAAATAATGTTGTTAGTATGCTTAATCATAAATATAATAAAAATCAGTATTATGATTTCCAAATATCATAGGTGTTAGTCCCATTCAATTGGTCTATTTAATTATTTTCCCACATGGTAAGGATGTGAAGTATCATACTATACAAACCCTGGTGAAAATTCCATGTAATAAAAGTTAAAAATAACAACCACAGTTGATGGGACACTTAATCCAAGCTGAATGTTGCGCAAGACATCCTAGGGGGTGTTCATTTGGTTGATTATGGCAAAGGAAATGGATAAGACTTTGGAAAGAAAAAATGGCATTTTTGGCACATTTATTTATGAAAATAATGGTAATTAGGAGAAAAAGGAGGTGAAAGGTCATAGGTTGCATGTGAGGAGAAAAATGAAGGAAAATAATGGAAAATGAATAAAATAGAGGCCTCATTGATAAAAAAAGGCTTATGAGGATTAGTTGGTAACCTTTTGTCAGTTGAATTTTGTAGCTCTCTCATTATTCTAAACCTTTCCCTCCATTTGGCATTTCTCCTTGCCCTCGGAAGAGCAAGACCTCCGGACCTTATGAGTGAGCACCATTTGTTGTTGGTTAAGAAAGACCTCTCTCTCTCTCTCTCTCACTCTTGGACACCTAGAGTTTCTTGGAGCACTTTGGCATTAGAGAAAGAAAGGCAAAGAAGGCAAGAGGAAGCAAAGATCAAGCAGGGAAAGGCAAGGTCAAGCAGCTACAATAGGCTTCATTGCAGGTATCGACTTGCATGTGTATTTTACTTGCTAGATTCGACATTCATGGTATTGCATGTGGTTCTTTTTTATTGTGGTATGGGTTTTGCAATGTGTGATAGTGTTCTTTAGCCTAGCCTTATCATTTCCTGATAGCTTTGATGAGAGGGGTTCTCATATTCGGTTGAGATGGGATGACCGGATGGATTCGAAGATGAGTAGGGTGGATCTGCGAAATGACAAACACAAGGCCTAGTTGTCCCCTAACTAGACTATGGATCAAGGTAAAACCACTAGCCTAGTAACCCTTGATCCAGACTATGGGTTGCAATAAAGTCGGGATTGTGTGCCTCAGTGGGCTTAGGAATCCTTGCGGTGAATGGCAAGATATATGGTAAAGCCAAGTGGTGGATTTCCCTTCATTGGGCCTAGTAGTCCCGGGATGTGAGGTATAGTAAAGCCTAGAGAGTGTGTCTCGATGTAGGTCTTAGTGATCCCTGGATCAGATTGTGGATTACGGTAAAGCCTGAGATACTAGGAGGCACTCAAATTCCGCACGATGTAGGTGGAGAACTCCGATGGCATCTGTGATTGTTTGGTGTTTTTTTGGTGTGTTATATGAGTCCCACATTCATGCTTGGAATATGACATGGGGGTGATTGGCTTAAGAGAGACTTGGCTCAGCCAATCTATGGTTGGGTGGAACATGGTATTCTCATCTCTGGCTCGTTTATTGCTTTCATTAATGAAGAATTCATTCCCTTGGTTTCATGAGTAAATGTACTAATTTATATGTGGATCTTATGGATGATATATTTATGGTATTTATGTTGTTAGTATGTTGGTTATATGTTTTTTTTATGATAACAACTATGTATGGCTCTTAGAATGATTTTAATTGTAAATGAATGGATAATGTATCTATGACCTAATATATGATAATGCAGAAAATGACATGAGGGAACAATGGTCCTTAGTGTTTCTCATATAAGTATGAGATCCCTATGTTTAACTCAGTTGGTTACACCTGTAGATTACATTTTTGTCATATGTTTGATGAAATGTTTGTCATGGCTAGTAGGGGCCTGATTAAGCTCTTGTTTAACTTATTCCTTTTGCATCATTGTTTCCCTGCTCTTTTACCGCTCCTAAGTTATCATTCCATTCTGGGTAGTGACATGGGCTCTAGGCCTAAAAAAGTGGCTCAAATCCTGGGAACATTGCCACAGAATTGGAAAAATAAGTCTCTGGATGCTGGCAGGCAAGCCTGTGAGAGCAACTCTAGGTTTCTGGTTGTTTTCATGCCTATAGCATGAGACCGACTAAGGCTCAAGATGGTCAAAACTTCAGTAGGACCCATGGGAAAGTTGTCTGAAGTGTTGGATTGGTTCTTGAGGGTCCTGAAGCTGATGTTGAATGTCTGTGTGTTATGTTTCCATCAATTCCACTTTCTTAAGGTCACATAGGAGGTCAAATCCAATCATAGTAGCCTCTCGTCACATGTTTACCCCAGTTGGCTGGTTACATGGGTAGATGTGGGAGGAGGGTGTTACAAAGTGGTATTAGAGCATGGTTCGCCCCTCGGACTAGATGGGTTATGTGTTGGTCATGCATGCATGATAGTTGCATGTGTGTCTCTCACACTTGCATTCCATGTGCTTATTGCATTGCATAATGTTGATCATGGTTGTAGTAAGGTTGTCATGAGGAACTTGATGATTGATTTTGTGGAATGCATCATCATGAGTATATGACTGGTTACATATTGTTATATGTAACTTACATGTTGTTATATGTCACTTGATTACATCCTTGTATGTTAGTTTTCATTGTTGTATGTTTGACTACAGGTATCAGTCTTGTAGGTTTGGTTACAAGATTTGATCGTTTATGCTCGACTACATGCATTTATGCGTATGTGTAGTTGATTAGGCATTACTTATGCATATTGATAGTTGCATGTGGAAATGGGTACAATGGAGTAATGGTTGTTGTCATGCATGAGGTCATAACATGAATGGTTGATATGGCCTTGCATTGATGACTAGACCCTACCTAGAATGATGTTTATGTGTTGATGCATTTAATTGTGCATGTCTATATGATGTTATGTTTATGTTATACATGTATCATGATAATTTTTTGATCTCTGTAGATGACGAAACTTCCCCAAATTATACTAAGGTACGTTGATTTATTATGATTTGGTTTATTTGACATATTATGCATTGCAGGAAAGAAATATCAAATGGCTAGCAAGATGGTTGACTACAAAGACTCTCCTGATGAATCTGAAGAGTAGTATGTTGTTGGGAACTCTTCTGATGCGGAAATTACATTGAGAATATTAAAGGAAGAAATAAGGAGTTATAAGACGGATAATGACAGGATCATACATGCATAAGAGAAGCAAACAGAGGTTAATTTTATACTTCTTTAGAGTTTGTAAGAATTGCAGTGACAAGGGCCACTTTAGATCAACCATGACAAGAGGACAGAACTAATGAAGCATATGGAAATAGCTCTCCTGGTAGACACGGGTCAGATAGATTTGATACTATGAGAGATGGCAGGTTGTTGGACAGTCCATATAGGAGGGGCGATGAGTACAGGTACTATTCTAGTTTTGGTTCTGACAAACATCATGATCGTCATCGTTATCATCCCTACAGGAGATGTGAAGAAGTTTGGAGATGCAGAGGCTTAGAAACTTGGGATGAACAAATTCTTTGAGTTGCATGAGTACACAGATCACATGAAGGCTAGAATTCCTACTTCAGCTTGAAAGGTAAAGAAGATATTTGGTGGGAATATGTTAAGTAGGTCAAAGACATTAAGACGGATGAATTGAGTTGGCAGGAGTTCAAGAGGTTTTTCAGGAAGAAGTACTTGTCGTAGAGGTACTACGAAAGTAAGGCCAAATAATTATATGAGCTAAATATGGGGTCAATGATAGATGAAGAGTACACGACCAAGTTTTTGGAGCTATTGAGGTATGTACCATATCTTATAGATGAGAAGGATAAAGTTCAAATATTTGTCAGTGGTTCTCGACTAGCATTTAAGATCAGGTTGAGTATGATGAGCCTCGGTCACTTGAGGAAATCATTGGGAAATTGAAGCATTGTTATGAACAATCAAAGCATAACAATGAATATCAGCAAGCATGGAAAGGGAAGAACAAAGGTAAAGGTAAATGGCAGCCTAATAGAATAAGGCATCATAATGTAGATGGGAAAGAAAATATGGTGCCGCAAAAGAAAAACAATGCATCTAAACAGGGACATGGGTCGCAACAACAACATTGAGGTGAGGGAACTGGTCGGTTGGAGTATTGGACATGTGGTGAGGAACACCTTATGAGAGATTTTCCACATAATCAGGGTGGTAGGACTAAGATATGCAATGTACAAGAGGCACAAACAGTTGGGGATGTAGGGTAGAGAATTCCTCATATCTATGCAACAGTGGGAAATAGGCAGGCATAACACCAGGCATCTATCATTGAGATGGAACCCTCATAATATTCATTGATTACAGGTAGTTGAACAAAGTGACCATCAAGAACAAGTACCCTTTACT
Source organism: Pinus tabuliformis (assembly GCA_031772625.1). Lineage (NCBI taxonomy): Eukaryota > Viridiplantae > Streptophyta > Pinopsida > Pinales > Pinaceae > Pinus > Pinus tabuliformis. The sequence goes on along the minus strand of CM062804.1, from coordinate 697,780,173 downwards.
GAGGATTAGTGACTTGTTCGATCAGCTGAAGGGAGTAGCAGTGTTCTCAAAGATTGATCTGAGATTCGAATACCATTAGGTACACATCAAAGAGGAGGACATTTACAAGACAACTTTCTAGACCAGGTATGGGCATTATGAGTTTGTTGTAGTTCCATTTGGCTTAACTAATGCTCCAACTACATTTATGTGCTTGATGAATATTGTTTTGTGTCCGTATTTGGATAAGTTTGTTATTGTGTTCATTGATGATATATTGGTATATCTAAAAATGAGGATGAACATGTCGAGCATTTATCAACAGTGTTGAGGTTGTTGAGGGAGAATCAGTTGTATGATAAGCTCATCAAGTGTAGTTTCTTTCAGACTAAGGTACATTACTTAGGGAATGTTGTCTCCAAGGAGGGAATTACTGTAGATACAGAGAAGATAAGATCCATCATAGAGTGGGTAGCTCCTAAGAATGTGGATGAGGTGAGATACTTCATGGGGTTGGTAGGCTAATTTAGGAGGTTCATTAGGAACTTCTCATAGATTTCTTATCCTATCACATCATTGCATAGGAAAGTTAGAAGTTCAAATGGATAGAGGAGTGTGAGACTAGCTTTGAGCAGTGTAAATAGTTATTGACACATGCACCAGTGCTACAGATTTCAGATTTGGACACATAGTTTGTAGTGTGCACAGATGCTTGCAAGAGAGGACTTGGTGGAGTCCTTATGTAGGATGGATAGGTGGTATTCTATGAGTCGCTAAAGTTGAATGAGCACGAGCAGAACAACCCCACACATGATCTTGAGTTAGCAGAGATCATACATGCATTGAAGATTTTGAGACACCATCTTCTTGGTGGGAGGGTTTTACTAATGAGTGATCACATTAGGTTGAGGTATTTGTTTGACCAGCTGAATCTAGACATCGAGCAGGCTATATGGTTGGCCATGATCAGTGAGTTTGACTTCGAGATAAGGTACATTAAAGGAAAAGAGAATAGGGTGGTAGATGCTCTCAGCAGATGGGTACAGGTAAATCACTTGGCAGCTATGAGCTCCTATGGGACAGACTTACAAGATAGGATCTTACAAGCATGTTAGCAGGATGTTAGGTATATGGAGATTGTGCATAGGTTGGAGCAGGGTTCTGGTACAAGTATGGGTGATATTACAGGTATAGGTGGCAGTATAGGTATAGGCACAGGTAAAGGTATAGGTACAAGTGCAGGTGCATAGGGTATGAATTATTATCTTACAGCGGATGGATTGGTCATATTTAGAGACAAGATATATGTGCCAAATAGCAGCGAGCTCAAGAAGGTGATCTTGAGATATTTTCATGTGAAACCGTATTCAGGCCACCCAAGTTATCAAAAGACATTGACTGCAGTGAAGAAATTTTATTATTGGCCGAATCTAAAGAGGGATGTAGCAGAGTATGTGGCTAGATGTTTTGATTGTCAGTGAGTGAAGGAAGAGTGTAAACATCTAGGTGGACTGTTATAGCCGATCGCGATTCCAAAATGGAAATGGGAGGTCATTTCCATGGACTTCATCATAGGGTTTCCGAGGACAGTGAGACAACATGATTCCATCATGGTTGTTGTGGACAAGTTGACAAAGGTTGCACACTTCATTCCAGTGAAGTCTACATTCTCAACTAGCGATGTGGCACAGGTATTCATCAGAGATGTGGTTAGGCTACATGGTGTTCTAAAGAAAATTGTGTCAGACAAGGATGCAAAGTTCACTTCCAAGTTTTGGAAGGAGTTGTTTGTAGGTTTGGGCATAGAGTTGGCCTTCAACACAACTTATCATCCACAGATAGATGGACATATAGAGAGGGTCAACAGGATATTGGAGGACATGTTGAGGATGTATGTGATACATCAGCAGTGGAAGTGGGAGGAGTATCTTCCCTTGGTTGAGTTTGCATACAAAAATGGTTATCATGAGTCATTGAGGATGAGTCCTTTTGAATCATTGTATGGGTGGAGTTTCAATACTCCTTTCAGTTGGAGTGATTTGGTTAACAGGGTGTTGATTGGACCATACATGTTGGAAAACATGGAACAAGAAATGCATGTGATCAAAAAGAACCTAAAGGTAGCACAGGATGGGAAGAAGAGTTATGCAGATCGAAACAGGTTGTTCAAGGAGTTCCATGTTGGAGAATAGGTGTACTTGCACATCAAACTAAAGAAGAGCTCCTTGCGGATTGGATCATGTCCCAAGCTAGCACCATGGTTTTGTGGACCCTTCAGTATCATTGAGAGGATTGGATCAGTAGCCTATCAATTTGCACTACCTCCGATAGTGAACGTCCATGATGTTTTCCATGTTTCATTGCTTAAGAAGTATATTAAAGATGTTGATCATGTGGTTGACTAATCTATATTGTAGGTGGAACTAGATATAGAATTCTAGCTCGAGCCTTGGTGTATATTGCAGAAAAAGGCACTCATGCTCTGGAACTGAGCAATCGAGCAATTTAAAGTGAAGTGGAAGCACTTTGGGCATGATGAAGCTACATGGGAGATGGTGGATCAGATGCGGGCTATGTATCCTTCCTTATTTTCCTGTTGAGGCAAAGCAGTCATGAGATGGTGTTTTGGTATATGCTTTGATATGGTGTTTTTGTACATGTTTTGATATGGCGTTTTGGCATATGTTTTGATATGATGTCTTGGTATATGTATTGGTATATTTTTTGGTTATATTACTATATGTACATATGTATATGGATCTAAATACCGCCATGAGCTATGTTATAAAGCTCCACTAAGCGGTATGGATGTAATGTTATTATGATTATGTTGTCTCGTTACTATGTTATGATGTGATTATGTTATCATCTTGCTATGATGTCATGTGGTTTAGTACTTAGCACGATGATTATTGTAAATACTCCATCAAGCTATGTTATAAAGCTCCATGAGCAATATGTCTTCTTATTTCTTACAGTTTGCTGAGGTATATGTGTGATTAAACACAGAGGGTAGTGTCCCCCAAGGGGGAGGGTTCTATAACAACCATGGTGAAAATTCCATGTAATAAAAGTTAAAAATAATAACCATGGTTGATGGGACACTTATTCCAAGCTAAATGTTGGGCAAGACATCCTGAGGGGTGTTCATTTAGTTGCTTATGGCTAAGGAAATTGGCAAACACAACGGCTAAGGCTTTGGAAAGGAAAAATGGAATTTTTGGCACATTTATTTATGAAATAATGGAAATTAGGAGAAAAATGGGGTGAAAGGTCATAGGTTGCATGTGAGGAGAAAAATAAAGGAAAATAATGGAAAATGAATAAAATAGAGGCCTCGTTGATAAAAAGGCTTATGAGGATCAGTTGGTAACCTTTTGTCAGTTGAGTTTTTGAGCTCTCCCATTATTCTCTCTCTCTCTATCACTCTTGGACACCTAGAGTTTCTTGGAGCACTTTGGCATTGAAGAAAGAAAGGAAAAGAAGGTAAGAGGAAGCAAAGATCAAGCAGGGAAAGGTAGGATCAAGCACCTACAATAGGCTTGATTGCATGTATTGACTTCCATGTGCATTTTTCCTACTATATTTGGCATGCATGGTATTGCATGTGGTTCTTTTCTATCATGGAATGGGTTTTGCCAGGTGTGACAGTGTTCTTTAGCATAGCCTTGCCATTTCCTGATAGCTTTGATGAGATGTGTTATCATATTTGGTTGAGCTGGGATGGTTATATGGATTCGAAGTTGAGTGGGGTGGATCTCTGAAATGACAAACACATGGCCTAATGGTCATGAACTAGACTGTGGATCACGGTAAAGCCAATGGCCTGATGACCCCTAAGCCAAAATGTGGGTTGCGGTAAATCTAAGATTGTGTGCCTTGGTGAGCCTAAGAACTTGTGAATGGCAAGATATACGGTAAAGCCAACAGGTGGATTTCTTTCTGTTGGGCCTAGTAGTCTCGGAATGGGATGTACGATAAAGCCGGAAGAGTGTGTATTGGTGTAGGGCCTAGTGATCCCTAGATTGGACTATGGATTATGATAAAGCCTGAGAGACTAGGAGGCACTCAAATTACTCACGATGTAGGTGGAGAACTCTGGTGGAATCCGTTCTTGTTTTGCCTTTTTTTGGTGTGTTCTATGACTCCCACATTCATGCTTGGCCATGAGGTTGATTGGTGGAAGAGAAACTTGGCTCAGCCAATCTATGGTCAGGTGGAACGTGGTAGTCCCATCTCTAGTTGGTTTATTACTTTCATTAATGAATATTTCATTCGCTTGGTTTCATGTGTAAATTTATTGATCTATATGTGGATCTTATGGCTGATATATTTATGGTATTTATGTTGTTATTATGTTGGTTGTATGTATGTTTTATGACAACATCTATGTATTGCTCTCATCATGTTTTTACTTGTAAATTAATGGATAACATATTTATGACCTAATAGATGATAATGTTGCAAATGACATGAGGGAACAATGGTTCTTAGCGATTCTCAAATAAGTATGATATCCTTATGTTTAATTCTGTTGGTTACACCCGTAGATTACATGTTTGTGATATGTTTAACGAAATGCATGTCATGACTAGTATGGGTCTGATTAAGGTCTTGTTTAACTTATTTCTTTTGCATCATTGTTTCCCTATTCTTTTACTACTCCTAAGTTATTATTCCATTTTGGGCAGTGACTTGGGCTCTGGGCCTGAAAAAGTGGCTCAAATCTCGAGGACGCTAGCAAAAAACTGACAAAATCAATCTCTAGACACTAGCAGGAAAAATGGTGAGAGCGACTCTAGGTTTTTGGATGATGTCATGCCTATTGCATGAGAGCGAATGAGGCTCAAGATGGTCAAAAATTTAGTAGGACCCAAGGCAAAGTTGTCTGAAGTGTTGGATTGGTTCCTGAGGGTCCTGAAGCTAATGTTGAATGCATGTGTGTTATGTTTATGTCAATTCCACTTCCTTAAGGTCACATAGGAGGTTGAATCCAATCATAGTAGCCTCTCGCCGCATGTTTACCCTGGTTGGTTGGTTACTTGGGTAGATGTGGGAGGAGGGTGTTGCACATATATTGACCAAAGGTTAGAAGTTATTGCGTTTTATGAAAGTATATCCTCTTTTCATATCAACTCTATTGTATTAAATTATTTACTCTTAAAACTATATTGTTACTAACTTTTTTAATTTATAAACTATATAAACAATACATTTTTTTTTTTTATTATTTTTTTTCTTTGGAGAGAAAAAAAAACATGTTTTATTAAAAGAGACATGTTTACATAGGCAAAAAATGTCCAGAGATGACAGAAAAAAAAGAAAAACAATATTGACATCCCAGGAAAAACCCCCTCCACTAAGGCAATCTCGAGCCTCTACCCAACTAAAAAACCTCTGAGAAATGCTAATACAAGGTTGGGTGAGATCAACAATACATCTATTTAATTATGTGCTACAAATAGTCTTGGAATACATCTTTTTCTATGGATTAGTGTATATTTGTACCCCCTTGAAATCAAAAGTTTATTAAATTACCCCATATCATAAAATGAAATCAAGATATAACTAAAGCATCATTTTAATAATTTATAGTTAAGTTTTTAATAATTAAAATAAACAATACCCCTGATCACGGTGAGAGACGGTGTAATGGCATCAATGGGATCTGAGCTAAGGACAGGTTACTTATGAAGTGTAAGGAGAGGTGGTCAGATGATGACCTTCATTTAACCTCCTACATGCGAAAGGTGGCATTGAATGTGGTAATTTATATTGGGAAGTGTGGGGGTAGACAATCAAGATTTTCTCTAAGGTTTCACTCCAGAACATTCATTTTCCTGTAAGTCAGGGTTAAGTGTTCCCTCCTGGTTTCAAGAGCAGAAGTGGATGGGAGACTTCTTCGTATTCGTGACTTTCAGGCAGAAACTGAATGGTGCGGGTATCTTCCACTATTAGCTAGGTATTGCTCCTACACCTCTCTTTCTCTCTCTAGGTAGGATGTCTGCTTGGTTGGGTTTTTGGTTGGTAGATAATGGAATTCTTCGCATTTCAGGTTTAGTGTTCCTCCATGTGGTTTGCTTCAGGTGTGGTGTCCCTTCGTGTGGTTTTAATTTCAGTCCAATGGCCCATCCTGCCTCTCACAAAAGGAATTTTGGCCAGGGAGACCATGCTTAGGGCCACAACAAAGGTCGAGGGTGTGGAGAAGGGCAGGCTCAGCCTCCGCCATACATAGTTATATAGTGTCGTAGTATAGTAAGAAAAAACCGAGAATTTTTTCAAGCTTACCACTGTAACACTCCTCCTCCTATCTGTAAGTTGATATTGGGTTGGGAAATGGAATTAAAAGAGCAAGATGAAAACAATGAATTTGATCTAGAAGAGTGGCAATCCTTAGTGTAGGATCCTAGTCATTCTTGTGGTAGGTACGACCAATTACAACAATCATTTTACTTATATTGGCTTATGAAGAAAATTGTGGCCAAAGCAATTGGGTCTAGTTAGCTAGGCCATCTAATCCAAATTTTGATCTTCAGGAAATTCACAGGGAATTTCAACTGATCCAGCATCAAATCCAACTCCAAAATGTTCGTCTTATCAGGATTAAGAAGCACATCCCTTGTCTTCCACAGATAGAGCTGTCGGGTTCTAGCACCAAAGATTTGGCGCCTATTGATTCTTTGGATGAGTAATGGACTGACTATCATGGTAGTGTTTTGTGAAAATTTTGAATAGTGTTTCAGATGGCTTTACAGATGTGTAGTTTATGTCTTAGATATCTAGATATTAGGAATATTAAGGATATTCATACTTATATTGTTCTGCTAGACAATCTAAAAACCTTTAAATTTTGGATGCCTTATCATGCAGTTAGAAAGGTAGGTTGAGGCCATATAACAATTGTTGGATGTGTACGTATACATGTCTGCTTTTTGAAATAGAATAGAAAAGAGTTACCAAACTTACAAAAAAATAAGAAAATAAAATAAACAATAAAAGTACAAAAAATATCTATACTAAAACAATAAGGTAACATATTTTTTTTATTTAAATAATAATTGAATAATAATATTTTTAAAACTCTCTTAATTAGTTTTTACATTTTCCATAATTGCTATATCAATATATAATGTTACTTATACATTTTTTCTCTTCTAACTCTTCTATTATTTATCTAAAAAGATCATACACATTCCTTTCCATATATAAAAGAATTAAAAATAATCATTTTTTGATTATATATGGCTTAGAACATACCTACAATTAATATTATTCATTCATGATTGTGTCTTTTTATTTATTTATATTTATTTATTTTTGGTAATTTTTTTATAATTTTATTCTTAGATATTATTTTTTTATAATTTTACATAATATATTATTATTATTATTATTAAAATAATATCAATTTATTGTATTTTAATCGTATTATAAAAGTTTTTTCAATAATATTTTCTTATTATTACTTTAATTTTATTACCACATATTATTATTCTAATAATAATAATATAAATTGTATTGGTACTATGATTATATTAATATTTTTACTATATTTTGTTATAAATACATATAAATATTTATATATTAATAATAGTATTATTATTACTAGTTTTTAAGTAAGATTTTTTGGAAAGTTTTAGTTTATTTCATTAAAATCACAAGTTTGAGAAGTAAACTCTTCATAACTGATGTGCTCTAGAGGTTTTTGAGGGTGTTAAATCTATATATAGTTAAAAGATCAGTTTAAACAACACAAATCAATATTTTTTCACAAAAAAATCACCTTAACAAATAAAAAATCCAAGGCAAACTCCAAAAAAATCACACATATTAATATATTTTATTATAATATTATTTTCTATTATAATATATTATTATTATATATTATATTATGATAATATACAAATATTATAAAAAATACATTGGTATTAATTTTATTAACAATAGTATTATTTTAATAATACTTTAATATAATAATAATCATATATTACAGTGTTATAATAATAATAATATAAAGTATATTGGTAAGTATATCTGGTCTTGATAATGAACCACACTTGGTGGTTCCAAACGCATGGGCCAAAAAATTCTCTCATGTGATTTCTACCAAAAGACTTTGTTTAATTCATTATGTATCACAGAAGCTTGAATACACACAGATAAATATTGTAATAATAATTAATATATTTTATTATAATATTATTATTTACTCTAATATAACAATATTATAATAATATTTTTTTTATCTATTAGACTAACCTAAGTACCCACGGAGGATTTGAACTGGTGACCTATCGCAAGGAGTGCCTTAACAACGCACCCATTCACTGTCAATCCAAAGCCCCGTGGGCAACAATATTATAATAATATTATTTTAATATTATTTTAGTATTATTATATTAATATATTACCCTAACAATATTATTAGAATTAATTTTTTCCCGTGGAATAAGTCGTAATTTTCATTAATAAGAGAAATTACAATTTGTAGATGTTGAGCATATGTAGTGTGTAAAGCTTTGCCTGTCCAAAATAAGTTTAAACAGTGGTATAATGCTCCACCTAGGGAGAAAACTAATCAAAAAGCAAAAAAAAAGTCGTAATTTTCATTAATAAGGGAAATTACATTTTGTAGATGTTGAGCATATGTAGTGTGTAAAGCTTTGCCCGTCCAAAATAAGTTTAAACAGTGGTATAATGCTCCACCTAGGGAGAAAACTAATCAAAAAGCAAAAAAAATATGGTCTCTACGCAGAGAGAGTATAGTTTAGCTTAGTTTTGTAATAACATGTAGTAAAAAAACATAAATATTTACATATAATAAAAAAACTCAAAAAGAAAAAAAAAATATGGTGTATAGTTCAGCTTAGTTCTGTAATAACATGTAGGAAAAAAACATAAATATTTACATATAATCAAAAAACTTCCTGACTCAAATTGAGCCTTCAGTTATGCTTCTGGATCTATGAAAGGTCTATGATAGCGTTGATAGGTAACACCATCTTCTCCTCATATATCAACCAAGTACCATCATCCCTGTGGGCCCCCTCCTTGAATAGGTGATCGACAACTGTGTTGCGCTCCTATAAATGTGATGCCAACAAAAGAGTCAAAAGTCAAAAATAATAACATAAAATATATTGATATTATTATTATTATAATTTATTATAAATAGTAATAATAATAATTTCATAAAAATACCAAAATAGTGTAACAATATTATTAATATATTTCGATATAATATTATTACTCTACTCTAATATATTTTTATTATAATATAATCTAAGTTAAGTATTATAAAAGATAGGTTGATATTGATATTACTAATAGTATTATTTTAATAATATTTTAATATTATTATCAAAATATATTATATTAACTAATAATAATAATACATTGATATTAGTATTTTATTAATAGCATTAGGATTAGAGTATGTTCTAAAATTGTTTTTGTTGGTTAAGATCATTTTCTCAGAGCCTAAGACCCAAATCCATTTAACAAGAGTGAAAGTTTATTCCTTTATGGGCCACTATTAGGTAAGTTTGGTTTTCCTTGAATAAGAGTGATGAGTGAGCCTGCATTCTTAGATAGAAACCAATAATAATTGTCGTTGTTGGTTTGAAATGATAAATTTTCCTAATGTGTAAAAAAAAATACTATGTAAATAATTTTATTATAAAATACTATATAAATGTTTTTATTATAACCGTATTATAAATATTTATATAGTAATACTATTATTATAAAAATAACAATAATATTATTAATATATCTTATTATAATATTATTATATTAGATTAAATTTATATTATTTTATTACTATATTACCTATATATTACTATAATTTATTAGTATTATTATATTACCTTCAATATTATAATAATATATTATAATTTAATTTAATAAGGAGTTGTCTTTAGTGCAACTTTTTGGATTTTCTCGTGTCGGAATTGGGTGGAAAAAATTACGGTGAAATTCTTATTTGTGTTATTTAAACTGGTTTTTTGATGGTATATATGGATTCACCATCCTCAAAAACCCCTAGGGCACTTAGATTGTGCAGGCATTACTATGAAACTTGTAATTTCAATAATGTCTTGCCAGATTTCAAAGAAATTAGACCAGAAAAAACCACCGAAAAAACTTCCAAAAAGTCGCACTAAAGGCAACTCCATTTAATAATATCACTATTATATTAATATTTTTTTTAATTAAATTTTCTATTTATAATAATAATATATATATATTTTTTGTGTTTTTCTTTATTATATTTATTTTTAAATTTATCTTACTTTTGCACTATGATTAAAAAAATTGAAATGCTTATTTTACTATGCACTTAATAATATTTATAATATTGTTAATATTAATATTTTAACAATATTTTAGTAATATTACCATTGTAACATATTATAATAATATTATACAAAAATTATCACTATATTCTTTTTTTTTGTAAGTCAAACATTTCTATTAATTGTTGAACATATTACATCGTGGAGAGATCATCTGCACAAAACTATGGCCTCACTCCTATCAGATTTGTTGGCCATTAAGTACAAGCAAAAGAACTTTTGATAACAAAATTACAAAACTGTGAGCCCTCATATCAATGGACCAGTAAGCCCATAACTATGCAAAAAACAAAAGATAGGCTACTCGCCTCATTAACCATGAACATTATTAGGATCCTGAGTAGCATTACCACCCTCATGAGGGTGGTGAAAAGTGTCATGAACATGTGATTCCATGTGTGTCATGCATCCCTCAAAATTGTCCATCCTTTCCAAAAGCCAATTCTAGCCTCTACGAAGGGAGTCATGGTGATCTAGGATAAACCACTAAGTGTGCTAGATATCATTGAGGAAACTATTGACTTCATTTCAATCATTGTGGTGATTTTGAGCATGTTGATCAACTACCACTTGAAGAAGCCGAATTTGAGCTTCCAGGGAGTCAAACAGGGGTGGAAAATCCACTCACACGAGGGAGTCACCGAGTGGCTGATCCAATTATCCTTCATCCATAGGTGGAACCACTTGAGTTCTGTCTCCTTGACCCCTCTAGCCCCCACCTTGTCACATCCTCCCTCTTTGATGTTACATAAAGAGACCTTGCAGAAAAAACCATAGCCCTAAAATACGAAACCAACCCACAGCAGCTCGGGCAACTCTTTGAACCTGCGTGCATGAACACACCCTTTGCAGGTGGGAGGTAGACCTCCTCCCCACACCAATTCGACAAGGCAACTAGATGACTATAGATACCCCCATCTCCTTTCTCTTAGGCAATATTAAGTGTGAAATCCAACACCAGAATTGGACAACTTCTAAACGTTTAACACCCAATTCTCTAACAAAGAAACACCATACATACAGGGTACATCTCAATAAGGTCTCCACAAACAAGCACCAAGTCTCCACAAGGCCACGTACCACGAAGTAACCCACAACTTTTTTCTAGCCCTTGGTAGTGCTAAAGGATGCCAAGATGTTCTTACCCACCGAGCAGACAGAGTTATCGAGCCACCCATGACCAGATGTCAGCAAGAATAGAAAGGGTGTCTTCCAAGGCCACCCACTAAGGAGCAATGGCCCCTTTTTCACCCACGCTGACTACCAATAAAGCCAAACTAATTGAACGTACCACAATCCTACCGCTACATATGACCAAATGAGTTGAATTACCTCGTGAAGCACACAAACCTCTGCTCCATCACCCCTTGTGTCAAGAGACCAAAATTTCCTGCATAACTCCATGCCAAAGTTCTGTATTCTCGAATTTGGATGCACGACAAGAGCCAATTCCAAACCACATGATGAGCCAGTGTCCATGTTATAATCTAAGTAGCTAAGTGTAACCATACACCTACAAAGAACAACATGTCGCTAGTGCGAGAACTCCCCTAGTGAACTAGGAACAAGTAAGACTCTCGAGATAGGCCTCTTGTAATTCTCACAAAGACAAATCAATGGCCAAGCCCAACTCTCATCTCATAGGTCAAAAAATTGCATGCGAAGGCCATTACAAACAGAATTATAACCTGTATTCCCTCGAGAAGGTTCTCTTGTGGGTCGTCTGACCCTACTTGTTTTACACATCTTCGTATCATAATTGTTGCATGGTAGGGCCATTAATGCCCATAACTTGAGCAAGGTTACTTGCATTTGTCACCCTAGTGGGGAAAAATTTGTTGAGAAATGGCAATAAGAAATTCCACTTTAAATTTGTCCTTGAATTTAAAATGTGAATTAAAATCGAATTCTATTCTCATAGCAACTTGTAAATAGTCAATGAAGTTTAATTAACTTAATTAGCTTAGGAATTTTGAGTTGGAAGTCTTTCTGAAGTCATGTATATCTTCTTCCTAAGTTTTAGGGGTCCAAGATGAGTTTAATTGTGAGTTGTAATTAGATAACTCATTTTACTTAGTGATGTTCAGTTAAATTAGTTTGAGGAACTAATAGAGAGTTAACAGTTAGTTGGTACACTAGTGCATCCACAAGTGTCACTCTAATTAACTGAAGATTCCCTCATCAAAAACTCATGCATGTCGATTCTGAGAAAGACTCGGTTGAGACTAGAGTGTAGGGACAATGTACTATCAGTTGTATGATTTACTGAGTTGTATAGATCATGCATGAAATGAAGAACCAAACCTAGTTTGGATTCCACAGTTTTGGAAGCAATGGATTCCCATTAATATGGGTTATTCAGCCATAGGAATTGCATAAGGAAATAGGGGCTTGAAGGGCAGCAGAATTGGCTAAGCGTTGGTTAAGAGCTTGCTTGTGAGATGAGAGAGTTGAGCATACTTGTGCGGAATTGTTCTAGTGAGAACAATCTTTGTATCTTCGCTCATATTACTGACTAATGCAATACAGGTAGCGAGGTTTTGAGCAGTGGCTTTCCCCAGATGCATCTTGTGTTATGTGCCATTGATTTATCTTATTCTTATTCATATTGTTTTCATCGATCTATTGGCTTCCACTAGTTGAAAGTAGAAGTAGATTCTTGTCTTGTGCTTTAATACATTACATGAGCTTGTGAATCTACAAGAAATTTTACAAAATGATTAATATATTATTATCAATTATGATTATAATATTGTTCATATTAATATTTTAATAATATTACTACAAAATTATTACAATAAATTATAATATTATTAATATCTCTTATTATAATATTTTTATATGTTATCATGTAATATAGAGATATCAATACTATTTTATAATAATAGTCATTTTAATGTTATTATATTATTTTAATAATGTTTGTTGGGCCTTAGTTTTGGTCTTATTTTTGCTCTAAGAAACTTACTAATCCATCTATTTGCCATCCATTTCCCCTTCATTCATCCCATTTTGATGCATATTTGATATCCATTTAGGTATTTAATTTTAATTTTTCAATTTCTAAAGTTTTTATGAAAGTTTGGTTTTAAGTGCAAAATTGGCAGATTCAGAAATTCCCGTAATAGCTCTATGGTTGATGTGGTTGGAGGACACTTGGGCACGAATTGAATGCATGGATGGACAGATTGGGAACTAGGACTAAGCCAGCTATGCTTAGCTCGAACAGAACAAGCTTTATTAGGCCCATTTGGTGCTAGTCAATCATGACTAGTCATTCAGAAATCCCATAGAAATAGGGCAGTTTTGAGATTCTATGGGATTGGTCATATTTCTTGGGATGGGAGTAATGAATTCGATTTAGATAGATGGATAAGAGTAGATGGGTTTGTTTGAGTGAATATAGATCAATTTGTTTCATGAGACTTCTTATTTAAGAGCCAAGACTTTGAAGGCTTATGTATTGACTTATTATACTTTTATGCTGAGACACTTTTGGATTGGAGAATTAATTTGAAGACTTGTGCTATTATTATTTTGCTGTTCAATGCTATGGATGTGTGACTGAATTTGAGCTTCTGATATCACTTCTCAAGTGTGCAAGGTAAGGGTGGAGGGCCCCCATTCCAAGCTAAGTACACTTCCTTGTTAACTAGTTTTATTTCTTGTAATCTGGTTATTGTAGAACTGGTTTTTCAAAGCTTTACTTCAGATTGCTTTATGGTTAATGAATGGTGATTGATTTCATTAGTTCTTAGCTTATTCATCATCTTATTAAGTTGGAGAAACGAAGTGTTCAAGTTGAGCATCCCTTCTACTAATATGATGAATTGAAACTAGTTTCCTTTGATTGCATGCAAGTAGTTTCTTTATGTGATTTTGGTATTGAGATGATGAAACACCTTATGTGTCTCTTAAGTTAGGAGCTTCTTTCATTAATAATTTATCCATCTTAAGTTCTTGGTTTTAATCTCTGATTCATTAAGTGGTAATTGAGGCAAAAGTGGACTTCTTGAGTCAAGAATTTCAATATTCTTCCTTTTTTTTAAACTAATTGAATTAGAGTTATAGGATGTATTGCTTTAAGTTTTTGAATAACTTATCTTTCAAGGTTTGATTACATCTGATCTTCACATATAGTGAACTTGCCTCAAAGCATAAACAACCCAGATTGATAAGAAATATTTGTGTTAATTTTGGTAAACAAATTAGCTCAACATTTTGGCACCGTTGCTGGGGAGGCAAATATCGGCATAGTCAATAGAAAGATAAATTTCAAAGAAAAACAAAAAAAACAAAAACATTAGTTACATTCCTTTTTAGTTATGTTTCTTTATTCCTAGATATAGAGATCCTCAAGGTATATTTGTTAAACCCCCCCCCCCCCCCCCCACAAATAGAGATAGGATCATCAAACACCCCAGTTACTGGTAATCCAACAATTGAGGAATTGGCAGAAAAACAAAGAACTAGACAAAGATTAACTTTGATTGAGAGGCAAACTTTGTTAGCTTGGGAAGAAAAACAAAAACAACCCTCAATTTCAGGAAAACAAAAAGAAATTATCAAAGAAAATCAACCTGTCTTTCCATCCATAAATCCACCTGTCTTTCAACAACCTGAATCTCCACTCAAAATTGAAACAAATAAACCAATGGCAGAAGAGGGACATGGATCTACTATTTTCACTCCTGAACAACGAATTGAGTATGAAAGACAACAAAGAGAATGGAGAAGAAAGAGAGAGGAGGAGGCAAAACAAGAAAATGATAGGAAGATAGAAAATGATCGGAAAAGACAAGAAGATGGTAATGATCAAGAGGCTACCATTGGCTTTCCAATAGTAGACACAAGCGCAATATTAGGAGAAGAAGTGAAAATGAAAAATATTCCACCTTCTGTATTGCCAAATTTTTATGGAATGTCAACGGAAGATCATGATGCTTTTATGTTTGAATTTGATATTCTATGTAGAACATATGGATACACTGATGACATTCATAAACTTCGTCGTTTCCCTGCTACATTAAAAGCAACAACTTTAAAATGGTTCATGGGTTTAGGAGAACAAACAATAGCTTCTTGGGATGATATGAGATCGGTCTTCCTTAAAAAATATCAAGCTTATTGTAGATCTAGAGATTCCAAGGAAGATGTTTTCATAATGACACAACAAGAAGATGAAAGTTTAGAAGAATATTTGGAAAGATTTGCATATAATCTACAAAAATCTAAACAACACTCTCTAAATCAAGAAACCATTCGAACAATCTTTCTCAAGGGTGTAAGGGATGAATACCTTGACATTTTGAATGGTGATGGGTAAAGGAGACATTTCAAAACTACCATTCGAAGAAATTGTTGAGTTATGTCAAAAATATTCTAGAGGAAGATCAAAAACCGGAAAGAGAGAAGCAAGTTCAAAAGCAACAAAGTCAGCTGCAGGAGGGATAACAAGAGCTGAAATAGGAAGCTTATTGAAAAACTTCAAAACAGACCTCTTAAGTACATTAGGAACACAAGTATATGTTCTAAAGGAAAACAAGAAGAAACAAGAATAAGAACAAGCTCTAGCAATATTTTTTTCCAAATGTAGAAAGAAACATCCATTGAGAGAATGTCCTTTGGATAGTATTCAGGTGTGTGGTCTTTGTATAGAAAATCATTCCACAGAAAACTGTCTAAGATTGAAAGAATTACAAATGAACTCAATGGAAGAAGTGTCAGGAATAGAAGGATTTTATTATGTAGCACCACGAAGACCATGGCAACCTAGGGTGCCTCAACAAAATCAACAATAATTCCCTCAACAAAATTACCTCTATCCACCTCAAAATCCTTGGACCCCTCCAATGCCATGGCAGGCTTTGCCTCCACAACAATATCCACAACAACCTGCACAAGATTGGAGAGGAATTGGTTATGGAAACCAGCCACCTCAATAGTATCAACAACAACAATACCAGCAACAATACCAACAACCATTTGCATATCCACAATATTCACAGTCCATACCATTTCAACAACGAAATTCTGCATATCCACAATCCATGCCATTTCCACAGCAGAATCCACCACCGTTGTGGACTCAACCACAACAGTTACAGCTACCCACAAATCAACCCAGACCAACTCAATTACCAACCCAACCAATGGCAAATCCGAATAATAAGGTGGACAAATCTGCATACACTGTAGAGGAAGCAGCATGTTTTCCCACATATTCGATTCTTCCTCTTAATGATGTCCATCTAAGGTCTGGAAAAGTGCTTAAAAAAGATTCTCCTCCAATCATAGAAGAACCAACTGAACAAGGAGAATCACCTGAAACATCACAAACTGAGATACAAATTCAGAAAGGAAAAACCATTACAACTCAAACACCACCCTATCCTGAAAGGTTAGTGGAACAACAAAAAGAAATGACCCTTCCCGAATTTGATATTTTAGATGAGTTAAAAAATGCTTATGTAAAAATTCCTTAGTTGAAGGCAATTAAAGAAATACCAATATATGCTAAAACAATAAAGGAATTGTGCATTAAGAAAACAGGGAAAAAGAAGAAGGATCCCACTACAATCCAAGTCATTGGTAAATTAGCAAGCCTCATGTCTACACAAACCATTGTAGAGAAATATATTGATCCTGGTATCCCTATGGTTACTATATCAATAAATAATTTCTCAGTACCAAACACATTAATAGATTTGGGAGCATCTATAAATGTAATGACAATGGAGACAATGAAAACTCTGCATTTAAACAACATTAGATCAACTTCTACAATTTTAGAACTAGCAGACAGATCTAAAGTTGTTCCGGAAGGAATATTAGAAGATATCATAGTCTCTTTGGATTCATGGGAGTATCCTGTTGACTTCCTTATCTTGCAACCAAAAACAAATTTGGGAGGACATCCTCTAATCTTAGGCAGACTATGGTTAGCTACCGCTGATGTCTTTATAGGATGCAGATCAGGAAGAATGATTATTTCACATGGAGATGAAAGGAAACACATTGCTCTTTATTCACCTGCACAATCAACTTCTTTAGAATCAGTACTTGAAACTCAAGAAAAACAGCAAACTAAATCAGTTTTAAGTATAAATCAATTCTTTGACTTTAGAGAAGAAGAAGAGAATCAAGACTTAATGGATCTTTTCATTTTAGAACCAAGTATTTCAGAGCAGCTTAGAGAAGTCCAATATGAAGCTGCAAGAAATATTTTGAATCAATGCTTTCAGGAAACTTGTACTGTTC
Source organism: Pinus tabuliformis (assembly GCA_031772625.1). Classification (NCBI taxonomy): domain Eukaryota; kingdom Viridiplantae; phylum Streptophyta; class Pinopsida; order Pinales; family Pinaceae; genus Pinus; species Pinus tabuliformis. The sequence continues at coordinate 697,762,576 of CM062804.1, read as the reverse complement.
AAACTTTGTGGAATTCTTTTATAGACATCTTTCCTGTAAACACAATCTCCAATCCAACAATAAAAACAATTGAGGTATATCCTGGAAAACATTTGAACATTGGAAACCAGTTGCAATCAGCACAAGAACAAGAGGTACTTGCATTATTAAAGAAATATTCAAAAGCTTTTGCATGGGACTATACTGACATGCAAGGAATCCATCCCAGCACCTGTATCCACCACATCTATACAGATGATCAACTCAAACCTGTAAGGCAACCTCAAAGACGAATGAATCCCATGATGAAAGAAATAGTGAAAGAGGAACTACAAAAATTGTTAAATGTTGGATTCATCTATCCTATTTCAGATAGTCAATGGGTTTCTCCATTGGTTATAGTACCAAAGAAAAATGGAAAGTGGAGGGTATGTTTGGACTATAGGGAACTAAACAAAGCCACATTAAAAGATCATTTTCCCCTACCATTCATTGACCAAGTGTTAGACTCATTAGCTGGAAAGAAATTTTTCTCCTTCTTGGATGGGTTTAGCGGATACAACCAAATTAGAATAGCAACAGAAGACCAAGACAAGACAACATTCACTTGTCCATGGGGAACCTATGCATATAATGTTTTTCCATTTGGTTTATGCAATGCACCTGCAACCTTTCAACAAGCAGTGCTTGCAATATTTGTTGATCTAATTCACGAATGTGTAGAGGTTTATATGGATGACTTCACAGTTTATGGAAACACATATAATGATTGCCTAAACAACCTTGAGAAAGTCTTGAAATGATGCATTGAAACAAATTTGTCATTGAGCAATGAGAAATGCTATATGATGTTGACAGAAGGAATAGTTCTGGGACACCATATTTCCGCTTCAGGAATTAAGGTGGATCCAACAAAAATCCAAGTCCTAGTTAACTTAATGCCTCCTACAACACAAAAAGAGGTAAGAAGTTTCTTGGGCTATGCAGGCTACTATAGACGATTCATTGAAAACTTTAGTAAAATAGCCCAACCTCTGTTCAAACTATTAACAAAGATATTGAATTTCACTGGACAAACGATTGTCAAAATGCATTTCAAATTCTAAAAGAAAAATTATCAGTTGCACCCATTCTCCATGGGCCAAACTGGTCTTTGCCATTTCATATTTCAACTGATGCATCTGATACCGCGATAGGTGCCTCTCTTGGGCAGAAACAGAACCTATTCAATTATGCAATATACTTTATAAGCAAGAACTTAGCACCTGCAGAATTGAACTACACAGTCACAGAAAAAGAAATGTTAGCTGTTATACATGCTGTAAAAAAATTCAGGCACTATATAACAGGTTATCAAGTTTTCATTCATACAGATCATTCAGCAATCAAATACTTGATGAATAAACCCATCACCAATGGAAGAATAACAAGATGGTTACTGTTATTGCAAGAATTTAATATTACAATACAAGACCGACCAGGCAAAGAAAATCAAGTGGCTGACTTTATGTCCCGCATACATTCACCCAACGATCCAAATCCAGTTGTAGACAACTTTCCAGACGAACACCTGTTTGCCATAACAATAAAAACACCATGGTTTGCAGACATTGCAAATTATTTATCTTCTGGAAAATTTCCAACACAATTCTCTAAAAAGCAAAAACGAAAAATTATTAGAGAAAGTTCTAGGTATAGTTGGGTAAATGGTGATTTATTTTATACTGGTTCAAATTTGATGATTAGAAAATGTGTGCGAGAAGATGAAATATTAGACATCCTGAAAGCATGTCATGATGAACCATGTGGTCGTCATTTTGCAGACAAACGAACAACATATAAGGTGCTGCAATTGGGCTATTACTGGCCATCCATCTTCAGATACTCTAAGGCATATGTCAGGCAATGTGACAATTGCCAAAGAACAAGGAGACCAATCATATCAGATGATATGCCGCTCAAGCCACAGGTCCTAATAGAACCATTTGAGCAATGGGCACTCGATTTTGTTGGACCTATTAATCCACCATCAAATGGAAAGAGGTACATCCTAGTATGTACAGATTATGTCACCAAATGGGTGGAGGCCAAAGTAGTAAACAGAGCAACAGAAGATACAGTGGTCACCTTTCTCTTTGAAGAAATCTTTGTAAGATACGGAGTACCCAGACAAATTGTAACAGATCAAGGAGCACAGTTTACATCAAAGCTGGTACGAGATCTAACAGAGAAATACAAGATCAAACACAGGAAGTCTACACCATATCACCCTCAAGAAAATGGGCAGGTTGAATCAACAAATAAAGTCCTAGAAAATATCATGACTAAAATAGTACAGCTGAACAGAAGAGATTGGTCTGAAAAATTAAAAGATGCACTATGGGCCTACAGAATCACATGGAAGAATACAACTGGTTTTAGTCCATACCAGTTGGTATATGGAAAAGAGGCCTTATTTCTTATAGAGTTTCAGATACACACATACAGACTGGCAGCTGAACTAGGACTAGACCTGTCTGAAACACAACAGCAGCGAATCATGGAATTGAATTGACTAGATGAGCATCGTCAGCAAGCCATAGAACATACCACATTGGTGCAACAACAAAGAATGAAGTGGCATGACAGATATATCAAAACTAAGACATTTCACAAGGGAGACTGGGCATTACTTTTTGACTCCAAATTCAAAGACTTCAAAGAAAAGTTCACAACACACTGGCTAGGCCCATATGAAATTGAAGAAATATTTGACAATGGAGCAGTAAAGATCAGGACAATCGACCAGGACTCCACCTCATTTGTAGTAAATGGACATAGGCTCAAAGTTTATAACAGGCCTATCAATAAGGAAGCATTTATGAGACAACTGGTAGAGGATACAGAACTGGAAATCATGGCACACCAGGCTCAGCCATCTTCCAGTCTTGTAGCTGAATAATAAAAAAATAAAAGTAAAAAAAAAAAGAAAAAAAAAACAAAATAAAAAAATATAAAACATATATAAAAAAAAAATAAGTAACTTGTTTGCTAGTGAAAACCAGGAAACTGGCACCAAGCAAACATGAATTCATAGGGGAAAAACAAGGCAACTTGGACTCTATGAATTCCTTATTCTTGTTCTACTGTTCTCATATTAATTCAATACAGGAAATTCTCCATAGATAACTGACTTGAGGACAAGTCAAATCTTAAGCAAGGGGGAGAATTGCACAAGAACTTTAGCTGGAAAGCTGAAGTATAGATGGAACTTGTATTCTCAACAGAGGGACCTGAAACAAGAAATCATTACAGAGGGACCTGAAGGACCTGCAAATGTCAAAACAACATGTACATATTCCATAAGAATTGCAGAGGGACCTGAATCAAGAAATCATTACAGAGGGACCTGAACAACAATTCGAGAACCAGAGCATGAAGAAAAAGGAGCAGCAATAAAGTTTACTTTTCAATCCATCTACAACATTTGATCAACTGATTTCATCCCACTTATACAGACATCATCCAGGGGAGTATATGTATAGTCATTTTGTGCTTGAAATTTCAAATTTTTCTTAGAAATTTTTAGTCTTTGTTAAGTTGGAATTAGTACCTAAAGCTATTCATTATCATTCCATACCCTATATTCCCTATACATAGCCTATAACCCTTATACGTCATATTCCATTTCATATCCACAAATATCCTATATCCATTTCATGATCATTAACCCCTAAGTATTTTTATTTAGAAGCATAAAAAGACCAAACTGGGACAACTTTTCAACCTGCACATACAACTCAATGATTAGTAATGGTGATAATTTTAAATATGACCCAAGATGGTCATTTTAAAATTATAAAGATGTGCATGTAACCAAATAAGTCATGCGCTATATGTAAATCTATATATGCCATATGCAAAACAAACAAATGCAATATATGCGCTATAGTCAAAATGGTTATAATATGCATATATCAATATATGCGCTATAGTCAAAATGGTTATAATATGCATATATCAATATATGCGCTATAGTCAAAATGGTTGAGTGAGATAATATGCATATATCATAAACTTTGATATAAGGTAAGGTGCATATAGCGCATAAAATAAAGAGAAGACTGTGTGCAATACATGTGGCAAGACCGCGTACAAAGTCAAATCTATGATTGAATATGTGGCAGCGGGGTATTGCATATGGGCTAAAGGTTAGTTGCGCATCGCCCAAACTCATTACATAAGAGCGCATCGCTTAAAATCATTGCATATGAGAATGAGTGCCAAGCAAGGTTATAAGCACACGACAGTTTATATGATGTGTGGAAATCATATTGCATGCAGCCAAGGTAGAGCATCCAAATCAAACGACATCACAGAATGAGTAAAACGAAAATCCAAATCAATACATTACACAACGCAGGCCAGCACACAGGTACGGGGTAAACACCGTGGCATGGTGACCATTTCCCATTGGACTGTGCACTATGGAGGGAGTTATGCGCATACGTTCAAATTGAAAACATAATTCGGCCATCCTCATGACACATTCGGGTGACTGGTCAACAGGACAACCATATCAACCATACGTTGAAGCACCAATAAACATAGTGCACAGTACACCCATGAAACGGTCATGAACTGACCGATGGTTCTTGCACTGTTCAAAACTAATTCTTCGTCGTCGAATAGCTCATAACGATTGTGTTTGGAGCTGCAAGCTAGTAAAAAGGAAACTGAAGCGGGTTTGAGAGGATATAAGAAGGAAATTGTCCCGAACTTAACGCTGAGTGATCACTGAACTTTCGGGATCTATTCAAGTAACAGTATGGTTTGTTTAGTTCGGCAACTATGGGATGTGATTGTATACTACCTGTGATTAATGATTAATGATCTTGCTCTTGCCACTAGCTAGCTGAATGAAGCAACAGGGATTTGGAGCGCCATTTAACACTCCTCAGCGCTCGTTGACAGCCAGGTAAAACGCCGAAACCATGCATTAACTTCAGCAGTAACAACCTTAAGGTCAGTTGGCAACAGTTAATAAACATGAAGCTTGGCGACAAGATTCACTGCGTATATCATGGCATAAAACACTAGCAAATAGTGCAACAATTTAAGTTCAACCTTGTTGCATGTATAACACATTAGTGGTATGGGCTCGCATGTGAAGTTTTGTAAACCAAAACGGAGTGCAGTATTGCAAACCAAAACAAAGTCTATAAAGCAGAGGAGGCAGAGTCTAGCTCATAGCGCTGAAGATGTGATTTTTATGATGATATGCTTGTTTTGTTGCGCACTGTTGGTTGATGTCATTGTTTATATGATTGATATATCACATGCCTGTGAATGGAAACAGCCTGTAAGGCGAACAAACATGAAGGATGTGTCTCTGTTCTGGAACCTTTTGCCAATATGTGTCTTTGTTTTGGTTAAAACAATGGGTTGAAGTCTGTGTAGGCCGAGAGCCATTTAAAGAGTTGTGTAATGTTTAAGTTTTTAGGAGGCCGAGCGCTGTTGATTGCCAAAGAGAGTAAAGGCCGAGCCATTTAAAATCCATTTTATTTAAATGTGCTATTTGGTTTTTCAATTTTTTTTTTGAGGCCAAGCACTGTTGATTTTGAAGCTTTTAGATAAACAGGCCAAGAGCATTTTGGTGATTTTCAAATTTTTATGTTGGAGGCCGAGAGCCATTTGAATGCACTACTAGTTTTAAGAGCTTGTATATACACAGTAAAAACACTGTTTGTTTTTAATGACTGTATATACACAGTAAACATACTGCTTGATGTTGGTGACAGTATACACAGTGTAGGGTGATAGGCATACATGGAACAGTATGAGAATAATTCCTAAACAAATACATTAGAAAACTAAGGACCCTTTATGGAAAAGTTGTTTTCATATGTATTTTGTTTACCAAAACAGAGTTTAGCATATTGACAAGGATAAAACAGTGCTGCTGCAGAGAAAGGGTAAACAGAGGCTGAGGAAATCAAAGTCAAATTTTTGTGAAGAAGTAGGTAAGCTTCTCTGCTTTCAGAATTTCATTTTGGAAAGAACAATAGTCATAAATTTTTATTGTCAAGATGAAATTAGTAACAACAGAAGCATACATTCACTGGTTTTCAGAAACAATGTCAGCCAGAGTAGAGCCAAAATTTCAGATAGAGAGCTGGAGGAAGGAAACTATAGAAAAACTTTACCAAGCAGGACTGATAGGCTTTTTACAAAAATTTGATGGCCACTCTGAAGAGATAACCAGGGACTTTATAAACAATTTCAGTCAGGACCAGACACGGGTAGGAGATGTTATTATTCCTGTGACTCAGGAATACCTTTCCCAAGCTTTAGATCTACCAATGATAGGTGAGAAATATTACAAAGGCCTGCACTTCAAGGAGAAAGCATGGACTTTCTTTCTTGAGAAGAACCAGAAAGGGACTTTTGATAGAACAAAGGGGATACCAAGGGAATGGTTCAATGAACCATGGGGTGAGTTGGTTCTGGTCATCCAGAAGTTTTTGACTTGTGATAGAGGATATAGTGTTGCCCACCTGTATCATGTCCGACTACTACAGCATATTAAGGGAGAGGATAGGATTAACTTGCCATATTTCCTATATAGGAGCCTCTTGAGAATGATTGAAACAGTGAGACATGAACACAGGCCTAAAGCAGGACAGATTTACCACCAGGGATTGATCAAAATCCTAGTTGAGTATCAAGTGAGGTCACAAGGCATAGTATGGAGAGAGTTCATGTCTAAAAATCAGTTTATTGAACAGATTAATGAAGTACAGGATAAAATAGAGCAGGAAAACAAAGGATTGATGAGTTCACCCTTGTATCCTAGAACAAGAGCTAAACAGCAAAATAACATGGCCATGCAGGAAAATGAAACATCTGTTATGTCTATTCCTAGAAGATTTAGGAATAAAAATCCCATTGACTTAGACAAGGAAGTAAATACATATTCTCCAAGAAAACAGGAAGAAAATGACATTGCACAAGAAGTATTTGAGAGGGATTCTTCATATGATGATGCAGCAACAGCATCACTAATGAAAACAACACAAGATTTTGAAAAAGAAATCAATTTGGGAAGAATCAGGGACTTAACTGACCAATTAGAAATTAGTAAAATCCTGGAAAAACAATTAAAAGAGGAAAACAAGGCAAGTAAGAAGGATAATACTAAGTTGGTCAAAGCAAATGAAAAGCTAAATGAAGAGCTAGGGAGACTAAAATGGAAAAATGATCTACTTTCTAAGCAAGCATTTAAATGGTTAAAGGAAAAGAATATGTGGCAGGCAAAGTATGAAAAACAGAAGGTAAAAGCAGCTTTGTTCAGGGAAAGACATGACTCAGGTTTGGATTGTTTGGTCAGGGAAGCACAAAAGCAAGCATCTATAGGTACAACATCTACTACAGAGAGAAGAAGATCAAAGAGGAGTAAGCAAGCATGGGACATGCTTGATGATAAGCAAGGGAGAGATGTTGGGCCTTAGTTTTGGTCTTATTTTTGCTCTAAGAAACTTAATAATCCATCTATTTGCCATCCATTTTCCCTTCATTCATCCCATTTTGATGCATATTTGATATCCATTTAGGTATTTAATTTTAATTTTTCAATTTCTAAAGTTTTTATGAAAGTTTGGTTTTAAGTGCAAAATTGGCAGATTCAGAAATTCCCGTAATAGCTCTACGGTTGATGTGGTTGCAGGACACTTGGGCACGAATTGAATGCACGGATGGATAGCTTGGGAACTAGGACTAAGCCATCTATGCTTAGCTTAAACAGAACAAGCTTTATTAGGCCCATTTGGTGCTAGTCAATCATGACTAGTCATTCAAAAATCCCATAGAAATAGGGAAGTTTTGAGATTCTATGGCATTGGTCATATTTTTTGGGATGGGAGTAATGAATTCGACTTAGATAGATGGATAAGAGTAGATGGGTTTGTTTGAGTGAATATAGATCAGTTTTTTTCATGAGACTTCTTATTTAAGAGCCAAGACTTTGATGGCTTATGTATTGACTTATTATACTTTTATGCTGAGACACTTTTGGATTGGAGAATTAATTTGAAGACTTGTGCTATTATTATTTTGATGTTCAATGCTATGGATGTGTGACTGAATTTGAGCTTCTGATATCACTTCTCAAGTGTGCAAGGCAAGGGTGGAGGGCCCCCATTCTAAGCTAAGTACACTTCCTTGTTAACTAGTTTTATTTCTTGTAATCTGGTTATTGTAGAACTGGTTTTTCAAAGCTTTACTTCAGATTGCTTTATGGTTAATGAATCGTGATTGATTTCATTAGTTCTTAGCTTATTCATCATCTTATTAAGTCGGAGAAACGAAGTGTTCAAGTTGAGCATCCCTTCTACTAATATGATGAATTGAAACTAGTTTCCTTTGATTGCATGCAAGTAGTTTCTTTATGTGATTTTGGTATTGAGATGATGAAACACCTTATAGTCTCTTAAGTTAGGAGCTTCTTTCATTAATAATTTATCCATCTTAAGTTCTTGGTTTTAATCTCTGATTCATTAAGTGGTAATTGAGGCAAAAGTGGACATCTTGAGTCAAGAACCATTTCAATATTCTTCCTTTTTTTTAAACTAATTGAATTAGAGTTATAGGATGTATTGCTTTAAGTTTTTGAATAACTTATCTTTTAAGGTTTGATTGCATCTGATCTTCACATATAGTGAACTTGCCTCAAAGCATAAACAACCCGGATTGATAAGAAATATTTGTGTTAATTTCGGTAAACAAATTAGGTCAACGATGTTATTATAATAGATTATATTAATATTAGTTTTTTATTTTTAAGTTATTAAAATTTTAGATTTACTTTAATTTTGTTTTCTTTTATCTAATTGATTATTTATTTCTTTTTCTTTGTTTCCATCTTTTGTATTTATTGTTAAGCTACACTCTTTTCACACATGAATTTTTATGGTGAGGATGGTTTTTGCCAGTGATACCAAGCATAGACATAATTTTAATATGGGTAATGTGGTTCTTTAGAATTATTTTAATATATAAAATTATATTTTTTGAAATATATATTATTAGTTTTTCAAGTAAAAAAATATTATTATTATTTTTAGAATATGTTTTAACATAATTTATAAAATATATTTTATGTTAGATTTTAAACTTTTGTGGTGTTCCTTTGTAGAGAAAGAGTTTGGATCTCCCACAGTGGTATGTGAAATATGTCGATGTTTTGAATCCCAAAGAGGATCCATTATTAGGACAGAAAAATTCAATAAAATACCATATAAATTAATTCATAGTACTTTTAGATTCACCCTTAGATTTAGGATATTTCATTTGACCTAAATGTGAGAGGCAAGGCTCCCTAGGTGACAGTGGGTGGCTTGCATAGTAGTTGCCCCTCCATTGTCGCCTATGGGACCAAACATTTCCTTTAACAAGAGTTTAAGCAATAATATGTAGCTTAATGGACATTTTTATTGTTTGTAGTTGACTTTCATTCCTTAATTCATTTGTCATCAACCCATTGTTTTAATTATTTTTGTTGATGCAAACTTATTTTTTTATGTCTTTTATTTTTCAATGTATGTTTTCTCATAGAATTTGATTTCATGAAAAATATAATAAATATAAATAGATATAGATATTTTATACTCGGTAAGAATTGTACTAATTTTATATTGTTTTTCTCATGTAGGTTTTATTTTGGTTTCTAAATCGATTGTGGAATATTCAGTGAGATGTCAAATATCAATTGTGTGAAGAAAAAATTACAACAAAAAGATGTATTATCATACTTTCAAAGGCCTCAATCCAAAGATACACATTCTCTTCATGCTTCAAAGTCATTTGAACAACCTATCACTAAAGGAGATGTCAACTCTATGAGAATGTATCTAATATCCAAATAGGAGATGAGAGTATAGGTTCCCCTAGTGATCAAAGTGATATAAATGCATTTTCACTAGAAATTCACAATGAAGATGTTAAAGGTTTTTCCTTGGGAAAGGATAAAACACAATAATGAAAAATAAAAAAGGCCAATGGGATATAGGGAGAAACTTCCAAGAAGATTGGGTCTCAAGATTTGCATATATTCAAAAAGTACCTCCAAAAAATAAGAATGAGAGTTCACAAGAAGTTAGATGCAATGCATGTAGTTGGAAAACTGAAAAGGAAGTGAAATTTCAAAATAATTTAGATACAATAGAGAAGCATGCAGGAAAGGTATATGAGAAGAAAATTGTAAATGATGAGGAGAAATGTATTATTAGATGGAAATATTCTAAGGAATGTCGACATGTCAAATTTGAAGATGAAAATAAGAAATATTTGGAAAGACAATGAAAAGAATTTTTTTATCCAAGATGATACAATTAAGCATTGTATTTCGCATCTTATCTAAATGTTGTTCAATAACAAATTATCCACATTACATGAAATACCTATATTTTCTTAAAGTATCAATTTTTCCATCTTCACATTGGTATATAAAAAGTGGTTGGATATGGGAAAGATATCTAGCTCAAGTAGAAAGAGATGATATAAGATAGAAGATTTTAAATGCTAGGTTTTTGTCAATTTCAATGGATGATGTTACGGCTATTAATAATATTTCATGGATCTACATGAGTGTCTATATGGTTAATGGCAATATTAGGCATTTACATCTACTTGGAATTCATAAAATGAGGGAGAATTCTATATCTGAAAATATTTATGAGCTTGTTATTAATAGTTTGAAGGAAATTGGTTAGTATGGATAATTTAATGATTAAAAAAAATTGATATGTGTTGGAGAAAATGGAGCATCGGTAATGCAAGGACAGAGAAATAACCTTTGTGTTAGACTACAACTATCAACTTCACCATATATGCTAAGTATTCATTGTATGGCTCATAGGATGAATCTTGCATTTAAAATAGTGAGTAAGTTTTCATTGATTTCAAAAGTTGAAGATCGTGTATGAGAATCTTATGCATAATTTTGTCGTAGTCCAAAATGATTTTCGAAGTTTCAAAAACTTCTAGGTATGATATTATAAATGGAAACTAGTTATTAAAAGATGTTGATACAAGATGGATCTCATTGAATGGACCTATTGAAAAAAACAACAAGAAATGTTAAAAATAGCATCTAGAAATTCCAATTTAATTTGCCCTTGAATTAAATTTTAGTTATTTTCTCATAGCAACTTGTAATAGTTAAATAAGTTAAGTTGAATTAGTTAGCTTAGGAAATTTGAGTTGGAACTCTATCTGGAGTCATGTAAGTGTGATCCCTAAGTTTTAGGGGTCTAGATTAAGTTTATTTGAGTTGTAATTAGATAACTCAATTTACTGAGTTATGGTTAGTTAAATTAGTTCTAACCGTTTGTGGAACTAATAGAGGACTAACAATCAGTTGGTGCACTGGTGCATCCCCAAGTGTTACTCCAGTTAACTGAAGATTCCCTCATGAGAAACTCATGTATGTTAGTTCAGAGAAAGACCTAGTTGAGATTAGAGTGCAGGGATAGTGTAATATCAGTTGTATTATTTACTGAGTTGTAAATATCATGCATGCAATCGAAGAAGGACCTATGTTTGGATTGCGTAGTTTTGGAAGCATGAATTCCCTTTAAATGCGGGTTATTCATCGTAGGAATTGTGCAAGGAAATAGGGGCTTGACAGGTAGAGGAAGTTGGCTAAGTGTTGGCTAATAGCGAGCTTGTGAGGTAGAGAGTTGAGCATACTTGTGTGGAATTGTTCTAGTGAAAACAAGATTTGTATCTTCACTCCTATTTCTAAATAATGTAATACAGATAGGCAGGGTTTTGAGCAGTGGCTTTCCCCAGGAAAACTTATTGCGTTATGTGCCATTAATTTATCTTCTTCTTGTTCATATTGTTTTCATCGATCTATTGGCTTCCACTAGTTGAAAGTAGAAGTAGATTCTTGTCCCGTGCTTTAGTAAATTGCATGAGCTTGTGAATCTACAGGAAATTCTACAGGACCAACTCAAAGACTATGTAGCGAGTACCAACCATTGGTAGGGGTGTTGTATGAACATCGCTTCAGTGTAGACAAAGCTTAAGATATTCTCTTTCGATTAACTAACATAGAGACATTATTAACATTCAATGGAATTCTTCCTTTGCTAAATGAAATGAATGTTCTTGTGAAAATGTCTCAAAGTTGCACAGTATATAATATAGAGTACACAAATGAAAGAAATTGAAAATGTATTTCATCATATAATATGTATATGATGTTAGAGTCTTTTATAGGTCCACAATTTACAAATTGGAATACAATCATTAATATGGAAATACTAAAAAAAATGAAGTTTGATGAAAAACGCACATTATGTATGGTAGTGTGTGGATATATGGTTCCCTTTCATTATATTGATAAGACAAGACAGTTCACCAAAGAGTGCCCCGTGTCAAGAGACATATTCAATAATGTTGTCATTTCAATAAGATGCAACTTGACAGAAATTACACAATCACTAACATCATATATAAGAGAATGATTTCCTTGAGATGAATTGCTAGAGGCCATTTTTGTGATGTATCCTCAATATTTGAATAATAAAAAATGTTAAAACACTTTAAAATATGACTTTTTGGCTAAATTAAAAACTTTGGTGCACCATTTTTTCCATAAGGTCCAAATACATGGAGAACATATTCAAGGTATTTTAGATTCATCAAAATTGTTTCAATAAGCCACATGCTTTGCTAAAACAATGTGGAAACAATTTCATGTTTTGGAGAATCCTCTAGAATATGGTGTGATAACAAGATTATGGACTATTTTAGGTGCTAGCCAATACTTATAAGAAAATATATTAGAATATTTCAAATTAGCATATTTGTGTCAAACCATGATTTTGGGATCAATGGAGGATGAGAGGATGTTTAGTGCACTATCATTTTTGAAGTCAAAGTTGAGGAACAAGCTTGATAAACATATGGATATGTTTAAGATTATATGTAACAAAGTATGACATTAACAATTTTCCATATGAAAGAACATTATCTCTTTGGCAACCATATTGTGAGATAATGGGTGAAAGAAATATAACAAACTTCTCTAATGAACTTGATATGGAACATGATAATTTGGAGGCTCAAAATGATAGTTCTGCTAGAAGATATTGCATTTAGAATGAAGAAAATGAGGACGAAATTAAGAACTGGGAAATCAATATGCCATAATATTTTATCTAGTTCAATATATATAAAGGCCTAAGGGATACTTATTTGTGTATACATATTCCATTGGTAGTGTAAGAAACATTGAATGGAATAATACAAATGATGTGATTCCTTTTATTTGATTAAATTTGTTGTTCCTCTATTTTTGCTGTAGGTTATAAATTATTTATCACAACAAGATTACTATATGCCAATTTGACATTGCATTTGAGGTAAGAACATGTTCTATACTTTATATTTTTTATTGTAACATTGAAGTCACATTTACTTGATGCAAATTATTTTAAGATTGATATCTTGATAGTTAACTATTACTTTACCCCTTTTCTGTTAGTGACAAAACATGAAGTGAGAATTTCATGAGGTGAGGATCTATCTTTTCAAATAGGTAGTGTCCTTGTATTAAAGGATAAATAAGTACTTTTTCAAGGGTTTTACTAAGAAAGAATGGGATCATTTCAATAAGATGAAGTTTTTTTTTTTAGCGATAATATCTTGGTCACTCTTAATGTTTTGTTTGTTTGTTGCATTTGGATCATTTTTTCAAGTTTGAAATTTTTGGTTAAAAATTATGATGTCTTAAATGCTTCCAGTTCTCATTTGATGTTTAATTGAACCTTTTGTTAAGGCATGATTGGTTTCATCTCATGTTATCAATTAAATGGTTTCGGTTAAAATTAAGGACCTTTGTTGAGTATAAATGCATTTTGTTTTTTTTTTTGTCATGTTCATTTGAGAATGATATGGTATTAGGATTAATATATGAGTTCAATTATTATTTGTGCATTTAATGGGTTTTCCATAATAACTATTATTTTCTTTATATATTTGATTATTCAAGGAAATATTTTTTGTTTTATTTTATTTTTACTTCCTTTCACTTTGTGGTGTCATTAAATAATCTTCATGTTTTAGAATCTACTATGTTTATTTTATATTTTCTTTGAAAATACTTATTGTTTATTAAGAAATGAAAATGAGCTTTGCTCAGTTAAGTAAAGAGAAAAATGGTCTATGCACTAGGATATTATTGTGAAATCCCCACCCAAAGTTCTCATACAATGGCATCGTAACCACATTATAAGAATTATACGATGAAGTTAAATCAAAATGGGGACTGAGTCAAGAGACACAGATTCTAGAAATGGGGAGGAAGTCTCTTTCTCGTGACATCTAGCTTTCTTGTGCAAGAGAGAAACCTGAAAAACAAGGCAGCTTTTAAAGACTGGTTGGTGCCAGAATTGAAGAACTTAAATGAGTAGAAAAAAGAGGTTTCCAGGCCGATGCTGCTTCGAAAGAAACCATAAGAAATAAAAAGATGAATCTATGAAGGATGGTGCACTGTAGACTAGGAAGGAAGAAGCAGTAATGGTGGCTAAGGAGAGACAAAGAAAAAAGGGTTGACTGTGAAGAAAATAGGAGGACGAGAAACAGGGAGAATAGAGTAAAAAAGAAAAGGAAGTTAAGCACAAGTTCTTGGCAAGAAACATAGAAAGGAAGAGAAGAGAAGGGGATTATCTCTTGATCCCTAGAGTTTGTGGTTAAGTTGCTAGTCTCTAGTTCCCTATAATAGCTTGGGATCCCTTGAGGTTATGGTTTGAGATAGAATCTTGAGAGCCCTATAACAACATGGATCCTTGGAGGCCGTGGGTTGAGACAAAGTTCCCTAGAGCCTTGTAACATCTTAGATCCCTGGAAACTATGGTTTGGGATAGAATCTCTAGAGCCTGTAATAGCTTTGGTCCCCTGGAGGCTATGGGTTGAGGTAGCAAACTCTTGAGCCCTATAACATCTTTGGTAGAGGTCATCCTGAAGTAGAAGTTGAGGAAGACCAGAATGAAGACTAAAGGTTAACGCTTGGAAGACATAATGGATTTTGGATTCCCTGGAAGGGGGTGAATCAATGTTTGAGCACATGAGGGTGAGGTTGGGCACCTATGGACTCCTAGTGTCAAACAAGTGAGAAGCTACCGGTCGGTGGGATTGCGGATCGAAGTCCTCCAGAATCCTGAAATCAGTGGTAGATCAGTGTGTAGTCCTTGAAGTAAGCACTACCCCCAGACTCTAGAATATGGCTTGGAGGTGATGGTTGCAAGTGATTGTGGTTGCAATTGTTTATATTTGGGTGTAGAGTCCTTGAGCTGGACTTAGTTTACCTGCATCTTCCAAGATAAGTGACTGTGTATTTTGTTTACTATATAATGAATGATGCTATTGTGTATGGATAATGGTTTGAACTTAGAGATTTCATGGTGTCGATGAACTCGCGCATGTGTTATATTCTTTGTGTTATGAATTAAGTGATTTGCATCTATGTATGTGTATTTGTGGAATATACACATGAATGTGTAAGAAAGCTGAAAGTGAAATATGTCTAATAACTACTAACGACAAGCACATAATATTTCGCACTTAAAAGCACAATAATTTCATGTTAACTAAGACCAGGACCATAATATGGTATCAAGTTATGAAAGCTTGGTTTTATACTTAAAGAATAGTGGGCTCTAAGACCCTTTTATTAATATGAGATTACATAAGAGACCTTTTGCATAACAGGGTTTGTACTTGCTTGTGAGCCACCTGTGGTCATGTTACAAGTTGTTGTGTTGTTCAACTAGTCCGACTTAAACATCAAAGGGATTTTTTCCCTCGTATCAATTGCACCACTAGATTTACCTGAATGTCCTTCAGCCTTATATTTTAATTAGGCTACATATATGTTGTTAGTGTCGTAAAGCGAGGGTCGAGGGACTAGTCGAGGGACTAGAAGGCTATACATCAGGGAATGGAATTGTTTGCAGGCCTAACACAAGGTAGGTAATCCATGTAGGAGCACCTACACCGCCCATGGTGGTATTCCCTCCTTGTGGGATGGGAATACTCATGAGTTAGGAACTTGCTGGAGAGCCAGTCGCTCAAGTTCAAGAGGGTTAACATCATAAATTTCTTAGGAAACCATGAGTATTGTGGTGAACCCAAAAACACCTCTGGAGGAATACCAGACTCTTGAGGAAAAACTATGGCGAGAAAGGCTAGATTGGATAATTCTGAATAGCTATAGAGCCTATAGATTGGAGGGCTATCGAGTTCTCCTTCTAAGGCCTTTCTCAAGACAGAATCAAAAGCCATTGATTGAGTCATGGCAAGAAAGAGCAGGATGACCTTGTTGCGACTCAAAGGAAGGAGTTCATGTACTCATAGGAGAGGTGGGACAACCTTATCCACAAAATGGTTAAAGAACCTAGTCAAATTATTTGTAATTGGTGGATCAGGATTCCCTTCACAGGATTGGTCAAAATGACAAGGAAGAAAGTCGTAGAGGGGAAACGTGGAAGAAAAAATAAATTACGAGCTGGGGACTTAACGATTAATGGCGTTGGGGTTTTTTCCAAAGAAAGTAATAGGATTTTATTTCTTACCTAGGTTGTTGCATGAGGGAAAGCTATTGGAGTGGCCACCCCGAAAGGTCAAAACCTTGGCAAGACTGCACATATGACCTTTTTTAACATCCTGGTTCAAGAAGTCCTGAATATGTCACAAAGGAAGGCCTAGTACAAATTCTATGGCCAAAGGAATTTTCCCTTTACAAGGAGACAACATTGGCATGCCATCTTAAGGACATGTGGCCAGTATTTAGGAGCCCTAGGTGCCAGCGAGCCACCTATGCAATGACTCGTGGAACTCCCTTAGGTTAGCGCAAGGTAGGGCTGATGTCATAATGACATCACTCCTCTGATGGGTTGGGTCCCAAGGAAGACCCAATAGGGAAGTTGGATGCATCCAAAGAATCCTGGAGATGTGACATATTAGCTAGGAAATTTGATTCCACGTATTATCCTTGCACTGGGAGATGGGGCATCGAGGAGGCCCCGCAGCCACTGTGCGTATATGTAAAACTAAAGAAAAAAACAAAAAAGCAAACAAATAAAAACATACTTCATGGAAGTATGAGGGACTTAGTTTTAACCCTCTATGTTGATGTTACTCAAGGGGTTGGGTACATTCAAGAGTGATATCAGAGCATCTAGGTTCAATACTTGGACTAGATGGTCTTCATCATGAAGACCTGAGGGAGTTTGTTGCGTAATGCTGAGTCAGACAACTGCGCCTGTTGATTACTTACTAAAGTTATGATAGGATAAGTTAGTCAATGGTTAATATCCCTATGGGAGCATAATTGATTATTGTGGATACGTTTTTTTATTAGTTACATCTATATGTCAATTGCATAATTGAATGAGTATTGAATATGATTTATAAGTGGCTTGTACATTAACAAAATTGATTTTTTGTCATGAGAACATCACAACACTTCGAGAATGCACACTCATGATCCTGATTTATGTTAAAATGTTGTTTTAAATGTCTAACAATGTCTATGATTGACAACATGTCATAACCAACGTAACCTAGAAAATATATAGCGATGAGAACCAGAATGGTTGAATATAGTTCCAATCAATCATGGCATGGAAGTGATGGAGTTAGAACCAATGGTGAAGAGAGATCAGTTGGGCAAGGGGTAGGAAATCAATCCTCAGATTGGATGGATACTCTAAGGATCCTTTGGGATGAGGTGAGGAGCCTCAAGGCTGATAATGAGAGGCTGCTAAGAGCCCAAGAGTGCCAAGCAAAAATTAATGTGGTCATCCTACAAATTCTTTTGGATTGGAAAAGGAAAAGGCAATCTGAGATGACGACCAGTCGTAGAGATAGGAAGAGCCCCAGAGGGTCAGAGGAGAATACCAATGGAGTAGATGGGAGCAGATCCTGAAAAAATTCCAAGCAAGGCAGCGAGGACACAATGTCAGGGGGAGAACTTTGGAGTACTCCAAGAGGAAGGGATAGAACATAGGTGCCTTACTCGAGCAAACCATATAATTCTACCAACTAGAGACATCATCACTCTCGCCACCACCATTGATCAAGGAGCCATGAAAGAGATCCTATTCCTGAAGATTTTTAAAGGAAAAGCCACCCACATTTTATGGAGATGTGAAGGAGGCAGAGGATGCATAAGCATGGTTTCTAGGGATGAAGAAGCTCTTCAAAATACATGACCACTCTAAGAATATGAAGGGCATAGTTTCCTCTTACAAAAGGAAAAATTGATCTTTGGATTGAGGACCTTAAGAATACTACAACCATCACTAAGAAAGTGCTGACACGGGAAGAGTTTGAGAAGCTTTTCAAGGAGTAGTACCAATCGAAACACTACTATGACAATAAGGCAAAGAAATTTTATGAATTTAGAATGGGACAGATTAATAGTGATAAATATGTTACCAAGTTTTTTGGGGCTATTGAGATACGTCCCATATCTCAAGGATGAAAAGGTAAAAATACAAATTTTCATCAGTGGGTTGCCTATGGTGTTCAGAGATAATATTAAATCGTTAAAACTCCAGACTCTAAAGGATGTGATTAAGAAGCTATATCATTGCTACGAGCAAGCTAGACGAAACATGAGTTGGTCCAAAAAGAACCTAGAAGGGAAGGAGATGAAACACCTAACTTAAATAAGACAATCCCAACATTGGGCCAACAATGTCGTTAAGGGGAATGTAGAGCAACCAACATCGAGGTAACCCAAGATCGAAGGCCGAGAGCCACTCAAGTGTTGGAATTGTGGTGAGAACCACAGGATAAGGGATCGCCCACATCATCAAGAGGTGAGGTCCAAAATCCACAGTGACCAGGAGGCAAGTATGGTGGGCGAAGTAGATTGAAGCATGCCAAGGGTTTGCGCGACATTGGACAATCACCAAGCGGATCACCAAGTATCCATCATTGAGATGGAAGGTACGCTGCAAGGGAAAATTGTTTCTAGTTGATTAACCCAAGTTATAATTATAGCTATGTTAGCCTAGAGCTTGTTGAAAGTGAAATCTATATGAGGAACCGCACCGAGAACCATGGTTGGTTCAATTGGAAACAGGGAAAAGGAGAAGGATTAGCCAATGGGTGAAGTCATGTGCATTGTAACTCAATGGCATGAGCACAATAGATCACATGAATGTGCTACCACTAGGTGGGTATCAGATCTTTCTAGGCATGGATTGGCTATATATGAGTTGAACCAAGGTGGATTGCTATGAAAAGGAAATAGAATGCTTAGATGAGAAAGGGAGGAAGAGGGTGTTGCAAGGTAAGAAAAATCCCATATAAATAAGGTTGAGCATTGCCATGCAGGTCAAATGCAGTTGTAGGAAGAGATGTATGTCATTCGTAGTACAAGTTTCCAAGGAAAGGGAAGTTGATAGAACAATAAGGAATGAGGAAGATGATTTGTTTCGAAGGCACCCCGTCTTGCAACAATATGCAAATGCATTTTCAGTACAGTTTCCTGGATTATCCCCTCAAAAAGATGTATATTTATCTATCAAGTTGATATCTAGAGCAGCACCAACATCCAAGACCCCATATAGAATGAGCACCCCTAAGTTGGTTTAGCTGAAATTGTAGTTGAAAGAAATGTTGGACAAGGGATACATAAGGCCATGTGTATCTCCTTGGGGGGCACCAGTATTTCTTGTTAAAAAGAAAGATGGAACTCTAATATTGTGCATTGATTATAGACATGTGAATAAGGTAACCATTAAAAATAGGTACCCATTACCAAGGATTGATGATCTCTTTGGCTAGTAATGGGGAGAAGAAATATTCTCCAAAATAAACATACCATCAAGTGAGAATTAAGGAGGAAGACATTCATAAGACTGCTTTCAAAACAAGATATGGGCACTACGAAATCATAGTGGTACCTTTCAGACTTACTAACATTCCTGCCACATTCATGTGCCTAATTAAAAGGGTGTTATGAACGTACTTGGACAAGTTTGTCAATGTAGTCCTAGATGACATATTAGTCTATTCAAAAATAGAAGGAGAGAATGAGCAACATCTAGCGGTTGTGTTGTATTTGTTGAGAGAACACAAGCTCTATGCAAAACTTGACAAGTGTGACTTCTTCCAGACACAAATACATTACTTAGGGCATGCCGTATCCAAGTGTTGAGCTTTGAAAATGTCATTCATTTCCATTACACTTTCACTATTATGTCCATTATATCACCTCCACTTCACTACTATGTCACCACATTCATCCCACTTTCATTATCATTGGGCCACATTTATGTTTTTCCAATCTTTATTAATTCTAAGTCTTTTAAGTGAATTTGTGGTTAAAAATTAGAAAATAATGTGCATATGCTTATACTTAACAAATGGGTTGAGGTTGTTGACATGTGTGGGTTGAAAGGAGACTTCTAGAAGACCCTTATGTGGCACTCTAAGGCCAAATTCGAATTTGGTTGGAAAGAATCATGGGATCATGAGGATATGTGTCACATCTCCTAATTGTATTGTAACTCTAAGAAGATATGTGTCTTATCAGTTCCTATTTTGATTAGGACTCTAGAGGTAGAGGGAGAGATTCATGGACTATCATTAATGAGATGGCTCTCATCTTTTTGTATAAATAGGAGATCTCTCTCCTTCATTTGTTAGTTTTTTAGTCCCTAGTTCTTAAGTTTGTAGTTCTTCCTTGATGGCTTTTGAAAGCTTTGGAGAACTTTGTTGTACTTTGTACTTTTGAAGAAATTGAATAAAGCTTTGATGTTCTCAACATGGAAGGAGATGTGAAGTAGATGTCATGGAGCATTTTTTTTTTTTTTTTTTTTAGTTAAGACTAACCTAAGTACCCACGGGGATTTGAACCGGTGACCTATCGCAAGGAGTGCCTTAACAACGCACCCATTCACCATCAATCCAAATTCCCGTGGGCATGTCATGGAGCATATTAGGATGTAAGGTAGAGTAGATTTCATTTTGTAAATATTGCTTTGATTTGATTTGATTTCTTTCAAGTTTGATAGATTAGATTTTTCATTCATGCAATTTTAATTCATGCAAGTGTGTTCAATTTTGCTTTGATTTCATAGGTGGCAGAGGGCCCCTGCCTTGTATAGTTGTCATTTAATTTTGTTGTGCTTCTGTATATTAGCTGTACATAACAAGTTGTTTTGATTACTGTTGTTTTACATTAATTTTGTTATGCTTATGTATATTAGTTGTACATAAATTGCTTTCAAGTTGATTGTAGATTAGTGATGCACATAGCCTTTTAATGACTAATGACATGATAGAATCATCTTGTCCTTTTGCTGAAGCAGCAAGGATACTGGGTCTCATAGTCACTAGCTCATTGTTTGGTTATTGCATTTTATTTTGATTGAACTAATGACATGATAGAATCATCTTGTCCTTTTGCTGAAGCAGCAAGGATACTGGGCCTCATAGTCATTAGCTCATTGTTTGATTATTGCATTTTATTTTGATTGAACTAGTTGTATATTTACACTTTTGTTTAAATACTAACTCCATCAATAACATGTTTTAAGTTCTTTTGAAGTGCTAAGTTTTGGAAGTTACCATTAGGGACATAGGCCTTGTCTTGAAATCTTCATCCATACTTGTCCTTTAAAAGTATTCTTAAGACCTTAGAATAGGATTTCCATTTGTATTAGACACTTTAGGAAACTAACAAGAACAAAACCCCAAAAACAACATAAACTATAAAACAACGAAGTAAGAGAAAGGTTAACTAAGCACATATGGTGCACCACACTTCACCAGTTTACGATACCCGGATTGATAATTTATGTAGAGCAATTTAAGACATTAAATTGACTAGACATTTTGGTGCCGTTGCTGGGAAAGTGTAATTAGGAGACCTTATTTCTTACATCTAAAAAAAAAATTTAATAATTCTTGAGTATGCTCTCCTCCTGCACTTTGTGTGATCTAGAGGATCAGAAAAAAGATTGTTAAGTAAAAAAAGAAAAAATAATAATTCTTGAGTATGCTCTCCTCCTGCACTTTGTGTGATCTGGAGGATCAGAAAAAGAATTGTTAAGAAAAAATAGGAGACAAAATAAACTTCATCACTTCAATTGATTCAAGAAAAAAAGAAGAAGAAGAAAAAAAAATAAACTTCATTTCATTTCCATTTTCACTCCATGTCATCCATTTCATCAATAAAAGATTTTTTCCCCCCCATGATCATTTCCATTAAGATTGCCTAACTATATCTATTTAGCTAAGTGGTTGTTGTGCCAAGTTTCCGCAGCTGAAATCACTTTCCGCAGCTGTAATCAGTTTCCGCAGCCACCACTCTGTTTTTCAAATTTACAGTCAAGATGTTAGTGCAATAAAATTAAAATGAAGGTATGACTAAGCATATGCTATGAAGACATGTACATGGAGCATCTACAAACATCAATAGGGAGAAATTGAGTAAGGGCTAATAGACAAACAAAGACAAGGGGCCTCGGCATTTCTCTTTAGAGGCTGAAATTTATTATTGTTAAGGTGGATTGAGCTCCTTGTTTGAGGACGAAATCATGCATTTTTGGAGATAACGCTCCAAGTGTGTCACTTCCTCTAAAGCTAAGTTCCATGCCCTGTCTCTCTTCAGCGTGCACCTCAAAGTGCCCTTTCTAATCCATAATCAAATCTGTAGGTGAGGTACATCAACATCCAAAGTAATCCATCTGAGGGAAAAAAAAAAAAAAAAAAAAAAAAAAAAAAAAAAAAAAAAAACTCAAACTCTTCGAGGGAGGGGTAGCTTGTTAGATGGGAGACTATTGTTTATGTTTCCACTAGCCCTATAATCCTATCAATTAAGCCAATCAATCCTGTTTGTCCTTCCTACCCATGCCATGCCATTTATCAATACGCAACAAGATGTGTGTACTGTTCTGTGCATTCATTTTTTTTGGATTGTCAGCATGATTAATTTGTGGACTGTTCACTCCCGCTTCAATAATGGGGTAAAGCAAACTGAAAGGGTCATGGTCCGAATGCATATCTAGAAAAAGCTCACTTGCTATGGCGAACTGAATGGGGCCTGCTCACTGACTACGAACTGAATACGGACTTATTCGTGCTTAATGCGGATTGAAGTAAGTAAAGGGTAGTAAGGGTTTGTTCAGAGGCTGCTGCATGGCATGTAAGGTTCCAAGAGGTTCAGCAAATAAAACCACCAGAAGGCCGAATGCAACAAGTCGTAATAATTCAGAACAGTAAAAAATGTTAACTCAGAAAAACGCAAAACCTGAAAAACGTCAAATTTAAAACGTTCGATTTGACCAAACAGAGATGAATTTAGAAAAACTAAAACATGGGTTTTTTTTCCAGGTGGGTCAATTAGATAACCCAGAAACCGTTTGAAGGAATTTGTGGCGGTCTGGGAGAAATATTCGGTTCTTTGGAGCCTCTTTTTTGCCGCCGCGTGAAGAAAAACGGAATTTGAGTTAATTAACTTACAGTTTGACGTATTCCCCGTGCTTGAAGAAGGAGAATTCCAATTTGGTTATGTGCTGGCACCTACTCCACCTCTACCACGTCTTCCACCCTTTGCCACCACGTCCTCTGCCCATATGCCACCCGTTGCAATTCATTAAAACCCGTTAAACAGCGGTTTCAATCCAAGACGGCTCTCCATTACATGAACTGGTTGGATATGGCTCTTCACAGCTGATTAATAGACGTGGCGTGAACCTTTCTAGCATTCAATATTGATGAATAATAGCCTCGTGATTAATCCTTGGGTTTAACTCATATTTGACTGCACTTTTACACTCCACCTGTAGTCATGATAAGTGACCGATTTCATTACGGCTCCTCTCCACCACATAATTTCTGCAACCATTTTATAAACGTGTGTACACCTCCTCTGCAGCAGTTTAGTTTAAAGTTCTATTGGGTTCATTCCATATCTCCACTGTTCTATTGAAGCACGGTTGCATCTCCACTTTGTCCATATTAGTCTCCTTCCCATTTCGTGAATCCACCACGGATGTCTGTTTTCTGTTTTCCGCTGACAGTCTCTGAATCTTGTTCACCCCCGCTACCTATTGTCCAATTTACATTTTCAGTCACTGTTGTCTTTTTCGTAAACCCCGTAACCCAGCTGTCTTACCTCTGTTAAACCCTCACAGGCAGACAAATTTTAAACAGAGTAAAGGATGGGTCGGTTGTTAAGGGCAGAACTGGAAGGGCTTAAGTCTATGAAAGGGCCAAATAGTTATGATCATGGTTATAGGCTGTTCATCAACTATAAATTCATCAATAAAACTGTTTTTCTCCATTCGCAGTATTCCTACATACAGACAATGAATTTTTTTTTTTTAAATTGATGATCGACTGTTTTAGCCACTTTCCGCAGCTAGCCCAACTTTCCGCAGCTGTTTTGTTAAACTCTAGGTTGCAGGTGTCATCAAGCAAAACAAGTCACATGGGTAGCTGGGGGAATGTTGGTACATGGATGGTGTCCTATTCATTCGATCAAATTTGATGAAAAAGACCCCGGTCAAAGGGAAGTCAAGTTGAGTGTTATCACAAAGTCGCCACACTAAGTCGCTGCATGTCAATAAAAAAATAATAATTTTGAATCAATGAAATGAATAAGTTATTTGCTCACTTTTCTGAAGGTATTGATTAATTTTGGATTGATGATGAAAAATGAATGGCTAACTTTGTATCCAAGATTTTTAGCTACAGAACTGTGCACATTCCGCAGCTAAAGTCCAATTCCGCAGCTGTTCTCCAATTCCGCAGCCAGAAAAACCTCATTGTTCAAATCAGCCTAACGTTTTCATACAAAATCAGATTTTGATGATTTAATTACCATTGGAAAGATCTCAAAAAGATCTACACAATGAGAAATCCATCATTTGAGTTTGAAATGGAAAATAATGAAATAAATTGCTGAAAAGAAGCAACATCAACTTGAGGCACTAATTCCAAATCAGGTATAAATTCTTTTGATTTTTGCTTTGAGAACTTGTTTCATTAATACAAATTCTTAGTTTTGTGTGTAAATATCATAACTAGAGAGATTGGCCATCTCTCTCCTTTGATAATCTTACATTCCATTGCAGAAGAAGTATTAGTTTTTTTGCAGGTTCCAGGAGGAAGGACAAATGACTACAAGAGGATGGTGTCTCTCTAAGAGACCAATTTGTTTCATAAGAGGATGATCAGCAACAAAGAGGAAATATGCTGATGCAAAATCAGATCCAAACACTTGAAAAAAACTTTCAAATACTATTGTCTCCATCACATCCATCCATCACATCCATACTTCATAATAAAACATTCACCTCATTCCACTCCATAATTTTCACTTACATTCACATACACTTTCCATCTCTTTTTGTCCATTCATAACCCACAAATAAAAGCAAGAGGCTCATTCATATGCTTATTGCCCATTTCCATTTCTACTCTCCATTGCCATCTTCCATTTCTTGTCATTTTCATTCCGCAAATAAGCCCTGCTTCAATGCAAATTATTGAGTCCATAGTCCTTTGAGTCTAAGTTCTTTGTAAAAACACCTTGAGGCTTGCATGCCTTAATGGCAAGTTCTCATGCTTACAAGCAATGGGAATACATTAATGTCCCTTGTTCGTCAGATCTTCTAGGTGACTCGACTTCAGCAAATTCATTCGTACCTAGCAAGATGTGTTTGGACATCTTTACTCTCATTGTCATCAATGGTGAGAGTTCTCGTGTTGACTAGTGGCATCCATTAATGGCCACTAAGCCAACAATTTCCTACTATATTCGACATCAGAACATATTTTCACATAGTAGGAATTGTGCCAATGAGTTTTGAAGACATGAAGACTATTATTTTCAGCATTTTGGAGTAGATTCAGCAAATTTTAGTAGAAGCAATAAAAAGTCATCTTATCTCTCTATCCATGAATCCTCTTGTTCAGCCACTTGAAGAAGAATATGATCAGAATTTTTCAGCCACCACACATACAACTCATCCATTCCAAAGGGTAAGTGAAGGTACGTCATTTTCTAACTTTTGACCATAGAATTCCATAAAAGCTAGAATGATAATTGTTGGAAAAACATTTCTCTTCCTCATTTCATAAAATTGCCAATACCATCAGTTGGGGGGGGGGAATACATTCATATTCATATCTTGCCATGTCCATATCATATTCAGGATCTCACATACTTCCAACATATATTAATTATTACATTGCTATTATGAGCATACAATGGCTTTTGGAAAAGTGCTTAAAGGATAAATTGGATACAAACAAAATCATGGTTGTCACACAAGAACCAACCATCATGAAATCCAATAAAGATATACTTTGCAACAATAATCAAAATATCATTATGCAAAGTTCAAAGATTAAAATAGAAGGCAACAACAAAAAAAAATGGCTGTAACACAAGAACCAACCATGTTGCAATTCAAATGAAACACTTTGCAGAAATATGAAGTTATCAAATGATATCATGCAAAGTTAAGCCAAAGCTCAAAGATCAAAAGATTTAATGTAATATATATTGCATGAGGACATGCAATAGCTTCAGTTGGGGGGTATGTTGAGCCTTGAAAATGTCATTCATTTCGATTACACTTTCACTATTATGTCCATTATATCACCTCCACTTCACTACTATGTCACCACATTCATCCCACTTTCATTATCATTGGGCCACATTTATGTTTTTCCAATCTTTATTAATTCTAAGTCTTTTAAGTGAATTTGTGGTTAAAAATTAGAAAATAATGTGCATATGCTTATACCTAACAAATGGGTTGAGGTTGTTGACATGTGTAGGTTGAAAGGAGACTTCTAGAAGACCCTTATGTGGCACTATAAGGCCAAATTCGAATTTGGTTGGAAAGAATCATGGGATCATGAGGATATATGTCACATCTCCTAATTGTATTGTAACTCTAAGAAGACATGTGTCTTATCAGTTCCTATTTTGATTAGGACTCTAGAGGTAGAGGGAGAGATTCATGGACTATCATTAATGAGATGGCTCTCATCTTTTTGTATAAATAGGAGATCTCTCTCCTTCATTTGTTAGTTTTTTAGTCCCTAGTTCTTAAGTTTGTAGTTCTTCCTTGATGGCTTTTGAAAGCTTTGGAGAACTTTGTTGTACTTTGTACTTTTGAAGAAATTGAATAAAGCTTTGATGTTCTCAACATGGAAGGAGATGTGAAGTAGATGTCATGGAGCATATTAGGATGTAAGGTAGAGTAGATTTCATTTTGTAAATATTGCTTTGATTTGATTTGATTGCTTTCAAGTTTGATAGATTAAATTTTTCATTCATGCAATTTTAATTCATACAAGTGTGTTCAATTTTGCTTTGATTTCATAGGTGGCAGAGGGCCCCTGCCTTGTATAGTTGTCATTTAATTTTGCATTTAATTTTGTTGTGCTTCCGTATATTAGCTGTACATAACAAGTTGTTTTGATTACTGTTGTTTTACATTAATTTTGTTATGCTTATGTATATTAGCTGTACATAAATTGCTTTCAAGTTGATTGTAGATTAGTGATGCACATAGCCTTTTAATGACTAATGACATGATAGAATCATCTTGTCCTTTTGCTGAAGCAGCAAGGATACTAGGTCTCATAGTCACTAGCTCATTGTTTGGTTATTGCATTTTATTTTGATTGAACTAATGACATGATAGAATCATCTTATCCTTTTGCTGAAGCAACAAGGATACTGGGTCTCATAGTCATTAGCTTATTGTTTGGTTATTTCATTTTATTTTGATTGAACTAGTTGTATATTTACACTTTTGTTTAAATACTAACTCCATCAATAACATGTTTTAAGTTCTTTTGAAGTGCTAAGTTTTGGAAGTTACCATTAGGGACATAGGCCTTGTCTTGAAATCTTTATCCATACTTGTCCTTTAAAAGTATTCTTAAGACCTTAGAATAGGATTTCCATTTGCATTAGACACTTTAGGAAACTAACAAGAACAAAACCCCAAAAACAACATAAACTATAAAACAACGAAGTAAGAGAAAGGTTAACTAAGCACATATGGTGCACCACACTTCATCAGTTTACGATACCCGGATTGATAATTTATGTAGAGAAATTTAAGACATTAAATTGACTAGACACCAAGGAAGGTGTGTGAGTTGATCCATATAAGATCAAAGACATCAAGTAGTGGCCAACTCCAAGGAATGTAGATGAGATAAAATCATTCAAGGTATTGGCAAGATATTACATGATATTTATTCGCAACTTCTCCAAAATAGGACATCCTACTATAGCCTTACAAAGAAAAGGGAAGAGATTTGAATGCATCATACAATGTGTAGATAGCTTTGATAGGTTAAAGAAATTACTCACCAGTACACCGGTGTTGAGAATTGTGGGTCTTGATAAAGACTTCATAGTGTGTATCAATGCTTGCAAGGATGTACTTGGTGAGTATTAATGCAATAGGGACAAGTTGTGTGTTATGAGTCCATAAAATTGAGTAAACATGAGGAGAGTTACGTGATGCGTGACCTAGAATTGGCTACTATTATTCATTCTTTTAAAATGTGGAGGCATTACCTCCTCGGTTGGAAGTTCACACTCATGATGGATCATAGTGGGCTCAAATACTTGTTTGAATAGCCATATTTGAATTCTCAGAAATCAAGATGGCTCGCCACACACATTGAATTTAACTTCAAGTTTAAGTATGTAAAGGGTAAGGAAAACAAGATTATTGATGCCTTGAAATGGAGAATCCAAGTGAACCATTTGGAAGTTGTAAGCTGATATGTAATAAATCTGGATGAAAAGAATAAAATTGTTGGACAATAGGATGAAGCATGCCTACAAGTAAATGAGAGGCTACTACGAGGTGGTGAGGGTGTAAAATACCACCTCAATGAGGACTAATTAGTATGATTCAAAGGAAGGCTTTATGTGCCTAACAGTGATGAGATAGAAGGTCTGATAATGAGAGGATTTCACACCAAGAAACACTCAAGGCACCCAGGATATCAAAAGACATTTACAGCCATTAAAAGGCGCTACCACTAGCCAAACTTAAAGAAATAAGTAGCAAACTTCGTGTAAAAATTCCTGTAATTCTAGCAAGTGAAGGTCAAATGCATAGATCCTGCAGGATTACTATAACATGTACCCATCTAGGAATGGAAGTGGGATGTAATATCCATGGATTTCATCACGAAACTACCCAAAACAATGAAGTAGCACGACACAATCAGGGTAGTGGTGGACAAGCTTAGCAAGGTATCTCATTTTGTGGCAGTCAAATCCACCCATTCTTCTAGTGATATAGCACAAATTTTCATAAGATATATCATGAAGCTACATGGCATTCCTAAAGGATCATGTCTAATATAGATGCTAAGTTTACTTCTAGGTTTTTGAAGGAGATTTTTGCAGGCTTGGGGATGGAAGTAGCATTCAGCGCCGCATATCATCCATAGGCTGACAAACAAACCAAGAGGACCAAATGGATCCTTAAGGAAATGTTAAGGATGTATGTGATGCATCAGCCTAGAAAATAGGAAGAGTATATTCCACTTGTGGAACTTTCATACAATAATGGACACCAAGAGTCCATAAGGATGATACCCTTTGAATGATTGTATGGCAGGAAATCCAATACTACTATGAGCTGGAGCGATCCAGTCAACAAAATTCATTTAGGACCTGATATGATTAAGGATACAAAACAAAAAGTTCAGATCATAAGGCAAAATCTAAAGGTGGCACATTATAGACATAAGAGTTATGTAGATAAGCATATAATCCATAAGGAATTCCAATTCGGAGAGCATGTTTATATGAGGGTTAAGCCAAAAAGAAGTTCCTTAAAGGTGTGGACATGTGCTAAACTTGCACCACGATATTGTGGGCCATTTGAAGTACTTGAAAGGATAGGACCAATAGCATATAGGCTGACCTTACCTCCCTCAATTACATTTCATGATGTTTTTCATGTTTCCTTGCATAAGAAATATGTATAGGATTCTAATCATGTGATTGATTGGTCTGTGCTACAGGTGGAACAAAATGGAGAGTTCCAACCAAAGCCAACGTGTATTCTAGATTGGAGGAGTCTCATTGTAATAGCCCTGGTCAAAAATCCATGTAATAAATTTAATAAAGAAATAATAACCAAGGTCATGGGACATGTATTACAAAATGAATGTTGGGAAAAAATATAGTGATGGGTTTCACTTGTGATTAATTAATGGCTATGGAAATTTTCAAAGGCAATGGAAAAGGCTTTGGAAAGGCATGAGGAATTAATTCACATTTTATTTATGAAAATAATGTTTTAGGAGAAAAGGAAGGTGAAATATTACAGGTTGCATGTGAGGAGGAAATTGAAGGAAAAATAAGGAAAATGAAGAAAATATAGGCCTTGATGATAAAAAAGCTTCTGATGATCAGTTCACAACTTTTGTCAATGCTATTTTTTTGTCAGTTTGAGGTTGGAACTCTCTCTCTATTCTCTCTCTCATACTCTTGCGCACTAAGATTTTTCTTGGAGCACTCTTGGAGGAGTGTGGCATACTTTGGATTTGGAGCAAGAAGGCAAAACAAGCACAGGAAAGCATAAGAGGACATTGGGATCAACAAAGACAGTGGGTTTTTCTTGCAGGTACTGGGTTGCATGTATTATTTCCTTGCTAGTTTTGGCATGCATGGCACATGCATGTGGTTTCTTGGTCATGTTCTGTCATTGGCATTGAGATTTTCCTAGATTTATAGTGGTTTTGCCTAGCCTTTAAATTTCCTGGATAGCCATGGTGTTATGGGTTTCTTTCCTTTTATTTTATATTTAGTTCTTATGTTCCTTATGGTTGTGGATTGAGTTACTAGTTCCTGGAGCCTTGGTTGAAAAAACACTTTGGAAGCCCTATAATAGCTTGGGTTGAGTTACTAGTCCTGGAAGCCTTGGTTGGACACATGCTTTGGGGACCTTGGTGGGTTGAGTTACTAGTCCTGGAAGTCCTGGTTGGAAAAATGCTTTGGACCATGGCAGTAGTTGTGGGTTGAGTTACTAGTCCTGGAAGACTTGGTTGGAACAAACACTCTGGAGCCCTAGACAACTTGGGTAGAGACTAATTTGGTGATGGTTAGTGATTTCTGACCATGAGGTGGAATCATTGGTTAAGGGTTGAGGTGGTTGAACTCCAGAATCCCTAGTTTGGTTTTATTTGAGTTTTTCATGAGATCCCACATTCACGCTTAGAATATGGTGAGGGGGTGATTGGCTTGAAAAGAGAGATCTGTTTTAGCCCAACCTATGGTCGAGTGGTATGTGGAAGTCCCTAACTTGGTTGGATTTTCATATGTTAATAAGAGCTCATTTTCCTTTGGTATTTTATGAGTAAATGTGCTTGTCATTATGTGACATTAATGGTTTTTTCCTCATTGATATATATTTGGTTATTGGTTGGTTATAAGCATGTTTTATGACAATCTTGATGTATGTCACTCATCATGTTTTGGTTAGTAGATGAAATAATAATGAATGAATGACTTAATAAATAAAAATGCAGCTATTATGATGAGATATCAACCCTCTTTGATGATTCTCAGATAAGTATGAGACCCCTACATTTAAATCTATTTTTATGACTTGCATATTTCATGTTTACGATATGTTTGATGAAATGTATTTTATGGATGGTAGGGGTCAGTTCAAGTCCTTGTTTATGCATTTGCATTAGTAACCTTATTTCAATGTTATTTATCATTTCTGACAGTTTCATGAAGTTTTGGGCAGTGGCCTGAGTCCTCGCCCTGAAAAAAGTGGCACAGAATCTAAGGTCACTAGCACTGAACTTCCTGAAAAAGGCCACAATCGCATGGATTCCTTGTTATGGGAGCGACTGGAGGGTCCTAGACACATGCATTCCTTGTCATGGGAGCGAATGGGGTTCTAGATAAAAAAAACATCAATTTATCTCAGGGGTTGGGCATCTGGAAGGGTTGGTTTTCTCCTAAAGGTTTTGTAGCTCCTATGAAACGTCATATTGGTATTGTCTCTTCGGCTCCACTTTTTTAACTGTACTTAGGGAATTGAATCATATCATGGTAACTTTTCATCACATGTTTACCTCGATGGACTCATTAACTTGGGTAAATGTGGGAGGAGGGTGTTACAGACTGGTATCACAACATGGTTTTGTTCTCCTTGGGTGATGTCTAGGTTTTGTTCTCCTTGGGTTATGTCTAGTTTTCGTTCTTCTTGGATGAATGTGTTGTCATGTGTACATGTAGGTTTCATATGTGTCCTTATTCTTGTGGTCTATGTGCTTGTTGTGAATGCATGGTGATGGTCATGGTTGTCATTGTGATGTCATGTAGAAGTTGATGGTGTTGTTGTCGGGATGTGTTCGTCATGAATGCATGTCAGTGTTTATATGTATTGTTTATGCATGTGTGTCATACATATGTTGGTTATACATGCATGGTACCTAGTCGGTGTTGTAGTTGTGGCATAATACATGGTAACTAGGATGATGACTAAGATGATGTTTATATACTGCGATGATTATGATTATAAATGTATTGTGCTAATCTGGTTGATCTTGCAGACGAGATATCCTCCCATGAACTACACTGAGGTACGTTGGTTTGTTTATAATTTGGTTTAGTTGACATGATATACCTTGCAAGAAGATAAGATCAAAGGTGACTAGCAAGATGGTAGACTACAACTCATGATAGTATCCCTATATATCATATGAGCATCATGTTGAGGGATATTCTCCTAACATAACAAACACTTTGAGAAGTTTGAAGGTGGAAATAAGGAGTTGCAATGAAGATAATGACTTAATCATTCAATCACAAGAGAGACTTGCTAGGGCACAGGAGAAACAAATAGAAGTTAATGCAGTTATCCTTCAGAGCTTGTTAAACTTGCAGAGACAAGGACTACTTAGAATCTTTCATGGGCAAGAGGATAGGATTAATGGATCATATGATAGCAAGTCACATAGTGGGCATAAGTTGGAGAGGGATGACACTGTTAGAGTTGGCAAGTTGTTGGATAAACTGGATAGACAAGGTACTGGATATGGGCTTTACTCTAGTTCTAGTTCAGACAGGTATCATGGTCATCATCACTATCATCCTTACAGGACGAGTGACAAGGGATATTTACGAAATGAGTTCAAGAAAGAAAAGCCACCTACATTTGATGGGGAGATGAAAAAATCATGAGATGCAGAAGCGTGGTTGCTCAGGAATAAGTTCTTCAAATTGTACGATTACTTAGAGAGCATTAAGGCCAGAATAGTTACATTCATTCTTAAAGGTAAAGCAGATATCTGATGGGAAGATGTAAAGAATGTGAGAGGTATTTATGAAGAGGAGTTGACTTGGAGTGAGTTCAAGAGACTTTTCAGAAAAAAGGTATCTATTAGAGAGATACTATAATGACAAGGCAAAGGATTTGTATGAGTTGAAGATGGAATCTATGACCAATGAGGAGTACACTAGTAGGTTCTTTGAATTATTTAGGTATGTGCTTTATCTTAAGGAGGAGAAAGAAAAGATTCAGAGATTCATCAATGGGTTGCCCGTATAATTCAAATATAGGATTAATTTTGATGAGCCAAGCCATCAGGAAGCTAAACCATTTTTATGAGAAATCAAAGCACAGATATGAGACCAAGAAAGTTTGGAAAAGTAATGAGAAGAATAAAGGGAAATGGGATAGGAATCGAACAAGACCTCAGAACACAGGTAACAAATAGAATGCAACACTGCCTAAGAAGTTCAATGCATCTGACAGAGGACATGGATTTTGGTATAAGGAGTAGAACAAGGGTGATGATAGGAACCTTTAAATTGTTGACTTTTGGAGGAGAGAATCGCAGAAGAGATTGTCCACAACATCAAGGTGGTATGCCTCATATATACAATGCATAGGAGTTGCAGGCAATGGGGGATGTTGGACAGAGTATTCCATGGATCTATGCAACATTGGATAATAGGTAGGAAGATCACCAGGCATCTATTATCGAGATGGATGATAAGCTTTATGATCGAGTTGTTTATTTTTTTATTGAACCTATATCTAATTATAGTTATGTTAATCTTGACCTTGTGGATAATTGTGGCTTGAATAAAGAAGTGCATGCAAAGTCATGGTTAGTGAAGTTGGCTTCAAGTACTAAGAAGAGAGTTCATCATTGGGTAAGTGCATTTGAGTTGAATGGTATGCCTAAATTAGCACATTTGAATGTAGTTATGTTGGAATCACATAGTATGCTTTTGGGTATAGATTGGTTATATCTTCACATGACTAAGGTGGATTGTTGTGACAAGGCTATTGATTTCTTGGATGATAATGGAGAACAAAGGATCTGGTAGGGTAAGAAGAAGCAAACATTAGTCAAAATTGTTATAGCTATGCAGGGAAAGTGCAGTCTTAGGAAAAGGTGTGTGTTATTTGCAATAGACATTTCCATTACTAAAGGTAAGGATGCAGAATTTTTGAGCAGGTACCCAGTTCTACAACAGTTTCAGTATGTATTTCCCATAGAGATTCCAGAATTTCCGCCTCATAGAGAAGTGGAATTTTCTATTAAGTTGGTACCATGGGAAGCACCAACATCAAAGACACCATACAGGATGATTACACCAAAGTTAGTGGAATTGAAGTTGCAGTTGAAGGAAATTCTTGAAAAGGGATACATTAGGCCAAGTGTATCACCTTGGGGTGCACCAATGTTGTTCATGAAGAAGAAGGATGGTGCTCTTAGATTGTGCATTGATTGCAGCCAGTTGAAAAAGGTGACCATCAAGAACATGTATATGTTTTTGAGGATTGATGACTTATTTGGCCAATTGAAGGGAGCAACAATGTTCTCGAAGATTGACTTGAGATTCAGATATCAGCAGGTATGCATTAAAGAAGAGGACATCTACAAGGCTACCTTTCGGACCATGTATGAGAACTATGAGTTTGTTTTAGTTCCATTTGATTAGACTAATGCTCCAACTACTTTTATGTGCTTGATGAATAGTGTGTTGCATCCTTATCTAGACAAGTTTGTTATTGTATCCATTGATGATATATTGGTATATTCTAATAATGAGGAAGAGCATGCCAAACACTTAGCACTAGTGTTGAGATTGTTGAGGAAGCATCAGTTGTATGCTAAGCTCAGTAAATTTAGTTTCTTTTAGATAGAGGTACATTACTTGGGACATGTTGTTTCCAAGGAAGGCATAGCAGTGGATCCAGAAAAGATAAAGTTATCGTGGAATAGGAAGCTCCTAGAAATGTGGATGAGGTAAGATCATTCATGGGGTTAGTAGGTTATTTTAGCAGTTTCATCAAGAACTTCTCTCGGATATCCTATCCCATTACATCAGTATAGAAGTAAGGTAAGAAATTTGAATGGACAGAGGAATGTGTAGCCAATTTTGAGTAGTTCAAGTAGTTGTTGACAAATGCTCCAGTTTTAAATATTGTAGATCTGGACAAAGAGTTTGTGGTATGTACAAATGCATGCAAGAGAGGACTTGGTGGAGCCTTGATGCAAGAGGGACAGGTGATATGTTATGAATGAAATTGAATGAGAAGGAGTAGAATTATCGAACACGTGATCTTGAGTTGGCAGCAATTTTCCATGCATTGAAGATGTGGAGGCACTATCTTCTTGGCAGGAGGTTTGTATTGATGAGTGATCACAGTGGATTGAGGTATCTATTTAACCAACCGAACCTGAATGATAGACAAGCTTGGTTGGCCACGATCAGTGAGTTTGATTTTGAGATCAAGTATATTAAAGGTAAAGAGAACATGGTTGTTGATGCTCTTAGCAGGAGAGTACAGGTAAATCACATAGCAGATATGAGTTCATACCACATAGATTTACAGGATCAGATATTGTAGGTAGAATAGTAGGATGATAGGTATAGGAAACTTATGCACAAGTTACAGTAGGGTACAGGTGATCAGGATGTGGATGAACATCTCACAATAGATGGTTTGGTCAAATTTAGGGATAGGATATATGTGTCGAACAACAGTGAGCTCAAGAAGCTTATCTTGAGGGAATTTCACGCTAAGACATATTCGCGTCACCCAGGATACCAAATGACATTGACGGTGATGAAGAAGCTTTATTATTGGTTGAATTTGAAGAAGGAAGTGGCAGATTTTATGGCTAGATTCTTAGCTTTTCAACATGTAAAAGCAGAATGTAAGCAACCAAATGGATTAATACAACCAATTTTGATTCCAGAGTGGAAATGGGAGGTGATTTCCATGGATTTAATTACATGTTTGTCCAGGACATCTAAACAACATGATTCTATTATGGTTGTGGTTGAAAGGTTGACAAAGGTGGCACACTTCATTCCAGTGAAGTCTATTTATTCAGCTAATGACGTAGCATGGGTCTTCATCAAAGATGTAGTGAGGGTGCATGGTGTTTCGAAGAAGATTGTGTCAGGCAGGGATGCTAAGTTCACTTTAAATTTTTGGAAAGAGTTATTTGCAGGTTTGGGTATAGAGTTGACCTTCGACACATCTTATCGTCTGCAGACATATGGCTAGATAGAGAGGGTCAAAACGATTTTGAAGGACATGTTGAGAATGTACGGCATGCATCAGTAGTGAAAGTGGGAAGATTATCTTACATTGGTTGAGTTTTCTTACAATGGGTATCAAGAGTCACTGAGGATGAGTTTGTTTGAGGCACTTTATGGGAAAATTAATAATCCCATCAGTTGGAGTGATCCAGTGAATAGGGTATTGATAGGACCAGACGTGTTGGCAGATATGGAACAAGAAATGTAGGTAATCAAGAAGAATCTAAAGGCGGCAAAGGACAGGCAGAAAATTTATGCATATCAACACAGGTTGTTTAAGGAATTTTAGGTTGAGGAACATGTGTACTTGTGCATCAAACCCAAGAAGAGATCCTTGAGGATTGGATCATGTGACATGTTGTCACCTCGATATTGTGGACCTTTCAAGATTCTTGAGAGGATTGGACCAGTAGCTTATCAACTTGCACTACCTCCAATAGTGAAAGTCCATGATATTTTCCATGTGTCCTTTCTTAAGAAGTATGTTAAATGTGTTGATCATGTGATTGATTGGTCTGTATTGCAAGTGGAGCTAGAAGGAGAATTACAATCAGAACCTCAGTGCATTTTGCATAGAAAGATGATCATGTTCCAGAACCGAGCAATTGAGCAAGTTAAAGTCCAATGGAAGCAGTTTCGGCCCGATGAAGCTACATAGGAGATGGGTGATCAAATGTTGGATATGTATCCTTCTCTATTCATTGGTTGAGCAGATGTCTTTGGTATATGTTTTGGTGTGGTGTTTTGGTATATGTAATATATGTATATGGATGTAAATATCACCATGAGTTGTGTTATAAGGATCCAATAAGCGGTACGGTTGTCATGTCGTTATGATTTTCATGTTGGTTATGTTGGTTTGCTTCTCAACACGTTGTTCATTGTAAATATTGGAATGAGCTAAGTTATAAAGCTCCATGACCAATATGTTTTTCTTTTCAGCAGTCTTGCTGGTTGTAGGTGTCATTGAACACTGAGAACGGTGTTCCCACAGGGGGTGGGGGGGGGGGGTTTGTAACAATCCTGGTCAAAAATCCATGTATAAAGTTAATAAAGACAAATAATAACCAAGGTCATGGGACACGTATTTCAAGCTGAATGTTGGGAAAAAAACATAGTGATGGGGATCACTTGTGATTAATTAATGGCTATGGAAATTAGCAAAGTCCATGGAAAAGGCTTTGGAAAATCATGAGGCATTAATTGGCATTTTATTTATGAAAATAATGTAAAATATGAGAAAAGGAAGGTGAAAGGTCATAGGTTGCATGTGAGGAGGAAGTTAAAGGAAAAATAAGGAAAATCAAGAAAATAGAGGCGTGAATAATAAAAATCCTTATCAGGATCACTTCATAGCTTTTGTCAGTGTTATCTTTTTGTCAGTTTTAGCTTGGAGCTCTCTCTCTATTCTCTCTCTCATACCC
Organism: Pinus tabuliformis; assembly: GCA_031772625.1. Lineage (NCBI taxonomy): Eukaryota > Viridiplantae > Streptophyta > Pinopsida > Pinales > Pinaceae > Pinus > Pinus tabuliformis. Next base: position 697,724,512 of record CM062804.1, on the reverse strand, counting down.
TTGAACACTTATAGTTTTCTTGGAGCACTCTTAGAGGATTGTGTCATACTTGAGATTTGGAGCAAGAAGGAAAAAGAATAGCATGAAAGTGCAAGAGGACATCGAGATCAACAACGATAGTGGGTTTTACTTGAAGGTATCAAGTTGCGGGTATCGAGTTGCAAGTATGATTTCCTTGCTATTTTTGGTATGCATGGAACATGCATGTGGTTTCTTAGTCATGATTTATCATTGTCATGGAGATTTTCCTGGATTGACAGTGGTTTTACCTAGCCTTGCCATTTCCTGGATATCCATGGTGTTGCGGGTTTCCTTCCTTTTGTTTTCTGGTTGGTTCTCATGTTCCTTATGGTAGTGGGTTGAGTAACTAGTTCTTGTAGCTTTGGTTGGAAAATCACTCTGGAAGCCCTGTAACAACTTGGGTTGAGTTATTATTCCTTGAAGCCTTGGTTGGAAAAACACTCTGGAGCCCTTGGGGGTTTGAGTTACTAGTCCTGGAAGCCTTGGTTGGACAAACTCTCTTGATCCCGACAACATTTGTTAGTTGAGTTACTAGTCCTAGAAGCCTTAGTTGGAACAAACGCTCTAGATCCCTCGACAGCTTCGGTAGAGACCAATCTAGTGATGGTTAGTGATGTTCGACCGTGCGGTGGACTCATTGGTTGAGGGTTGAGGTGGTTGGCTTGTGGAAGCCCTAGTTTGGTTTGTTTGATTTGTTTCATGAGATCCCATGTTCACGCTTGAAATATGGCACGAGGGTGATTGGTTGAAAGAGAGATTTGTTCTAGCCCAATCTATGGTTGGGTGGTATGTGGAAGTTCCCGACTTGGTTGAATTTGCATATGTTAATAAGAGATCATTTTCCTTTGTTATTTTATGAATAAATGTGTTTTCCATTATGTGACTTTAATGATTTTTTCCTCATTGATAGATGTTTGGTTCTTGGCTGGTTATAAGCATATTTTATAACAATATTGATATATGAATCTCATCGTGTTTTGCTTGGTAGATGAAATAATAATGAATGAATGACTTAATAGATAACAATGCAGTGATCGTCAGATGATGTCAATCCCATTTGATGATTCTTAGATAAGTATGAGAGCCCCGTGCTCAAATATGTTGTTATGACCTGTTGATTTCATGTTTATGATATGTTTAACGATATTCATGTTATGGATAGTAGGGGTCAGGTCAAGTCATTGTTCAAGTTTTTGCATTAGTAACCTTGTTTAAATTTAATTTATCATTCTAGAAGTTTCATGAAGTTTTGGGCAATGGCTTGAGTCCTGGCCCTGAAAATGTGGCACAAAATTCAAGATTGTTAGCACTAAATTGCTTGAAAAAGGCCACAATCACATGGATACCTTACTGTGGGAGAAACTGGAGGGTACTAGTCACATGCATGGCTTGTCATGGGAGTGACTAGGGGTCTAGATTAGTAAAATGTCAACTTGCCTTAGGGGTTGAGCATCTGGAAGGGTTTGTTGTCTCTTGAAGGTTCCGAAGCTCTTGAGGAAGGTCGGATTGGTCTTGTCTTGTCAGTTCCACTTCCTTAACTATACTTGGGGAGTTGAATCATATCATAGTAACTCTTCATCAAATTTTTACCCCAGTGGACCAGTTAGCTTGAGTAAATGTGGGAGGATGGTGTTACACTCATGCTCCAAAATTGAGTTATAGAGAAAGTCAATGTCTAGTGGAAGCACTTTGGGCTAGAGGAGGCCACGTGGGAAATGGTTGATGGAATGAACATTAATTATCCTTTCTTGTTTGATGCTTCAAACAAGTATGTAAATTTGTAAATATTGTATAAATTTGTATGTATAAAGCTATAGAAAACAATTTGTAATGCATTTGATTTATGATTGTACATGGAAATTGAACACTATGGAAGATGTTCCCTTGAGGGGAGGGTATTATGACAGCCCCACCCAAAGTTCTCATACAATGGCATCGTAACAACATTAAAAATATTGTATAATGAAGTTAAATCAAAATCAGGACCAATTCAGGGGACACAGATTCTAGAGTTGGTTCAGAAGTCACTTGCTCATGAAATCTTTCTTTCTTGTGTAAGAGATAAATCAAAAAACATAAGACAACCATTAAATACTAGATGGTTCCAAAATTGAAGAAAAGAGCTCTTGAAATTAAATGAGCAGAAAAATGACGCGTGCAAGCCCATGTTTCTTGGGAATCAACCACAAGAAAGAAGGATAGGAATTTATGAAGGACGACACATTACAAACCAAGAAGGACGCAACAGTAATGGTAGCTGAGGAGAGACAAAGAAAAATGGGTTGAGCGCAAAGAAAAGAGGCGGACAAGAATCAAGGAGAATAGAGGAAAAAGGAAAAGGAAGTTTAGCACAAGTTTTTGGTAGGTAGCATAAAAAGGAAGAGAAGAGAAGGGGATCAGATTTGATCCCTGGAGGTTGTAGGTTGAAATACTAGTCTTTGGATCCCTATAATAGTTTCGATTCCCTAAAGGATGTGGGTTGAGATAGAATCCATGGAGCCCTGTAATAGCCTTAGCCTCTAGAGTTTGTGCATTGAGACAGAGGTCTCTAGAGACTTGTAATAGCTTGGGTCCATGTAGGCTATGGGTTGGGATAGAATTTATGGTGACTGTAATCACTTGAGTCCCTTAGAGGTTGTGGGTTGAGATAGTAAACTCTAAAACCTCGTAACAACTTGGGTAGAGGCCATCCTGAAGCAGAAGCTGAGGAAGAATAGAACGAAGACTAAAGTTTAATGCTCAAATGACACAACAAATTTTGGACTCCCTTGAAGGGGGTTAATCATCATGTTAGCACGTGGGGGTGAGGTTGAGAACCTCTGGACTTCCAGTGTCGACCAAGTAAGAAGTTGCTAGTTGTTGGGATTGAGGAAGGAATTCCTCCATATTCCAAAAATCAATGGTAGATTTGTGTGTGGTCCCTGAAGCAAGCAATGGCCTGAGACTCTGGAATTTGGCTTGGGGGTGACGGATACAAGTGATTGTGGTTGCAGTTGTCTATGGTTGGGTGGAGAGTCCTTGACCCTGACTCATTTTCCTTGCATCTTCCAAGATAAGTGACCTTGTATTATGTTTAATATATAATGAATGATGCTACTATGTATGGATAATGATTTGAACTTGGACTCTGCACGATGTCAACAAACTCGTGCATGTGTTAAATTCTTTGTGTGATGTGTTAAGTGATTTGCATCTATGTATGTGTATGTGTGGAATATACGCATGAATGTGTAAGAATGATGAAACTGAAATATGTCTAATAACTGCTGAATATATGCAAAAAATATTTTGCACATAAAAGAACAATAATTGCATGTTAACTAATATCTTGTCCATAATATGGTATCAAGTTATGAAAGCTTGTTTTATACTTCAAGAATAGTGGGATTTGAGACCCTTTTATTAATATGAGATTACATAAGAGACATTCTTCATAGCATGGTATGTGCTCGCTTGTGAGCCACCCATGGTCATGTTACAAGTTACTGCGTTGTTTGACAGGTACGGATTAAATGTCAAAGGGAGTTTTTCCCTCATATCAGTTAAGCCACCATTTTTACCTGAATTTCCTTCAGCCTTTCATTTTAAGCAGGTTGCATATCTATTCTTAATGTCATAAAGTGATGGTCGAGGGCCCAGAACACTCCGCATAACGGCATGGAGTTGTTTGCAGGCCTGGCAAAAGGTCTGGAATTGTCAGCATGTGGTTGGTGAGCTTGGAGCCTCCTTCGATTCTATGCCAATTATGTGGTAGGTAATACATGTAGGATCACCTACACTGCCCATGGTGTCATTCCCTTCTCGTGGGATGGGAAGACTCATGGGCCAAGAACTCGCTGGAGAGCCAATCACTCAAACTCAAGAGGGATATCATCATAAATTGCTTAGAAAACCATGAGTATTATGGTAAACCTACAAAAATCCTCCAAAGGCCCACCAAACTCTTGAGGAGAAACTATGGCTGGAAAGGCTAGCTCAGAGAATTCAAAGAAATTGTAGAGCTTGTAGCTCAGAGGAGTGTTACATAACACTTTGTCACTATCCCTACACTCCCTATTCCTTTATCCTAGAGGACCTCTACAGTGAACCCCACATGCTTTTCCTTCATGGAGAAACTCCCATTATGTCCCTCTTCATGGGCAGATCATTTCCCTTTTGCACCATTTCCCTTGAAACTTATGTTTTGTCGAGTCTACAAGACCAATGCTAATGGCCTTTGTTTTGTGCAGAGATTAACACTACTCCTCACTCCAACCAAAGCGATGGAGTTGTGTTTCAATCGCGTCGGTGTTGTTATGGAAAGTTTTTTAAATTAGAGTTGAAGCTTTAGTTCTAGAAGCTCCATAATGGAAGTGTGGTAAATGGTTTGGCAGAATGGGGTCGAGGATGACAGTTTGGGCTCCTTTCCCCTATAATGATGGAAGCACCTCAAGGGATAAGTCCTTCTCCCATGAGAAGAGGATCCATTTCCCATCCATATTTCCTATATAAACCTCCCTTATTCCCAAGCACAAACTAGAGTGTGTGAATGTTATAGTCACAATTGATAGTTTTGGCAGAGTTATTGTTAAGCATTAATACTATTTTGGAGTAGACAAGCAAGCTATTAGTAGTTGTAGCTACCTATTTGTGTGAGGGAGAAGTGTGATTTGGTTTGGAGGGAAGCCTAAAGGGAAGATCTTTAAAACTATTGTTGTCTGAAGCCATCGTGGAATGCTAGCAGAGGTGTGTGGGAACCTGGTCTTGTCAGAGGAAGAATGCGGCATCAAGACAAATGGTTGTAATCTCTCTTTGATATTAATATATGAAACTATTGATTGATTCCCTACATGTTTTGTGATATTACATATTCATGGCTTAATGTTTCTTGACTTGTTAAGTAGGTTGAATTGGAATTTGTCTATTATTATTTTTCTGTGTTGTTGTTGTTTACTAGTTTCAAGAACTTGAAGAAGGATGCGAGAGATTATTGGAGCAAGCAAGCGAAGACTTCATCAAACAGGATAAGTGACCACGAGGTAGGCCATATTGATTGATTCTAACCTAAGGAAATCTTCCATAGAATGTGTCTGTTGTGGCTAGACCCATTATTGGGCTAGAGGAATTCGTTCGTGTCCGCACTTATATTTTACTTCACCATAAATTTGCACCTCCGCTAGGGATCCCAATCCTTTTGTTTGTTTGGATTTCATGATTTCGTGAGAACTTTTCTAGTTTCACATTTTCCCTTTGTTTCTGTTTCTTTTCTCCTACTTACTGGCCTAAGTCTAAAATTCATAGTAACAGATCTGGTCCCTATGTTGATTTTTATTTTTATCTTTCCTTAGTTACCTTGGCCAGTGCACTTAAGCCACTGATAGTCGCGTCGACCAGCGTGAATTGCTGAGGAATAGTTGCGTCGATCGACCAGCCTCTGGCACTCGTTGTTATTTAGGAATTCGTGCCGATGCCTGTAAGTGAAGATTAGGGCTTGACCCCAATCTTGTCCAGTGTGTTCTGCTCTTGTGTTTTGGCCCTGTGAGCCTTTCTGACTGTTTTCTCCCTTATTAGAAAGCTACTTTTCAGTTGGTTTTTCTTGTGTGTTGGCTTGTCATCTTGCTATTTGATTGATTAAGTCATTGAGTGCCCAATGACACTAGGGCATCTAGTTGGTTGCCCATTCATCATTTTGAGAACTCACCAAGTCGGATTGTAGGTGTGTTTACTCCTTACATTTGTTTTTTGGTCCTTTTTATGACTTTGACCTCTTTTTGCACAAGTTCGAAAAATTTTCGTTTACTAGCTTGAACGTCTCTTTCCGACATAGATTACATTGTTGGCCTTATGTTTGGCAAAGTCAATGTTTCGTTGATTTGAATGAACTTCTCTTTTCGTGTTTTCATCTGCTTGAAGAGCTCATTGTCTCGAAAACTTTTCCATTGAAATATTGTATGCGAAAAGTTTGTTTCGATGTTTCATGAGAAAGCATGAAATTCTAACCTGTTGCATCATTATGTTATAAAAAATTGCATAATTTTAAAGACTAGAATTGCATCATCATTTGAAAAAGGAAGAGAATTTTTCATTTTGAAAGGACTATAGATAAGTGCTTTTTTGGAAATTAGGAATTGGAATGCATTTTTCATTAGTTTATTTTTTTGAAAAAGTAAGGTAGTGAAAGATCATTTCGGCTTCAGTTGCTTGATTGTTTGTATTTGATTGAGTAGTTTCTACCCCTCTAGTGTAGGCATTTCATTGAATTGAAAGGGTTTTGTCTCATTTAGTTGCATTTTAGGTTTTTCGAGTAGCGTCGCTAAGACTTGAAAACTGAAACTTAACTCAAGATCAACTCTAAAATGAATTCATTTAACCTAAGGCACATTTGAAATTAACGATCATATCTAGAAGGTCTAGGCTAGAGACATGTTCCGACGTCTTTAAACCTAGCATATGTCGTTAGCTTCAGCATTAGATAGTGATAGCACAGATTTGTGCTCCTCGTATCGTCGAGTATATAACGGGAGACCCCACTAGGCTACAATCCTTTTATCCTTAGGAAGCCAAGTTAGCTGCCTTGCGAACGTGATACACTAAACACAACATTCAAGGAGATTGCCTGCTCATAATTCTTGGTTCGCCAGGAGGTATTCTACAGTTCACGGTTGCCTGGTAATCCTGTTTACCTAGATCATCCAGAGTAGTCATTTGATATTTTTGACTCATTAAATTTAAAAGATCATTTGAGCACTTGTCCTTTCGAGCTCGTTTCGAATCGAAAGTGATAGAGTCATCTTTGTTTATTTCTCGACTCTTAAAAAATGAAAGAACATCAGTCTTTTATCCGTCTTAATAATTGATTGCCCACGATCCAAAACATCCTGTTAGTCTTTTTTACCAAATCGTGAGTTCCCTTAAAAGGACATTGTAAATCCTTGAAGTTATTTGTTCTGTCGACTAAGGCAAGGTCATCGTGGCTGAACCATCTGGTTCACTCAATTCCTCTTCCTCTCCTCCGTCTAAAAGATTGTCTATGGAGCCATTTCATGAGTTATCAGAGTCACTTGAGGACCAAAATGTTGAACTTGCAATTGTTTTGAGTGTTCAACCATTTTCATCTCATCCTCCACCTACTTTTGATTTAGGGTCATCTGCTGATATTGGCCCGAAATCTCTAGACAATCTCGTTTGAACTCCATAGAACTCGTCGACCACTAATGGTCAGCTTGGACTAGTTATCTATCCTCCAAACCCTCTATTTGACGTTGTTGAGATATCACTGTAGCGTCCTTAGATTTTGTACGACCAGTCGGGTGTTCCTTTGGAACTATCCCCAGTACACGTTCGACCATTCGTCATTGTTTGTTTTCAAACATGGAACCCGAAGGCGATGCTCCAATCACATCTCTGGATGAGTCCGAAGTTTCTACTCCACACAATTTTGAGGGGGAAGAATTTCAATTTCAGTTCCCTCTAGAGGGTTTCCCTTATTCAGAAGGTATTCCCTCTAGTTTTCCACCCAACTATGTGTCTTTGGGGCACTTAGTTTCAGACACACCTAGTGCCTCATCACTCTACCATAATCATGTATGGGCATAAGGCGTCAGGCCTATGTCGAGTCTATTCGTCATGAACACGACTTCCCAATAGGTTGTTACTTCAGTCCCGGTGCAACCCACCATTCCGAATGCCCTTATATCATCGATCCCAGTTACACGTTAGTCACAACCGACAATTTCAAAGATTATCTCTATCAGTTCCTCTATCCCATTAGTCAATGGCTAGACTGTGCCACCGCCTAGGGGGCAGAACCTGAATGTCTCTATGGTGTCAGGTGCCACTAATGTGAGAGGCTCACAAGCTCACATGCTTGGTATAAACCAACCCTCTTTTGGTATTATTTATAACCCTACTGACCCTACTAGATCAAGCAATGTCCAATACCAATAGGTTCAGAATCCCATTGGTTCGGATCGAGCAATGTTCAGTATCAGTAGCCCTATGGGGCTCAGGTCCAATACCAAAATCCTTACGTTCCATATGGTTCTCAAGGACTGGTTAATCAACCTTACACCCTCCAAGCTGGGCAGTACATCCAGCCTGGCTATAGCAAGATTCAGTTCAGTAATTTCCCGGGCACTGTTCAAGTACCCTTGCAACAACAAGGAAAACCTTTACAAGAATTAGGGAAACCTTTGTTACCGCAAGCGAAACCTTTGTTGCAAAAAGGGCTCTCTACACAACAACAAGGGAAAATTATCCCACAACAAGGTTTCATGCAACAACCACAAGGTCAATCCTTACAACAGTTGCAACAAGCCACACAGCAGCAGATACAATATGCTTCTCATACCTCTCAGCCCATACCCTCGCAAGGCCAACCTTTGCAAACCCAGGGACAAATTTTGCAACTGCAAGGTCAGCCCTTGCAATAGCAAAACCAACCAGGGTAGCAGCAACCCTTGTATACATACCAACAAGGTCAACCCTTGCAGGGGCAGGGTCAAGGTCAAGTCCTGCAGTAGTAGGCCCAGAATCCTCTTGTCCCAGGTCAATGCGCTCATAATCCTACCGGCCAAGGGCACTAGGTACAAAACCCCTACGTGTAAGGGCAACAAGCGTATCAACCTTATGCCCAAGGAATGCAGGTCCAGAACCCTCTTGTTCAGGGACAACAGGTTCATTAGCCCTATGTTCCAGGACAATAGGTCCCATATCCATATGTTTAAGGTCAACAATCTCAACAGCCTTTTAACAACAGCAACCCTTGTATACATACCAACAAGGTCAATGTTATGAAACCAGCTCAAGAAAAAGATAGAAAAGATAGATCAACGCCTTAAAATTTAGCCTCTTCAAGGGGGCAACCTCCTTTACATTACATAAATGAACAATTCTTAGATGATACAAATGAAAAGACCTCCTTTCTATATATAGGAGTCTAAGGGGTCATAACATAATCAGAGCCAACATAACAATAATAATGTAAGGGCACAATAATAACAATAGTGGGTTTCTATGTGGCACAATAGTAACAATATGGGCACTACATGGGTTCATCAATATAATAAGTGGGTTGTACTAATAACAATACGGGGTTACACTAGTATTATAGGGGCCTAACATGCTCCTCTCCTTCAAAAAGCATTGTCCTCAATGCTTGAGTAGTTCTTGATTCTTCTGTATAAAATTCTTGTCCTCCCATTTGGAATCTTCAGTGGATAAGTTCTTCCACTTGATGAGATACTCTAAAATTGATCGATTTCATAGCTGTCGGGTTCTTGTTTCTATGACTGCTCCAGGTTCCAATATGATTTTTCCTTCCTCTTCAATTTCTGGCAATATTGTTTGAATTGGGATCTTTTGAAACTTTTGAATAAGTGGCCATACTTCTTTGTCCTTCTTCCATTCATCCCTTTCTTCATTTATCCAATCTGGATGGATAATAGAAATAGCACAAAACAATGCTTCCAAATCCTCATCCTTGAAGAGTCTTCCCATTCGGTAAGGTCACCATTTTTTAAGTGCATGTAGTATTGCCAACATTTCCTTCACATAAATAGCTTGCTTGAGATGTAGCAGTAAAAATACCCAATCACCTACATCAAAATTTTTTTCACTACGATGTTGATCTACCTGTTGTTTCGTTTGATTTTGCATCGAAGTGGCGTTATCCTTTAAAAGTTGGAGAACTTGTTGTTGATGCTCAATATGATCTTTCTCTGCTTGAACCTTTTTCTTCTTGATATGTCCTTCTATCTCTAGAGTTTGAGGAGTGGTAATTTCTTCCAATCCTTTACAAGATATGGTTAGATTCATTTCTTGATGCTCGATGTGATCTTTCACTTCTTGAACATTTTCCTTCTTGATATGTCCTTCTATCTTGATAGTTTGAGGAGTGATAATTTCAACTAATGAATTACAAGATATGGTTGGATTCATTTCTTCTTTCTCGATGTGATCTTTCACTTCTTGCACCTTTTTCTTCTTGATATGTCCTTCTATCTTGAGAGTTTGAGGAGTGGTAATTCTTGCCAATGCTTTACAAGATATGGTCTGATTCATTTCTTCTTTCTCTATGGTGGGGTCCTGGCATATATCCTCTTTTTTTGATGTTTCTTGATCCTTTTCTTCCTCCTCTTCATATTATATTTAAAATAATTTCTTTTCAGCACACTTATGACCTTTAGTGCATTTTCTTTCACAATTGTAACAAATCCCTTTTTCTCTTTTTTCTTCCGATTGTTGTGGTGTAACGCTTGTAGGTTGTGGAAGGCTGGGAGAAACAACACTTCCATATTTATAGTTGTGAGGGGTATGCTTCCTGGTTTCCATAATTCTGTTTTCCACTATGTCGAAAAACCCTTTTACTCTTTCCAATTGTTGTGGTGTTGCTCTAAAGAAGGTGTTGCTCTTTGTATCCTCATAATGTGCTATCATTTCCTTCGTGAAAATTGACCATGTAACAAGTTTTTTATGAGAACAAAGCCCTTCATACCATAAAAATTGATCCGGTTCTAAATATGAAGATGCAATACATACCTTTTGTAACAGTGGTATACCATGTAGATCAAAATATTGCTCCATCTGAAGTATCCAATTTACTGGATCCTTGCCATCAAACTTCCTCATCTTGCTTTTTCTTGATTTTAGAAGATTGATCTTGAAATGACTGTAACTCTGTACTTTCAGATCTTTAAGTTCTGAAATTGTGATCTCTAGTAACCATCTGTGTCCTCTTTCTAGTGCCACCAATCTGATCCAAATTGGATTCTCCAAGAAATAGTTATGCACAATCTCCCAAGATGATCTGATTATAGACCTTTCCAGAAGAGCGAACTTGTATGAAGTTACACATGTCACTGTTTTGACCTTTGCCTCTGAAAAATATACACAAGAAACTACAGTCCATCTTCTTTTTGTACCTTCTTATGAAATTTCAATCTGATGCTCAGAGAGAAAGTTATGATGATTTTTCCCAGGTCACTTGTTTGGAATGTAATTCAGGAGTCTGCGAAAAGACCAACTTCATTAGATCATATATCCACACATATAGCACAAAAATCTCTGAAATTTGGACTCGAGATTCAGCACGATTTCTTCTCAAATGGGTTTTTTTTTTTAGCTTCTGAAACGTCGCAGAAAAAAAGTTATAGGGAAAATGCCACGATGACCTATTTGGAGTAGTGAAACACTAGAATCCAAAGCTCTGATACCAAATGTTATGAAACCAGCTCAAGAAAAAGATAGAATAGATAGATCAACGCCTTAAAAGTCAGCCTCTTCGAGGGGGCAACCTCCTTTACATTACATAAATGAACAATTCTTGGATGATACAAATGAAAAGACCTCCTTTCTATATATAGGAGTCTAAGGGGTCATAACATAATCAAAGCCGACATAACAATAATAATGTAAGGGCACAATAATAACAATAGTGGGCTTCTATGTGGCACAATAGTAACAATATGGGCACTATATAGGTACATCAATATAATAAGTGGGTCGTACTAATAACAATAAGGGGTTACACTAGTAGTATAGGGGCCTAACAGTCAACCCTTGCAAGAGCAGGGTCAAGGTCAAGTCCTACAGCAGTAGGCCCAGAATCCTCTTGTCCTAGGTCAACAGGTTCATAATCCTACCGGCTAAGGGCACCAGGTACAAAACCCCTACGTGTAAGGGCAACAAGCGTATCAACCTTATGCCCAAGGAATGCAGGTCCAGAACCCTCTTGTTTAGGGACAACAGGTTCATCAGCCCTATGTTCCAAGACAGCAGGTCCCATATCCATATGTTCAAGGTCAACAGGCTCAATAGCCTTTTAACCCACCATTTCCTATCAGCAACCTATGCCTGGAAAGTTTCAAGGTATTCAAGGTCAGAATCCTCCCTATGGTCAAGGTAATTCGCAATGGGGGCAACCTCAGATGCCATATGGCCAAAATTACCCACTGTGGAGCCAAAATCCTTACCAGTAGGGATGGGCTCCTCCTTATGGGCCTGCTTATCGACCTCCCATTCCTTTTAACAATCAATTACCTTTCTTGGTTACACTCACTTTGCCGTATGTATTTCACCTTATGAATGATCTAATCCTTCATTCGTTGTACTGGCCTCTGGTGACATCCAAGATACCAAGTGATTGCCAAAAGTTCAATGGAAAAGCTAAAGAAGATCCTCGGGCCCATGTGATGACATATCACCTCTGTTGCTCATCGAAATCGTACGTGGACGATTGCATTCATCTTCATCTTTTCCAACGTATCCTCATGGGTGCTACAGTGAAATGGTACATCAAGCTACCTTGGGGTACCTTCCATGACTTTAATTCATTAGCCATGGCTTTCCTCACGTATTTTCAGTTCTAGTTCACTATGAAACTGGCACCTATTTGCTCACATTGCTTAAGCAAGACACCACGACACACATCTCTGATTATATCCACGAATGGAGACGTAGACGTCACTTGATCAAATTCAAGATAGTTGATCAGTTGTTCATTGAATGGTTTACTAAAGCATTCATAGCCACAATTGCTCGCGATATAGATATGGGTGGATGTGTCACTGAAGAGCAAGCCATCACTTGTGCCTAGTACTTGGATTTGGTTTACTCTTAGTCTGGCACTTCATACGAGTTGTTACCCAATGCTCCACAGCCATCATCCGATCTCGTAGCATCAAAGTCACCAATTGTTCCTCCCATTGATGGAGTTATTGGTTCAATATCCAAACCCTAAAACTTCTTCCAAACAAAAGTCGGTCTCGAATGCTGCTCCTAATAGTTCATCTCAGAATCCACTTGGCCTTGGTAAAACCTCAGAGGTCCACATTGTCCAATATATCGCAACAGACAAATCCTCAAAAGGAAAAAATAAAGGAAAAGGCAAAGCTAAAGCCGATGCCCCGAAACAGGGTCCTCCCAAATCGTCTATTGGCCAACAACGGAAACCCAAGTATCCTTGCCTCATTTGCGAGGAGGATCACTACACTAAGGATTTTCCTTGACGATCCAAAGTTAGTCGCTTGCTCAAAGGGACCCCTACTGTCCTTAAAGAGACATTTCTGTCTTAGTAGACCCAAATGGTAGACCAACCCCGATCTGCTTCCTCCCGATCTCAAGTGTTCATGATGAGCACACCTATTAATGTCGCTACCTGGTCGAAAGATTATCAAACTCTAGCTCTGGCAACTGGGAAAGAAAAAGTAGCTACACCTTCTTCTTCTTCTACCCCAAATTTTGACCCTCTGCAAATTGAGTGCCCTAACCTTGATTTTGCAATGCGGCCACCCTCTCGAGGTGTGCTGCGAAAATCCTCGTATAATTCCAACACACGAGCCGCTCAACACTAAAATATTGTTGAGGATTTGGCTCAGGCATTGTCATCCATGTTAGCTCTCGAGGTACTCCAAAGATGAACAACGCAACAGAAATCTTTGCTGCCAGCTAGCAGGGCATCCATCCCACCAATTCTAATTTGATATGTTTCGATCTGGAGAACCATTTTCCACGGCTCCCTCATCAGATTTCCTTTCTTATTCAGGTAATCATTAATGAGAAGAACATCCACCACACTCTCATCGATGAAGGTGCTTCCACCTGCACCATTTCAACTGCATGTTAGAAGGCTATTGGTTCCCCAGCACTGAACCAGTCTTCAAACACTTTGGAATCTTTCGATGGGCGCGATTCACGACCCTTCAGTGTCTTACCGAATCTTGCCCCCACCCTAGAAGGCAAGACAATGCAATTTGAAGTAGAGATTGTTGACGCCAATCTCAATTATAATCTTCTACTCGGCCGAAGTTCGACTCATGCCATGCATGTCATGGCCTCCTATTTGTTTCACGTTATTCATTCTCCCCATCAAGGGAAGATTGTCACCGTCGATCAGCTATCTTTGTTTGCCTTTTCCCCCTCGGAAGGCAATGTTCTGTACGTCAAGCACTCTGGTGCTCCCTATGAGAGTGTGGGGGCGGGTCTCTTCAAATATTCTACCTTAATGGGAATCTTTCCACTCCTACCTCCTCATGTTGCCTCCATCAACATGGTCTCAGTAAAATCTGATCCTTGGGTCATACCTGCACCAGATCTTGTTGATACTTGGGGTGAGGTTATGTCACTTAGTCCCACCGAAGTCAATTATGTGGAAATTGTTTCGGCTTCGAACTCTGCATCCTCTGATTCTCATATGTCAAAGATCTTTCTCGATATGTATTCTCAATCCCCCTGGCTTGGCACTTTGGAATCATTTGATCCCTTAGCCAAGACCTTCCTCACCGATGAAGGTATCATGGAAATCATGTCTCTCGAGGAACCACCATGGATCAATACTCATCATTGCTTCTCGTTCTTGCCTCGCCGGGCGGTCATGTCTAACGCTTTCGAAGAGTCCTCTTCTCCATTTTCGCCAACGATTGTTACTCATAAAGTATGGTCAGAAGGAAATTTGGGTAATATTACCCAAATGATGTCGATTGAAATTTTTATCAAACTCGGTGTCGTTGAACATGTTCATATTGGGGTAACTTGTTCTAGGGATGAGATCAAGACATATACTTGTCTATTTCAGGAATTTCGTGATGTGTTTGCATAGTCTTACGAAGAAATGCCTGGGATCAATCCTAGCATTATGGTGCATGAAATACCAACATATCCACATGCAAAGCCCATTTTCCAACGGCTTCACCCAGTGCACCCTAGGAAGGTCACTGCTATTAAGGGTGAAGTCGAAAAGCTTCTCAAAGCTAGGTTCATTTATCCCATCCCCCTTATAGACTAGGTGTCCAATATTTTCCTGTTGACTAAAAAACAAGGCACGATCCATGTTTGCGTGGATTATCGAGATCTTAATCATGCTTGTCCTAAAGACAACTATCCTACTCCCTTCATTGATCAAATCATTGATGAATGTGTCAGGAGCAAGATCTTTTCCTTTATGGACGGTTTTTCTGGTTATAACCAGATTAATATCGCACCAGCCGACCAAGAAAAGACAACCTTTATCTGCCCATGGGGTATGTTCACGTAAAAGAAGCTCCTTTTCGGCATCAAAAATGTTGGAGCCACATTTCAACGGGCAATTTCCTACGCGTTTCATGATATTCGCAACATTGTCCAGCCTTACTTGGATGAGCTTCCTACCCATTCTCGTAAGTGCCAAGATCACCCAGACCATCTTCGGCAGATTTTTCTACATTGAAAACACTATAACATTTGGTTAAATCCACACAAATGTGTTTTCTGCATCGAATCAGGATGACTCCTCAGCTTCATCATTTCCAAGGAAAGTATTCGCCTAGATCCGCTAAAAGTCAAGGCCATTGTAGATTTACCCCCTCCATCTTCACTGCACCAACTCCAGAGCCTACAAGGAAAGGACAACTTTCTCCGTTGTTTTATACCCAACTATGCTGGGCTAGCCACCGGATTTACCCAGTTACTCAAAAAAGGAACGCCCTTTGCATGGGACGAGGTGGCCCAAAAATCTTTTGATGATATTAAGGCCATCCTCATAAATGCTCCTCTGTTATTTTTGCCAGACTATTATCGATATTACTTCCTTTACCTAGTCGTGGCCCCTAGAACCATTGCTATGGTTTTGGTCCAAGTTGACGATGAACGCAGCGAACACATGATCTACTACCTTAGTTGGAATCTCCTTGACACTGAAATGCATTATGCTGAGAAGTTGGCTTTGGCTATTGTTCAGGCTGTTCAACGCTTTCGGCACTATAACCTTTTACATACAACTACAGTGATTTCTGAATGCAACCCTATGACCTATATCTTGACTCGTCAGTTGCTGGGGGTAAGTATTCTAAATGGATATTTATCCTACAAGAATTCGATTTAGTCTTCACTACAGCCAAATCTAAGAAGTCACTTGTTTTCGTTGAATTGATTTGTTCCCTTCCCTCCAAAGCTCTCCCTGCTGGTGCAAATGAACAACTTCCAAATGAGACCTTTTCCTGATTAGCACCCTTGAACCATGGTACAGTGATATCATCATGTATCTCCAAACCTACACGTTTCAGTCCATGTTGACCAAAGATGATCGTCGAAGGATTCGACATCATTCCCAACCCTACGATATTATTAGCGATACTTTATACTGTGTCGGTGTCGATTCTGTTCTTCGTCGATGCCTCACAATTAAGGAAGATGAAAGAGCTCTCAATGATTTCCACTCCGGGGCATGTGGTGGTCATATGTCTGGTTACGCTACAGCTCATAAAATCCTTCACGTTGGTTATTTCTAGCTATCCATCTTCAAAGACTGCATTCTTATTGTCTGTAAGTGCCATGAATGCCAAATTTACCAACACAAGATGCGCTCCCCACCCACTCACCTACACCCCGTCATTACTGTTGGTCTCTTTGACAAATGGGGCATCGATTATATGACATGTAACCCTCGTTTGGTTGGGGGGCATGGATATATTATAGTCGATGTGGATTATTTCACCAAATGGACTGAAGTGATGCCTACATACTCTACATATGGTAAGACAGCAGCTCAGTTCCTCTTTAACCATGTTATTTCCAGGTTCAGCATACCCCAAGCCATTGTCAAAGACCATGGCTCCCGCTTTAGAGATTACATCATGGCAGAACTTACATATGCATTGGGCTTGCACCACGATGGCTCGACCCCATATTACCCTCAGGCCAACAACCAAGTTGAAGCCGTGAACAAAGTTTTGGTCACCATGCTTCAATGTACTATTGGGATGCACAGGTCAAATTGGCATCTCATGCTCTTTTCAGCTCTTTGGGCTTACCGAAATTCAACCAAAGACGCAACTGGTTTCACACCATTCCAGCTGGTCTATGGTCTGGAAGCAACATTATTGATCGAATGTGAGATTCCTTCCCTCAAGCTAGCTGTTGAATTCCTCCCCGAAACATCACCTCAAGAGGAACACCTCTTATATTTAGAACGACTGGACGAGACTCACCATCTCGCTCCCTTGATCATCAAAGCACAAAAGAAATGGATCAAATCCCATTTTAATAAATCAGTCTCCCCTCATGCTTTCTCTGAGGGTGATTTGGTCCTGTTATACGACCAAGCTAATGATATGCTAGGGGCAAGCAAGTTCGAACCTATGTGGCATGGGCCCTATATTGTAAAATGTGTTTTGCAGAAAAAGGGGCCTATGAGCTTATTGATTATGAAGGAAATCCTCTCGATAAGCCCCGAAACGCGCTTTACCTCAAAAAGTACTATGCTTAGGTCATCTTGCATGGTTACTTATGTACATTAGTGTGTGATTCATTTTTGTATAGTGTGGTTTTGTGTGATAGTTTTCAAACAACTTTCCTGTTTACTATGCTTTTCTTGCTTTGCAGATATTTTTAACTCCTCGTGTTGGTTTTGCCGATGGTGCTTATTGTAGTACCCGGAACCTATCATTCGTTGCATGGGCTATCTATGACCGTAAGGTGAGTTGATTGACCTTCAAGGCATGTCTCCTATCCGAGCATACTCCGGGATACCGTGGGGTAACCCCTCAAGGTTCCTTTCGATCCCCCTCCTCATTGCCACTCCCTTCCTGATAAGGGGCAACAACATCAATAGGGTAGGGTATGCACTTGGCTATCAAGGACATCTCAGTTGTTCGCTCTGGTTCAATATCTGCATAAACAAGAGAAATGTTATAAGCACACATATATCAAAAACAATTAAAAATCTCAAAATTAAAAATTTGATTTTTACCTTTGTCATCGAAGTTCTCTCCATCTAGTAAGGGCATATCTGGATCTCCACAGAAATCAGTGTCGTTGTATGGCCAGTCCTCCATGACCATCTTCTTTCATTGTATCCATGAGAGGAATGTAGGTCGGTATGACATATGCTGACCCCTAGTGATCTTGGGCATCAAACGACTCTAGGGGGCCATCTGCAGATCACGTGGCGCAGGAGGATCGACTAGAGACAACTAATTCTGGAACAGTGGCACTTGTTCTAGGAAAAACGTCACAATTACTGATCCAAAGCCAAATTGCTTTAGATTGCCCGCCTTGGCCTTGGAAAATTGGTGTTTGATGTTCATCTTCATGGCCTATGCCTAGTTGAATATCGTAGGAGTTGTGCAGTCAATAGCATAAAGGAACTTTGAATTGTTAGTCTCATGTTCCGACTGGGACCCTGCCACTCTATTGATAGTCAACAGAAGCACCCTTAGTGTAAAATCCCGCACAATGGAAATACCTATCTTCCCACTCTTGGATTTTATGGCCTCAGGGCAATGTTCGGCAAGCAGGGAAGATATGCTTGCCCCAATTGGATGTGACCCATACAAGTTCACTAGCTCACCTCTGCGAGACAATCCAGTGATGAAGTAGATATCTAAAGTTGTCAACTCCAGCTCCTGGTCCCCAATGACAAAAATCTCCCGATTAATGTCCCAAAGGCTTATCAAGTATCGAAGCAACTCGGGTTGGGCTTGCATCCCTGGTGTAAGGAAGAATTTGAGGAGCCCACAAGCCCTCAAAGCCTTCAGGAAATTTGGATCATTCACTGCCTAGGTGTCAACATATTCGTGTTCCCTTTCCTTCCAATCCACCATTTTCGGTGATTTATCTCCTGCAAAATCCATTAATTTGAGTCAATAATCATCCTTGGCACATAAAATTCAAGTTTAAACTATTAGTTTTGGAGAAAAAATGGTTTTTCCCTATCCACGGCGTTGACGCACCTGTTTTAAAAACATTTGCGTCGATCAATGTGGATGGTTGTGTAAATCACCCTCGACCGATGTTATCCCGTACCCAGAAATCGCGTCAACCGAGGGTGATTTTTTTTTTCAAAAACCTCCCTAAAAATCC
Source organism: Pinus tabuliformis (assembly GCA_031772625.1). NCBI lineage: Eukaryota > Viridiplantae > Streptophyta > Pinopsida > Pinales > Pinaceae > Pinus > Pinus tabuliformis. The sequence goes on along the minus strand of CM062804.1, from coordinate 697,705,678 downwards.
AAATAAATGTCTAAAAACATAAATTAATGGCATGAAAATGGAGCTCAGGGCTTCGGCTATTACCTGGAACTAACAGCTCGTCGATTGACCTCTCGGATCTCCCGCAATCTACTCTGGAACAACTAGGGAAAAAGTGGGTAAAAAGTATTCACTACAAAGGTAAAATGGTTAAAGGTAAAAATATATTTACTTTCCCCCTTTTAATTCATTTTCTCATGAAAATATCAGGTTTTGTAAATTTTTTTGACCTATTTTGCCTCAGGGACTCGATAATACACTTTGCCTTACTTGTGCAGCAACAGGTGATGGATGTTCGATGATGATGATGAGTTACATTTAAGCTTTTTTCTCGACTCGTTAAACTTAGATGAAAATATTGCCGAGTATTTTTCCCTTTCTAACTCGTTAAAGAGAATAAAAACGAGGGGTCTACTTTCAGCTCTTTTCCGACCCTTTAAAATTGAAAAGGTGTCCTATCACTTGTCGTTTCAAACTCATTAACGGATGTGAAATGCCGTGCGCCCAGTATAAGTTTTATCCCTTTTCTTGGATGGGATGCACTATTTACAAAAAAGGTACTCCTTGACTGAAATGGTCAAGCGGTTCTCTCAAGTATTATTTTCTACCTTTTTGGGCTTGAGAGACACAAATGTACAAAAAGGGACCATGTGGAGTTTCCTTTTACGTATCTTTTTCAAACTCTCTAAACATGAAAAAGATACCGAGTTACACCTTTATCAGGCTCGTTAAATTATTAAACAACATTGGATTCGTCATCATGATGAACATAAGCTTCTCCTTCCTAGGGCTCGTTAAACTTACTAGGTCGGATTCATCCGAAGGATGAAATTACAGTGCAAGCATATGCTATCCCCTTCAAGCTTGTGATTAAAAATAATTGGGGTACTCACCAAAAATGGTGGGGGAAAATTTGGAAATCTATCAGTTATGTTGGCAGCTCACTCTTGAACATGACACTCTTTGCTTCGTGTTAGGTTGGGACATCCTCATTTGTATCGTTGACCTTTGTGGGTTTGGGCCGTTAATTTTTGCCTTCCATCTGATCTCTACCACGTTGTCATGACCACTGATCCCATGGATCCAAAAGCTGCCAAACTTCCAAGTTGTGTAGCCGATATGTTCAAGAGTTTTCCTTCTACAGTTACACTTACCTCTGATTCTCTATATCATCCAAAATCATTTTGCATCCTCTCATCTCGCGTCAATGATGTGGGATTCATTATGGCCCTCCTTCGACACAGTCGCTTTCCGTCGAATTCAACTTATTATCTGAGAAGTTGACCAAGAGATTCCCTTCCAGTACCTTAGAGGTTGCATGCCCTAATGGCAAGTTCTTCACACTCGATGACAAGTTCACATCATTGGATTTCGATTGAGTGATTTCACAGGTGTTCAACTTCAGTTCATGTATTCACATTCCGTGAATTATGCTGATAGTACCTTGAGGTCCATCATCATTATTGGTGGTTTCTCTCGCACTTATTAACAATTTACATCATTGACTGGTAATCAAGTGACTGTCTAGCATGCTCTACATCAACACATCCATTCGCATGCTAGGATCTATACTTTGATCAGGTCGTGTTGGAGCATAAGACCCTGGTCTCAGATCACACAAGTCCAAGTTGTGAAGTGGTGTGACATGATTGTGATGATATGCATGTCTCTTTTAGATGGTTGGTTGCGACCAGACCATGAGTTATCATATGTGATCCTTCTTATTGGATGGCTACAACGATACCTTGGTTTCATTATGATCCTCTTTGACGAATGGCTGCACCCATACCTAGATTTGTTTACATGATCATTCTCTAGATGGTTGCATCCATGCCACAATTCATGTATCATTTGACATAGATCTCAGTTTATGTACATGTATCTGTACTTGCTTGCAGGTTTTTCGATGGCATATTGGTTCCCCACACTGATTTATAAAGCATTTCATCCCTCACTCCAGCTCAGCCTTCACGCTTTAGGGGGCATCTATTACACAACATTTTTTCACTGTCCCTATACTCCCCGTTCCTTGATCCTAGAGGACCTTTACAGGGAACCCTGAATGCTTTGCCTTCATGGAGAAACTCCCATTATGTCCCTCTTCATGAGCATATCATTTCCCTTTTGCACCATTTCCCCTGAAACTTTTGTTTTGCCCAGTTTACAAGATCGGTGCTAATGGCCTTTGTTTCCCCCGCACCAATGTGCAGATATTAGCACTACTCCTCGCACCGACCGGAGCGACTAAGATGTGTTTCATTTGTGTCGGTCATGTTATGGAAAGTTTTTTAAATTAGATCCGAATATTCTAGCTCTAGAATCTCTGTAACGGAAGTCTAGTAAATGGTTTGGACGGATGGGGTCGAGGATGACAGTTTAGGCCCCTTTCCCCTATAATGATGGAACTAACTCAAGGGATAAATCCTTCTCCCATGAGAAGAGGATCCATCTCCCATCCATATTTCCTATATAAACCTCCCTTCTTCCCAAGCACAAACTAGAGTGTGTGAATGTTATAGTCACAGTCGATAGTTTTGCCAAAGTTATTGTTGAGTGTTGATACTATTTTGATGTAGACAAGCAAGCTATTACTAGTTGTAGCTACCTAGTTGTGTGAGGGAGAAGTGTGATTTGGTTTGGAGTGAAGCCTAAAGGGAAGAGCTTTAAAACTATTGTTTTTTGAAGTCATTGTGGAACGCTAGTAGAGGTGTGTGGGAACCTGGTCTTGTCAGAGGAAGATTGCAACATCAAGACAAATGGTTGTAATCTCTCTTTGATATTAATATATGCAACTATTGATTGATTTCCTACATGTTTTGTAATATTACATATTCATGGCTTAATGTTTCTTGACTTGTTAAGTAGGTTGAATTGCAATTTGTCTATTATTATGTTTGTGTGCTATTGTTGTTTATTTGTTTCAGGAACTTGAAGAAGGAAGCAAGAGATTGTTGGAGCAAGCAAGCAAAGAATTCATCAAACAGGATAAGCAACCAAAGGTAGGCCCTCTTGATTGATTCTAACTTAAGGAAATCTTCCATAGAATGTATCTGTTGAGGCTAGACCCATTATCAGGCTAGAGGAATTCGTTCGTGTCCAAACTTATAATTTTACTTCACCACAAGAAGTCAAAGAAATTGTAGATCTTGTAGATTGGAGGACTATCGAGTTATCCATCTAAGGCCTTTCTCAGGGCACGATTGAAAGCCATCGACTGAGTCATGGTGAGCAGGAAGACCTTGTTGCAACTCAAAGGAAGGAGGCCTTGTACTTATAGGAGAGGCGGTCTATCCTTATCCACATAACGTTCAAAACCCTAGTCAAGGGATTTATGATTGGTGGAGTGGGATTTTCTTCATGGGATCAGTCCAAACGACAGGGAAGAAATTTGTAGTGGAATCCAAGAAGACAAATTAAATTATGATATGGGGATTCAACGACTAAGGACGTTGGGTAGTTATCAAGAGATGGTAATGGGAGTTTCTCTATTACCTGAATTGTTGCATGAGGGAAGGCTACTTTAAGGGCCACCCCGAAAGCCTGGAAGGTTGAAACCCCAATGAGACTGCATGAATGACCCTTATTAACATCCAGGCTCAAGGGGTCTCGGATATGTCATGAAGGGGGTCCCAGTATGAATTTCTTGGCCAAAGGAATTTTCCCTTCGTGAGGAGACAACACAAACACGTCATATTAAGGACATGTGGCCAGTAGTTAGGATCCTTGGGTGCCAGCGAGCCACCTACGAGATGACTCGTGGAACTCCCTTAGGTCAGTGCAATGAGGGGTCAATGTCATAATGGCATCACTCCTCTCATGGGTCAAGTTCTGAGGGAGACCCAACAGGGAAGCTATATGCATCTAAAGGGCACCAGAGACGTGACACATCATTTACGGGGGTCAATTCCGGGGGGGATCCTTACACTTGGAGATGGGGAAGAGGAGGACCTGAAGCTAATGTGCATATATGCAAAACAAAAACAAAAAATACTTAAGGTAAGTGTGCAGGAATTCATTTTACCCCTCTTCGCCAATGTTACTCAAGGGGTTGGGTATGTTGCAGAGTGGAATCAGAGCATTCGGGTTCAATACTTAGACTAGATGGGCTTCGTCACAAACACATGGGGAAGTTTTTGTGTAATGTTGAGTTAGTTGATTGCACCTATTTATTTCTTACTGAATTTATGTTAGGATAAGTTATCTAATGTTTAATAGCCCTATGGAAGCAGAAATGATGATTATGGATACATCTTGTCATTAGTTGCATGTATATGTCAATTGCATGATTGAATGACTATTTCATATGATTTGCAAGTGGCTTGTATGTTAACAAGATTATTTTGTTATCACAGGAACCCACCAACACTCTGAAAATGCACACTCATGATCTTTATTTATGTTATAATGTTTGTTTTAAATTCCTAACAATCTATGTGATTGATAGTATGTCATGACCAGCATAACCTAGAAACGATATAGCGATGAGAACCAGAATGGTTGAATATAGTTTCAATCAGTCCCAGCATGGAAGCAATGGAATTCAAACTGATGGTGAAGAGAGATCAGTTGGGCAAGGGGCATGAAATCAATCCTCAGATTGGATGGATTATCTAAGGAGCCTTCAGGATGAGGTGAGGATCTTCAAGGCCGATAATGAGAGGTTGGTAATATCCTAGGAGAAGCAAGTGAAGATTAATGCAGAAATCTTGAAAATTCTCTTGGATTGGAAAAAGAAAAGGAAATATGATATGACAACCAGTCGTAGAGACAGGAAGAGCTCTAGAGGGTTAGAGGAGAATACCAATGGAGCAGATGGGAGCAAATCCAAAAAGAATCCTGGGCAAGGTAGTGAGGAAACAGTGCTAGGGGGATAAATTTTGAGTACTCCATGAGGAAAGGAAAGAACGCAGGTGCCTTACTCGAGTATACCATCTAATTCTGCCACCTAGAGACATTGTCACTCTTTTCACCATCGTTGTTAACAAATCCAAGAAAGGGAGCCTATGCCCAAAGAATTTAAAAAGGCAAAGCCACCGACATTTCATGGATATGTGAATAAGGCAGAGGATGCAGAAACATGGTTGCTAGGGATGAAGAAGTTCTTCAGAATACATGACTACTTTGAGAATACGAAGGCCAGAGTTTCCTCTTACATTTTGAAAGGAAGAGTCGATATTTGGTGGGAGGACCTGAAGAATACTAGAGACATGTTACACAACATTTTGGCATTGTCACTGTACTCCCCGTTCCTTGATCCTGGAGGACCTCTACAGTGAACCCTTCATGCTTTCCCATCGTGAAGAAACTCCCATTGTGTCCCTCTTCATGAGAAAAACAATTCCCCTTTGCATCCTTTTCCTAAAATCTTCTGTTTTTCCCAGTTTACAAGACTGGCGCTAATGACCCGTGTCCTCCTCGCACCGATATACAGGGATTACAACTGTCCCTAGCGCTGATCAGATCGACTGAGCCTTTTCCCAGTAGCATTGATCCTCTTTTGGAATTTTCTTTAAATATGGAGCCGAAGCTTCCAGCTCTAGAAGCTTCGTAATAGAAGTCTAGTAAATGGTTAGGTCGGATGGAGCCGAGGAGGTCAGATTTGGATCCTTTCCCCTATTAGGATGGAACTACCTCAAGAGATAAGACCATCTCCCATCCATTCAAGCTATATAAACCTCCAATTTTCCCAAGCACAAGCTAGTGTTAGTGTGTGTGTGCTAGTGCTAATTAAGTTTTACTTGGAGTAATCAGCATGTTATCCATACTTTGTAGCTCTCTAGTTTGTGTTTAAGTGAGAATTGTGAGTTGGTTTGGTGTGAAGCCTAAAGGGAAGAGCCTTGAGATTATCATTATTGGGGCCATCCATGGAATGTTAGCAGAAGTGTGTGGGAAATCGGATTTGTCAGAAGAGAACAACAATGTCAAGACGTCGGTTGTAATCTCTTCTTGATTGAATAAAGATGCAACTATTGATTGATTTCCTACATAATATGTCATTTCACATGTTTACGGCTTAATGTTTCTTGACTTTTTAAGCAGGTTGAATACAATTTGTATATTATCACGGTTGTTGTCTGTTGTTGTCTACTTTTTCAGCTGTTCTCAAGAAGAAACAGAACATAACTGGAGCAAGGAAACAAGATCATCATCAAATGGATAGTGTACAAAGAGGTAGGCCCTCTTAATTGGTTATAACCTAAGGAAATCTTCCATATAATGTCTTGTTTGTGGCTAGACCCGCTCTCGGGCTAGAGGAACTGTTTGTGTCCGCACTTAGAATTTTACCTACACCACAAATTAGTGACTCCATTGGGGAGACAATCCTTATTTTTTCTTGTTTGTAATTCCATGGTTTTGTGTGAAATTTTCTAGTATCACCATTTTCATTCAGTTATACCTGACTTGCCTTTTTTACTGCTCTGGGTTTGAAATTTATAGTAGCAATTCTGGTCTCAGCCTTTGAATTTTTTCCTTGTATCCTTGGCCAACGCACTTATTTCACTGACAGTCGTGTCAAACGGCACGATATACCCAGGAACAGTCGCACTGACCCCCTTCTAGCACTTTTTGTCAGTTAGGCAGTCACGCTGATGCTTGTAGGTGAAAATTAGGGCTTATCCTAGATCTCGACCAGTGTGTCTTGCTCTCTTGATTTCTGCCTTGTAACTTGTTTAGATTGTTTTCTCCCTAATTGGAAAGTTGCATTTTGACTTGGTTTATTTTCTTGTTGATTTTCCTTCTTTTTACTTGATTTCTTGAGTCTGTGGATGGTTTGTATCCCTAAGGCATCTAGGTTGTCATTCATTCAGTTGGTGAACTTAGTGAGTCAAGCTCTTGGTGAATTTACTCCTTGCATTTCGTTTATAGTCCTCTTACTGCTTTGGTATCCATCACACAAGTTTGAAAAGTTTTGTTGACTTGTTACACATATATTTTCTGACACGACTCACATTGCTTGTCCTGTTTTTGGTAGAGTCATTGCTTCATTAGTTTGAAAGAGATTCTCTTTTGTTCCTTTTCATTTGCTTAAGGATTGATTGTCTCAGAAACTTTTTCATTGAAATATTTGATGAAAGTTTCGTTTTGTCATTTCATGAAAAACATATAATTCCAGTTTGTTGCATCAATATGTTATGTTAGTTAGCATCATTGAAGACTAGGGTTGCATTTTCATTTGAAAAGAAAAAATAATTCTCTTTACTTTTGAAAGGACTATTTGGAGTGTACTTGTTAGGAAAATAGGAATTGGAAAGAGTTTTTTCATTAGTTTATTTTCAAAAAGTAAAGTAATGAAAAGATCATTTTTGCTTTCAATTGCTTGGTTGTTTTCATTTGATTGTGTTTTCTACCCTCTCATACAATTCATTGAATTGAAAGAGTCTTGTCTCATTTAGCTACATAAAGGACTTTTCGAGTCACAACGCTAAGGCCTGAAAACTGAGACATAATTCAAGATAAACTTTTAAATGAACTCAATTAACCTAAGGCGCATTTGAAACCTAATGATCACACCTAGAAGGTCTAGGCTAGAGACGTGTTCCGATGTCTTTAAACCTAGCATTTGTTGTTAGCTTCAGCACTAGACAGCGCTAGTACAGACTTATGCTCCCCGTACCATTGAGTATGTAAAGGGTGACCCCACTGTGGTGAAGTAAAATTATAAGTGCGGACACGAATGAATTACTCTAGCCCAATGATGGGTCTAGCTACAACATATACATTCTATGGAATATTTCCTTAGGTTAGAATCAATCAAGAGGGCCTACCTCTTGGTCCGCTTTTCCTGCTTGATGATGTTCTTACTTGCTTGCTCCAGCTATCTCTCGCTTCCTTATTCAAGCACCTGAAACAAGTAAACAACAATAGACAACAAACATGGTAATAAACAAATTGCAATTCAACCTAATTAACAAGTCAAGAAACATTAAGCAATGAATATGTAATATTACAAAACATGTAGGAAATCAATCTATAGTTGCATATATTAATATCAAAGAGAGATTACAACCATTTGTCTTGACGTTGCAGTCCTCCTTTGACAAGACCAGGTTCCCACACACTTCTACTAGCATTCCATGATGGCCTCAATCAACAATAGTTCTAAATCTCTTCCCTTTTGGCTTCACTCCAAACCAAATCACACTTCTCCCTCACACAACTAGATAGCTACAACTAGTAATAGCTTGTTGTCTACTCCAAGCCAAAATAGGATAAGCACACCAACATCAACACTCTAACTAGCTCATGCTTGGGAAAAAGGGGGGTTTATATAGGAAAAATGGATGGGAGATGGATCCTCTTCTCATGGGAGAGGGTCTTATCCCTTGAGTTAGTTCCATCATTATAGGGGAAAGGAGCCCAAATTGTCATCCTTGACCCCATCCGGCCAAACCATTTACCAAACTTCCGTTACGAAGCTTCTAGAGCTGGAAGCTTCAGCTCCTAATTTAAAAAACTTTCCATAATAGGACCGGCATGACTGGAACACAACTCAGTCGCTTCGATCGGCGCGAGGGAGAGTGCTAATTTCTGCAACATCGACGTAGGGGAGACAAGGGTCATTAGCGTCGGTCTTACAAACTAGGAAAAATAGAAGTTTTAGGGGAAATGGTGCAAAAGGGAAATGATATTCTCATGAAGAGGGACATAATGGGAGTTTATTCATGAAGGAAAAGCATGCAGGGTTCACTGTAGAGGTCCTCCAGGATCAAGGAATGGGGATTACAAGGATAGTGACCAAATGCTATGTAACAGATGCCCCCTAAAGCGTGAAGGCTGAGCTGGAGTGACGAATGAAATGCTTTATAAATCAGTGTGGGGAACCGGTCTGCCATCGAAAAACCTGCAAGTAAGTACAAATACATATACACAAAATGAGATCTCTATAAAATAACACATGAATCATGGCATGGATGCAGCCATCCATAGAATCATCATGTAAATGGATCTAGGTATGGGCGCAGCCATCTGTTAAAGAGGATCATAACGAAACCAAGGTATGATTGCAGCCATCCAATAATGAGAAGGATCACATATGATAACTTGTGGTCTGGTCGCAGCCAGCCATCTGAAAGAGACATGCATATCATCATAACCATGTTACATCACTTCGCAACTTGGAATTTTTGTGATCTGAGTCCAAGGTCTTGCGCTCCAACATAACCCGATCAAAGTACAAATCCCAGCATGTGAATCGATGTGTTGACATCGAACATGCTAGAAAGTCGCTTGATTACCAGTCAATGATGTAAAATTTTAACAAGCGCGAGACAATAATGACAATTGTCCTCAAGGTACTATCAGCACAATCCACAGAATGTGAATAGAGGAACTGAAGTTGAACACCCATGAAATGACTCGAACGAAAGCCAATGATGTGAACTTGTCATTGAGTTTGAAGAACTTGCCATTAGGGCATGCAAGCTCTAAGGTACTGGAAGGGAGTCTCTCGTTCAACTTCTCGGATAATGAGTTGAAGTCAACAGAAAGAGACCATGTTGAAGGAGGGCCATAATGAATCCCACATCATCAACGCGAGACGAGAGGATGCAAAAGGATTTTGGATGATACAGAGAATCAGAGGTAAGTGTAACTGCAGAAGGACAACTCCTAAACATATCAGTGACACAATTGGAGGTTTGGTAGCTTTTGGATCCATAGGATTGGTGGTAATGATAACATGGCAAAGATAAAATGGAAGGTGTTGTATAATTTTTGGTTTTTGATAAGTTAGAATAAATTAGTCAAAAAAATGAAAAAAAAAACATAAAAATGTTGAGCTAGGATATGGACAAAAAGAATACTGAATAAAAATGTTAGGAAATATTTTGATAAATATGTCCATATCAAAGAAAATGTTAGAATAGATGCCCTAAAAAATGAAGGCAAAAATAAAATGTTAGGTTAGAGAGAAAGGCAAAAAGCAATAAACTCTAAAGGTGTGCAAGTCCAAGTGCCACTACTTTTTACTTTATTATGCAAAATAATGGTTGTGTGCAGCTTGTCATAAATGCCACAACCCATGATAATCAAATAGTTTAATCTTGACTAGTTCATGCTTTAAATTTCATGTTTATAGTTAGAGAAGAAAGATCTATCCAAACTGTTTAATCTTGGTAGATCAGTAGTTAGGTAGGGAATAATAAGGAGCTCATTAGTTTAATCTGAGCCCTTGGATGTATAAGGTTAGAATTAGATAGTTTGATTTTTAGAAGAAAAGGAAAATAAAGGGTCTGCTAGCCTAAATGCACCCAATTAACTAAAGAAAAAATGTTAGGGTAAGTAAAAGGGTAGGTAGAATAAATGTTGCAAAGTACATTTACCATGCTTGGTCATGTGTTTCAGTGTGCATGAGTAGTTATCAAAGTGAAAATATGTTCAAAAGTTGATTTGGTTATATTCCCCTCATTCATTTCATTCCCCCTAACAATTTACCCTCTAAAGGTCATTTCCTTACTCAAAACCCCTCTCCCTAGTGTCAAACCCATTCCCCTTGAAAGAATTAATTTCCCTTGTAATTTCCCTAAAAAACCCATAAAATCTTCCTTATCCTAACTTTTACTCCCCCCTCCACTTTATAAAGTTAACTTTGTTATATTCATGTTTTCCTGATAAAAACCTTTTTTACACATAAAACCCTTTATCCTAAAGTTTTATGTTCCCCCCGCTTTATTAATTTAACTACACAATTCACCATTTTCCCGACTCAACTTTTTAACCCACCCCCTCAGTGTGGTTAAATAAACCCCGCCATAGTTAAACCCCAGTCCCACTCCATTAACCCATTGCGATATGTTTAATCTGCACTTTATTCTTTAAAATAATTACAAATCACTTGTAATTATTCCCCGGCCCTGCTAATCTCTGTGCCTGCTCCCTCCGTGCATCTCGACCACGCGATAGCCGTCCGATCACCTGCTCCCAGATCTAACGATCCACAGCCATATCGTGCGCTCCCGATCTCCGATCTTTAAAGGCCCAAGAGCACGCAAGATTCGTAGTTTTGCTTGGGCCCCTTGTGCTTACGTGTCATTCCCATGTTAACTCACATACCCTCAGAGAAAAACCACCCCACGGCCAAAAGCGATGCGATGAGCCTCCAAAACCATTGCCCCACGTATGGTAAACCATCCACTATTCACTCTGCACCAAATTTTAAAAAGTTAACTGTTTACTCGTTTAAATGCGAAAACCCTCACTTTCTCTCTTTTTGTCCCTTTACACATTAAAACTTGTATAACTCTCCTGCACCACCCTAAGCCTCTGCAACCAATTTAACCACTCTTTCCCTCCAAAAAATGCTCCGGACTCCATCAATAAACCTTTCAACTCAAATGAAGCCATTGTGGTCCTCCCTGTCAACTTGTGTTTTTCTTAACAATTTTTGTATTTTGCAGGTGATTAGCAGAAGTCCATGAGACTGGATAAAGAATTTTTATACCAGTTAAAAAATTGTTTGTTCCATATTCTCGAGAAATGAATTCAAATGATTTTCTTGTACAAATAGAAATCAGGTCTAAACCAAAGACAGAGCAGAAGAAATCATTTACACAATAAATGTTAAAATAGACAATTTACACAGTTACAAGACAAAATGGAGGAGGCAGATTAAACATATAGTTAAAATACAAAAAGATGATCAATATCCAACTACCTGATACTGATACATGTAAAAACTATATGATTTACTGTAGAAATACACAGTAAAAACTTGAAATATACAGTAAAATTAAAAAGCACAGTAAAGGTTATTGACAGGTCAACAAGGTCAAAGAGTATCAGATGAAAGTGTATCAGATGAAAGGTCATAAGTAAATATGACTTCCAGCGTGAAGGTCAAATAGACAAGCAACTTAAAGGGCAAAAGATCAAATACCAAAGCCAGCAAAACCTAAATAACGGGGAGAGCAAGCAACAGCTAAATAGTTGTCTCTATTTCCTTGCAGGAAGATATTTCCTTTTCCTAGAATAAATCATTAAACAGTTTAGGATATTTTCTTAGTTCTACTATTGTATAAATAACTCTCTTCTCAAGTTATTAAGGGTTCACTATTCACCATTGAACCGGGTTGACCATTGAAAGAGAGTTCACTCTTGAAGAAGCATTTGTAAACCTTTGATGTACTAGCTTTTTTGGACCCTTAATACAAAGCAAAATATTCTGAATTCAGTCTTACACAGTTTGTGTTTCCTATAAGTTTTTCTAGTTTTACACATTATTTTTTCTTCATATTCTTATGTCTTACAGAGATACCTAGGTAGGAATAATTGTGTCTCAATCTATTCCTATAAGTTTCTGAAGTGATAATCATTAAAGCGAATGGAGTAATGAACTGTCTATTTAATTAGTTCCCTCTAAATCAATAAATCATCAGCATATTTTTGTAAGCATAAGCATATTCTCTTGAACCTTCTGAACATGGGTCATAGGTTTTCATACTTATGATTGTTTAATTTTATGTCTGAAAATTGTAATAATCATATTATTTTGTTTCTGCTCACCTCTATTTAAGATTTATCACTTGTGTGAAGTTTTATAGCAGCCCTCTACTTTGGGATTAATATTATTCAAAAGGTTAGGCATTATAGTGTTACATCTGTTTATTCATTGGTCTTTCAAACTAAAAACAAAACCCCCAAAACAATTATCTTAGATGCTTTGGCTTGATACTGACCATTATCAACTTAGAGATACAACATCAGTCTAGCGTTGTTGCAGGGGTTCTAATTCCATTAATTTTTTCCTAGGACAACGATATTCATTATATTCCTTTGAGGTGATTAACGGTCTGGAAAGGTTAAAATCTTTCACCTGGAGACTCCACTAGCCCAAACTGGCACCTTTTAAGCACACCAAATCTCATTCGGAATCTGGCTTAGTTAATCCTCTATCAGATCTTGAAAAACTTCTAAGAAAAGCTAGTACTAAAAGGAGACATCAACCATCTTCTTCTTCCTCTTCAGCCTTCTTGTCTGAAGAGTTAGTATCTTTTGATCATTTTAGTAATATTCCATTTGATCCTGATTTGACACAAATACCTCCTAGGGTTTCTGAACAAGATAGGAGAGTTGATTTAGATTCAGCTTTCCTCATTCATTCTTTTGAAAGGAATCCAAAACCCCCATTATCACCGGGATCACCTAAAACTAAGTCTGACTTGGGTGTTCATTTACCTGAATACAAACCCAAAGATTTCATATCCCCTACCAGTTATTCATTTCCTTCCACTTCTGAACGACTTGATTCTTCTACTTCTGAACAACCTAAAGAGACAATCTCTATATATACAAATCCACTCTTTGAAAAAAAGAGGTTATTCCTTCACAGGTCCCAAAGTTAGTTCTTAAGACTACTTTAAAGTTATTCAGGAGATCCCCTCCTTCTTCACCTCCACATAGTCACACACCCCCTAAATAACCTTCTTCTTCCTCTTCTTTATCTTCTTCTTTTTCATCTTCTTCTTCTTCATCCACACAAACATCTCATACACCACCTTCTACTATGGCATTCCAACCTATTATATAGGCTAGATATACATCTTTAGTCTTAACTACTAACCTCGATGCATTCCTAGTTGGATACTTGAAATACCTTCCCAGGTATAATGGAGAAACCGGTCCCACAGCTGAGGACCATCTTCAAGCTTTTCTAGACTTTGCAGACAACATGAATATTGAACAAGAAAATGTTTACATGAGATTGTTTGTATAATCACATGAAGGAAATGTAGAGAAAGATCCTCTTTACTTTTTGACTGAGTTTGAAGAACTTAAAAGAAACTTTGGTGAACCTGTATCAGATTTTATCAAAAGGTTCAATAAAATTTTTCATAAGATGCCCCCTGATTGTAAACCCCCTGTAGCAGCAGCTAAGTCTAGGTTTCCTAAAGCCTTTGACGATGATTTTTATGTAATGCTAAGAGAGAGAACTTCAAGAAATCTTGAAGATATGCAAACAAATGCTATAGAGGTGGAATAAAATAGGGCTGCTTCAACTTCCTTGAAAGCTAAAGAGGAAAAGGCCCAAAGAAAATTTAAATCTATTCAAGAAGCCTCTAGTTCCTCTAGTTCTTCTAAGACTAAAACTGAAGATTCTAAAATAGATGAAATAACTTCTCTTCTTAGAAATCTATCTAATAGAATTTCCAAGATTGAGACTCAACCTAGGACAGTTCAACAAATAGTTACTAGACCCAAAAATCAAAATCAAGGTCAATATAGAAGGAATCCACAATTACAAATTCTTCAGAGACGTACTAATGATCAGCAGGTTCCCACTCCTTTACTGATAGATGACTAGCAACATGATGAAAATACTATGAATATTACTGAAGAAATCAATGACATGGATACTTCTTCTAATCAGACAGTTATGATTACTCTATTACAACAAAAGCAGGTTCAAGAAGATCAAGAATCCTCACAGGTTTCTAAATACCATGTTGTAGAGTTGAACAAGAGATATGATCTTAGGCCTAGGCCTGGCCGTGGAAGACCTCCTATGGAGACTCCAATAATTGAACCTCATACCAAAGTTGTTGAAACTCAAAAAACTATTATTCGAACATTAAATCAGTCGACTGATATTTCTCAAAATGATAAAAATGCTTTGACTACATTTAATGTTGAAAAAGAGTTAGAAAGAGTTAAAATCCCAATTCCACTTTCAGAACTTTCCATTAAACCTAGGTATAAAAATCAAGTCTCCAAATGGATACAAAACACCTCAGTTGATGCTGAAAGTGATATCATTAGTCTGCAAGATGAAAAACCAGTAGTTGTCTTTGGTCCTAGCTCAGATATGATAGATGAAATAGTGCCTCCTTTCTATGTAACTCTTAAGACAAATGATTCCATGTTATATAATTATATGCTTGATTCTGGAGCATCACATAACCTCATTCCAAAAACTATCATGGACCATTTGAAACTTGACATAACTAGATCCTATCATGACTTGTACACCTTTGATTCTAAAAGGGTGCCCTGCTTAGGATTGATTAAGGATTTAGTAGTCACCCTTGCCCAAATTCCAGTGAAAAGTGTAGTGCTTGATATAGTTGTCACAGATATCCCTCCCAAATTTGGAATGCTCCTTTCTAGGTCTTGTTGTGCCAAATTAGGGGGAACTCTCCATATGGATATGTCTTATGCCACTATTCTAGTTTATGGGGGAGAACAACTAAGGTTATATAGTGAGTTAATATTTGTGCACACTGTTTGCAAAATTGACCAGCCAAGGAACCATCCTATTTATGCAATTGATCAAGAATTTGGTTGCTTTCAACTCTCTTCAAACCAAAAACATGAAACTCAAGTTAAAATAGAAGATGCAATTGAAAGTCCCGTACCAAATCAAATGATGTATGGAAACTATTTTTTGATGGTTCTTGTACAAAATATGGGGCAGGAGCTGGGGTAGTTTTAATTTCATCAGAAAATAAAATATCACCCAATCATGTAAACTCAACTTCGAAGTTACAAATAATGTGGCTGAATATGAAGCTTTCCTTTTGGGACTGAAATTAGCCAAAATCTTAAAGGTTCAAAACATAAGTGTTTTTACTGATTTAGAACTTATTTTCAAACAAGTGAGAAATGTTTGCCACAATAAGCATCCTAGACTTAGGTATTATCGAAATGAAGTTTGGGGTTCAGTTGAAAACTTCTTTGATGCTTTTAATTTGACTTATATTCCAAGAGATCAGAATATTCATGCAGATGCCCTAGCTGTTTCTACTATTTCATTTAAAATTCCTGATCAGACCAATGTACTCTATCAAATACAAGTCAAGTACAGACCATCCATCCCAGATAATCTAAAACACTGGCAGATATTTGAAGATGATGAACATTGAAATAGTTTCTGTAGGTTATAGAAGATTTTTCAGTTCTACAAATTGATGAAGATAGAACATAAATAGATGGAAATACAGATAGAAATGATACTTCAAATTTCAATTCAAAAATTGTTGATCATGACATTATTCAATTGTCTAACAATTTTATTCCCAAAGGCCTCATTCCTTTAGAAAAATTGTGTCATCAAAATGATGTCCTCAGAAACCCTCAGTCCATTTCTTCAAAAGATGACATAGAAGAAATTAATATTGGAACAAATGATGACATTAAAAACATCAAAATCTGTGCAACTTTAGATCCTAAGATTAAAGCTCAATATCTTAAATTACTTCAAACTTATAGGGATGTTTTTGCATGGACCTATGTTGATTTAAAGACCTATGGCACTTCATTAATATAGCATAAGATTCCTTTAAAGCTAGAAGCAGTTCCTTATCAACAGAAACTTATGAGGATCAATCCAGCTCTTCTACCAACTGTAGAAAGGAAATTAAGAAAATGATAGATGCCCAGATCATTCTCCCTTTTAGATATTCTAATTGGGTTGCAAACTTAGTTCCTGTTAGAAAGAAGAATGGAGAAATTATACTTTGTGTGGACTTTAGAAATTTGAACAAGACATCATTAAAAGATAACTATCCTTTGTCCAAAATGGATCAGTTACTTCAAATGGTTTCAGGAGCACAAAGACTTTCAATTCTTGATGGTTTTTCAGGATATAATAAGGTAAATGTTGATTCAGTAGACAAAGAGAAGACAACCTTTACTACACGCTAAGGTACATTCATGTATGCTAGAATGCCATTTGGCTTAACAAATGATGGAGCAACCTTTCAGAGAGCAATGGATTTATATTTTGTGGGTCAGGTAAATAAATTTGTAGTCATTTATCTTGATGACATAACTGTTTTTTCTAAATCTAATCAAAAACATCTAAAGCACTTGATGAAGGTTTTTGACAGGTGTAGAAAATTCAAAATATCATTGAATCCTAAAAAGTCTTTGTTTTCCATCAAAGAAGGAAAATTGTTGGGCCATATAATTTCAAAAGAAGGAGTAGTGATTGATTCCAAGCACGTGTCCGCCATTGAAGCATTGACCTTACCTAGAAACAAGAAGGAGATTCAAGCTTTTCTAGGCAAGATTAATTCTTTTAAGGAGATTCATCCCAAATTATTTTGAGATTGTAAAAGATATAACTGACATGCTCTGAAAGGATCATGAAGTTAAATGGAATGTCTCTTCCAAGCATGCCTTTGATCAGATCAAGAAAGCTATCTCTGAAGCTCCCACCTTAGCCAGCCCTGATTACACTAAACCATTCAATATCTTTTCCTTTGCCTCAGAAACAACCCTTGTTGCAGTTATACTACAAAAGAATGAAGATTCCCATGACCAAACCATAGCCTTTTTCAGTAAGGTTATGAGAGGTGTTGAGCTTAATTATGACATAATTGAGAAGCAAGCCTATGCCCTTATTCAAGCCCTGAAATCATTCAAGATGTATGTCCTACATTCTCTTATTACTACTTATGTTCCTAACAATGTTGTGAAAATTGTTTTAAACCAACTAGACACTGATGGAAAGAGAGGTAGATGGATCAATCAGATACTAGAGTTTGATCTAACTATCAAAACTACAAAGCTAGTAAAAGGCCAAGGATTAGCTAAGCTTCTAGTTGAATCCAACTGTAAAGTGCTCGGAATCAATTTTGTTTTAGAGATACAAGGGAAGAATACACAAGAACCTTCTCTCCTTACAGAAGGAGAGAATCCACAAGAACCTTCCCTTCATCCTGAAGAGGAGAATCCACAAGAACCTTCCCTTCATCCTGAATAAAATAATCCACAAGAACCTTTACCTTTAGATCAGATCAGCCCTTTAATTTTTGTTGTTAGAATGGTACCAAGACATTGTAAAATTCTTGATCCATTTTGAATGTCCAACATCATTCTCCAAAAGCCAGTGTAAAACTCTCAAACTGAAATCAATCAAGTACTGTATCATAAATGCAAATTTATACTAGAAATACCCACTAAATATTTTGTTATTATGTTTAACAGAATCAGAAACTGAAGGAATCATTGATTAGTTTCATACAAGATTTTGTGGAGGACGTTGATGAGCCCCAATAATGGATAATTATATGGGCTCATTCAGCCTCCTAATTCGACTTAATCCACCATTCTCATTAGTTTATTGCATGTTTTTTATTATATTTATGCTAATAGAGTGAATTGGGTTAGTCATTATGCCAACAAGTCTAATGGGTGCTTTGTGCAGTTTTTTGGTCAATTTTGAGACAAAATCAAAGGTTTTAATGAGCACTTGGCAACCAAATTCATGGGAGAACAAGTGAGAGGATTTGCAGGAAGGTGTCCCCTTCATTTATGGGCCCTTACCTTGAATTCTCCACCATCATCTCGGAGTTCAAGGGCCACCAAATCAATTATCATAAGGGCAATCGAGCAAGGGCTAGTAAAGTGGCTGTTAACTACAAGTTTTGGCAGTCGAGTTCCTAAAGTTTAGGAGGGTTGTTGGGGTCCTCAATTTGTATAAATAAGAAGGCTTAGGGCCTCATTTCAGTTAGTCACTTTGTAGGCAGAAGTTAGCTAGTTTGTAGTTCGATTTTAGTCATTTTTTAGGCAGTAGATTAGCTTTGCATTTCAGCACACTTTCAAGTTTTCCCTTGTGGACAGTTTTTGATGTAACTATTATTTCTTGCTCAATAAAGATGAATCCAGCTTTGCACCAGCTCTAATCTCTTTTAGGAGGCTGTAGCTCTTGGGGTTGGGCCCAACCCAAGTGCCCAATACCTCCTTTGTTTACCTTTATGTGTTTTTGCTGCATTCTTAGAATAAAATCTGCTATTTAGATTTAAATCTTGTTTTGTTATTTAGGTTGCTTTTGATTATTAAAAAGGATTTTTATGTTCAGATTGAGTTAATAGGTTATTAACAGGGAAAATCTTCAGAAAAAGGCCATCAAGGACCTCTGATCTCACCTCTCCCTCAGTGGGATCATGAGCTGGGACAAAGGTGACCTTGCTGCCAACAAAAACACTGTCATTGCCTCACCATGCAATCATTAGTGTTAGATTCTCATTTGCAGAAGTTGATACCAATTGTGGTTAAGTGTTCAGATTCATGATTGCTCAGTTTGCATAATTATTTCATGTGATTCCATTGCAAATGAACTTCTGTTCATTTCCTTTGCTGTTACTTAGACCGATTAGAATAAAGTAGCTAGGTCATTGGTTTTCCAAGTCATTGTTTGTTCAGTTTTAGAAGTAACTTGTAGAGCACCTATAACACCTCTCCACCTACTTGTACTCCATCAATCCCAGCTGCTCCATCCCCTAACCCTTATTCTTGCCTCACATTTGCTACACTTTCCCCTAATTTCCATATTGTTGTGCAACATTGCTCCACTCCTTGAACAGATCTAGCCATCCTCATATCTTCTTAGATCCATCCACCAAGCCCTGGACCTCCTCACACCCTTATCCTACCTCCATACTCACATCTTCACCTTTCTCTCTCCATCCACCCTCAAAAATCCTCTTTTCGGAACATCCTGTAGAAATTAGAGAACATCCTGTAGAACCCGTGCAGACTTCCTATAGAAGCTCACAAAAGCGGTTTCTTGATATCCAAACTTTGTGAAACTCTCTGGAAGGGTGCTAGGGACCCCTTAGGTCATCTTCTAACCTTCCCAACCTCCTGCAAGCATTTCCTTTCACCAATCCACCTCTGCACAGTCAAAAACAGTTAAAGCACATGCACAATAATTCTGCCAACTTACTCGAAAATACAAAAATATGTTTCCTTTCAGATTTCACTTCAGAAGTAGCTTAGTCACATGCATTTTACCTTTCTAAGAGTCAATGGCATTCCTTTCTATAGCTTCATCATTTTTATTGCACCAGTAGTATTAGTCGGTAAAACTAGGGTTTGCTAGGGTTTGCATTTCCTTTTCGCTTTCAGTTTCTTTCTGCAAGTAGATTAGCCTCCTTTGAGTCAGCTTTCATCCATCAGTTAAAAAGTTTCTTCTAAGAGCTCATAGAAGTTGGCTTAAGCTCCTAGCGGACTTGTGCCAGTTGATCAAGTGACAGTCGCGACAAGAGCTAATACTTGTGCATATAGCACCGTCGCTTCCAAGTTTGTTACGAACTACCGGGTTGATAAAATTAAAGAAGGGAGTTCCAGGAGTTGCAGCATTATTGCTGCAATACTAGGGCCCACCATCTTTTTTGCGCTGTTTCCGAGGAAGCATCAGAGTATTGGTGATTGTTGCTTTTCTTCTATTTTCTACTACAACCTTCTACTAAGTAGTTTATTTCATTTCCATTCTGCAATTTCATTTCCGCAAAAGTAGAGTAGACATTTCCTACTTTCATAGATTAGCATTCAATTCCGCAATTTCAATTCTGCAAGCGTAAATTAGCATTTCAATTCCGCAATTTCAATTCTGCAAGCGTAGCCTAGCATTTCATTCCTACAATTTCATTTCAACAAAATAGATTAGTCATTTCCTTCTTTCATTTCAATTCCACATTTTCATTTCAGCAAGATAGATTTTAGTTAGTTGCAGTTCAATCTATTTCAGTTTTGCGGGTACAAGCAGAAAAAAAAGAAGTGAAAATCAACCAAAAAGATTTCCTTTCATGCCTTGTAGGAGTATAGATAATTCAGAAAAATGATTGCACAACACCTCCACTACTTCACATAGCCAACCTTCTCTCTTCTTCGATGGATGTGATTAAAGAACCCTTAGGTGGATATCAAGACATATTTGAAGAACCTCAAGGGAAGAAGAAGAAGAAAACATTCCTCTGGAGCAAATGGCTACAAGCAGAAATGTTGGGAGCAGTACCTTGTCCAAAAACGAATTTGAAAATCAGATGGAATATTTCAAGAGTGATATGAGGCAGTTTCTTTCCATGCAATTGGATACCCTGTGGATCCAAAGGAAGCAAGAGGAAGCCAAGAGGGCTTTGGCCATATTTTGTCCCAGGTGCACTAGAAAGCATCCTAGGAACGAATGTCCAATGCACTTCCTAGAAGTGTGTTTTGTCTGTGAAGAATACCATCCTACAAATCAGTGCCCTTCCTTGCCTGGACTTAAAGCTGCATATCAGAAAGCCAAAGGAGCCATTGAATCACTCTATTATATGAACCAAAGGAGGCCACATGGACCCATACCCTACCAGGAGGGAATGCAAGGGACATCCTAGACCTATTACGACTCCTATCAAGCCACTTCCATGCCTTCTTGGCGTCCCCCTGCTCATCCTTCTTGGTCCACACCCCCTCCTTGGTCGTATCCTCCTCAATACCACGCTTCTCCAATTGCTCATTCATTTCACTCTTATGCTCAGCGACAGCCTCAGTAGAATGCACCTCATCAGGGGTGGAGGCCTCAGTACAACTCTCATCCCGCTCATTTGCCTCCACCACTTGCCCAACCACAACCCCATCCACATCCATCTCAAATATACACCCCCACTCAACTACCCATACCACCATTTCCAAACCCACACATTGGAATAGCTCAACCCAATTGCAAAGCTGAGGCACAACATGTCCAAATGACTCCTCTTGAGCTCGATGATCTTCACCATAGCTCAGGAAGAGTATTGCAAAACAGAGATTATATTGACAACATTGAAGGACCAAAGGCAAAAGAAGATTCAAAAGAAAAGATCAAAGAACCATGGGCTGCACTTGATGAAGAGAAGGCATCAAAATCAGAGATCGAGAGAGTTCCCTCATGGTTACCATCAAATCTTCCATGTATTCAAGAGAAAGATCAGCAAAAAGAGGAAGATGAGAAAGTCATGGTAGAAGGTGACATGAAACATGATCCAGATCAGCAAAAGGACCAAGGATATCAGAGCTATATTGAGATATGGTTTCAGATGGTCACTAAGTTGCAGCGGTACTCTCTTCCTCAGCTATGTTTGATCCCTTCAAAGTCAGATCATTTGGTCTCTGAAATCCGGATAGCTGTCAAAGCATGAATTTCAAGCCTCCACATCATTTTGTCTCTAATCTCGATGTGCACATGGCTCCATTGGAAGTATTCTTACACTTGAAAATGATTTTGTTTTTCAAGTAGGGTAGGGTAGAAAAAAAAGAAAAAAAAAAATAAAAAATAAAAATGAAAATAAGAAGAAAATAAAAATTTAAGGTGAAAACCTCCTCGGAGGCACCTTAGATTGGCTCATTGATTGAAAACCTCCATGAGGCGGTCAATGGGTTGGAAAGAAGAGAAAAAATAAAAATAAAAAATAAGATCCCTGCGTGAAAACCTCCCTTGGAGGTGCCCAAGGCAAGCAATTAGGGTGAAAACCTCCATGAGGCACCCTAGTTGTTTTCAAAAAAAAAAAAAGAGAAAAAAAAAAGAAGAAAAAAGAGAAAAAAATAAACCTAATTTCTATTGAGTAATTTCAGGTTGCAAGAAGGACATTGCAGGTCAGGAGGATTGCTCAAGACAAAGACAGAGGAAGTTCCGTGCCTTCTACAGGAAGTTCTGTGTCTTCTACAGGAAGCCTACAAACAAGCCAAAATCGATCTCCGAAGAGGACCAGAAGGCTAGGAATATGTCCATGAGGCCTGCAAGCATCCATGTGTCCATCCCTCGCCCTTCTCCATCATTTTTTCCATCTCATTGTGCTTCTCTCCTCAAAACTGCGTGTTCTACAGGAAGTTCCTGTAGAAATTACAGGATTTCTACATGAACCTAGAAATGGATTTCAAAAAGGTAGTTTGGTGAACATGATAGCTTCCTCAAGGGTTCAGAAGTCCTCCTGCAATCTTCAAACTCCTCCTCCATCATCTCCATGCCTGCATCACAGCCCAAGCTCATTTTTTTAACGCTTTGAAGAAAAAATACATAGAACAGAATTTTTTTTTTCCCTAGCTTGAAAACCGTGCATCCATTTGCAAAATTGTTACAGGGGGAGTTGTATAGGGACGATGGCAACATGCCCGAGCAATTTTAGCCAATTCTGGTGCACGGTTTCCAAGAAATTAGCCTCCATCACCTTCAGCCATTTTTGCGTTTTCTCCCTATCTGTGCATCCGTTTCAAAACCTGTTTCATGGGGAGATGCATATAGGTGATAGTAACCTACCCAAGCAGTGTCAGCTGATTCTGATGCACGGTTTTCGAGAAATTGATCTCTGTAATATTCAGCCATTTTCCATTTTTCTCGAAATCTTTGCATCCATTGATCACAATTTTGCTATGGGAGGTGCATAATGATGATAGGAACATGCTCAGAAAGTTTCAGATCAATCCGGTCTATCGTTCAGGAGCAATGGAAAAAACAAGTTTCTGTCTCGTGAAAATTCAGCGTCAACAGCATGAGGGTGCAAATCTGAACGTGAAGCCAGCTCCTGTAGCATGGATCCGGCCAGAGGATACCTGCACAAGAAAAAATAGCCATGAATCAGCCACCAAGCCATCATGCAACCACAGAAACAAATGCATGCAGCAGCAAAAAGGACGCAGCAGCACGCCGACTTACAGGTATGCGTCTAAACCAGTTCCTCTATCTGCATCAATATGATTTGGAAAGTGCATAAATGAATGAAATGGTGGGATTAAGTCGGGAAGCTAGCAAAGTAACCTGACAGTGCCTGTTCCAGTCTCTAGCGCTCCGCTGGAAATCATGCAGCATGCGTGTATAGTTAACTCACGTAAAAAAAAAAAAAAAAAAAAAAAAAACAGACAGTGGTGACCGTTTAAACCTCAGTGCAATTGATGGCAGTGATTACAGGTAGAAAACATACAGTTCATAAACAACACTGTCATCTGCATGTGGCCACGTGCACCTGGCCACTTCACTCCCTCACCACAAATCACGCCACAATTAAAAATGATCGGCTGAAACACCACTTGCTGTTCATTGGCACTTGCAACGTCCTAAACTAAAGTATGCATCTTCCGCTTCCACAAAGTGATTAACCCGTCGTCCTCCACTGAGATTTTCAGCCTGGTTCAAAATTCTCTGGCGTATCGGGCTCACTCAGAGGCGCAAGGGCATTCTACAGGAAACGAGGGGGGGTCTTCTACAGGAAGTACGGCACAACCTTCTGGAACAGAGAAAATTGAGCTTTCCTTCGTCAAATTTGGAGTTCCGAGAAAGGTAGGCTCGAAAACACTCTTCCATGCATGATATATTTTGAAAGGTGGTGAATTGAACTGTCTGGAGTAGGAGAATTAGAGACAAGTCTGCCTGTAAGTCAAAAATAGTAGTGTGATTGTGTGTTGCATGGAATTTCTCAGTTTTTCTACATAAAAGTTCCTCTCCACGTTTCTGGTCTAAAACTCTCTTATAAGGAAGGCATATGCAGCTGTGAGAGCCAACTTGTGGATGAAAACTTTAAAATTTGCATATCTGAATGTGTCCTGAGAAAAAAACTTAGTCTCTGTCCTCTGCTGTAGAAGCAAAACTCTTCCTCTCATAACCAGATAGCTGAAGAAGTTTTAATGTCCTTGAGATCTCTTTCTACCAAAAAAGAAAAGAACAAAAGAACAAACTTGGACATGGACTTTTGCAGGTATTAAGGAGGTTTTCTGGAAAAGAGAATTGAAGAACAAATTTGGTCAGGGTCTTTTGCAGGCATGAACATAATTGTTAAAACAGAGTAAGGTGTCATATCAGAATTTGATGCAGGTGATCCAGGATTGTAAAGGGATGGAAATCTTAAAGTTGGTGGGGGACTTGGAGGATGGAATTAGAGTCTCACATCAAAGGAGAGACATGAAGATTCTGTCACAGATCCAAGCTAGTTTGGAACTGTCTAAATCGAGAACAGGGGAACAATACTTTGAGAGTGATTCTAAAAGCGATCAGGCTGGGAATGCAAAATTTGTTTACTGTGACGGATCAGGCTTGGCAGCTGACAACCGGCTACAACTAGAAGGATTAATTGAAGGTGCCCAAATTTGTACAAATGAAGGTTTAGCAAACATTGGTGCGACCTAAAATTGACCATAAGACTAATGAGATGAAATAAGTGTAAGGTGGAAATCAGTCGTAGGATTGGACCATTCAAGGCATGTAATTAACCGACCAGGAACAATAAGTTTGTGTCTTGTCATAGTACAGTCATACAATGAACAGGTGGGATCTTTTACATGATCAAGAGAAATATAAGGAGCCAAATAAAAGCAAGAGGGGGAGGACAAGGCTGGATACTCAAAGAACTAATGTCGATGAGTTAGTGGAAGTGCTGAAGAAAAATAAAGGATGGCAAGGAAGAAGAACACATTGAAAAAGATGAGAAAACCAATTATGAAGAAACGCAAGACATTCAGGCAAGGCAAGAACAGAGAGGAAAAAGAGCAAAGGCCAAATTGCTGAAGCCTAAAACTGTGGAGGAACAATGGCACAAACACCTCGGAAAAATCGATCGTAGAATAGAGCAGAGAGGACTGCAAAAGTCCAAACAAGTGAGGGCAAAACCAAGGCAACCATACCACAATTAAAAGGCAAGACATCCCCAACCAAGTAGACTGAAACAGTGAAGACAGGTTCTACAGGAAGCTAGAAGACAGTTTCTACAGGAAGCCAGAAAGCAATTTCTACAGGAAGACAGAAAACAATCGACACAAGACTTTCTATAGGAAGTATGGAAACAGAGGAACAAAAAGGAGAAATCGTCTGAGATTTTAGCTAGGGAGGCAGCAACTGTACTGGCTACCCTTAGCACATCTCCAAAGAAAAAAGGGCAGCGAAAGAGGGAGCCTTCCATGTATTTTAAGGCAAGAAGGAGCATGCGGATAAAAACTGGCAGACCCCAACCACAGTCAAAAGAGCCAATTACAATTGTAGACACCCCAGCTACAAAAAAGGAAAATTCTCACTCAAAGGAATCCATCACCTATGAACGGGGAAGCCCGAAGACATCCACCTGGAGAGAAAGAATGAAAATGTTGGACACAAAAGCCTCTCTACAGGATGCTGAGACTGTTCTACAGGAAACACTGGCTAAGCTAAGAGAGACCGAGCAATTGGAGGAAAAGGTGGCCAAACAATCACAGGAAGAAGGAAAGACAAGGAAACATCTGATGAACAACAAAGAGAGGACAAGCGGCAAGCTGAGGTTGAGGCGCTAACAAAACTACTACAAGAAAAGGAGCACAGGCAGTGGGAAGAAGCAGAGAGAAAAGCATGGTTTCATGACCAAGAAGAGGACATCACTTCAGAAGCTTTGCATGACAGGGAGGCCACTAGGGCCATCAGAGATGAAGAGATAGATTAGTTTCTCAGAGGATGAGCAACACTTTCAGTAGGGAGGTGATGATGAGCCCCAAAAATGGATAATTATATGGGCTCATTCAGCCTCCTAATTCGACTTAATCCACCATTCTCATTAGTTTATTGCATGTTTTTTCTTATATTTATGCTAATAGAGTGAATTGGGTTCATCATTATGCCAACAAGTCTAATGGGTGCTTTGTGCATTTTTTTGGTCAAATTTGAGACAAAATCAAAGGTTTTAATGAGCACTTGGTAGCCAAATTCGTGGGAGAACAAGGGAGAGGATTTGTAGGAAGGTGTGTATCACACGGAACGAGTCGATCTTGCGGACAAGATAGACCTACCTAGAATCTAACGATATCTAGTGACAAGCAAGCCAATCAAAAACTATCTTTCTCTAAATATGCAATTATAAACAAAGGCAAACAAGTGTTTTAGGCCTACCTTGGGTCCAATGCAAGTTTGTGGAAGCCTCGCTCTTTTGATCCAAATGAGCCCCCTTGTTGAGAATCTACAAACACAAACAAGCAAACAAATTAAATAACACCTAAAAATCCAATATCATAAAGCATACTTAACATGATGATCAAGGAATTCATGAAACAAATGACATAAGACAATTTGTTGAGAAAAATGAATCTGATTGTATTAATTCAAATCAAAGAAGAACATTACAACTTGTGCCTTGATGCTGTACAAGCTCCTCCCAGGGTCCAACAAGAAGTCTCCTCTACTTTGACAAGTTTCGCTCTCTTCCCAATGAAGCCAAAAAGGTATGTGATCTCTCCTCTCAAGCTTAACTAGGAAGTCTCAATTCCACCAGCATTTACCCTAAAAAATGTTCAGCTTCTAACCTCCCTAACAACCAGCCCAATGCCTTAATTTATAATGCAATGGAGGCAAGTTACTAGGTCCTCCTTCAAAGGGATAAAGCCCTCCTTCAAAGGGATAGCTCCTCTCATCAAGGGATTAGCTCCTTCTCTTTTGGGATGCATGAACCACCTAAGAGCGACCAATCCACGTCAAAATTCCTTCTAAAATCATCTAGAATTAACCCAAAGTGAGTTTTTTAAGAATAAACTTGCGCCTTTTTTACTTTCACAGGGGTTTGCACCCACTCCTTTAGGGACAGAGCGGGCAGGTTGTTATAGGGAAAAGTGTCTATTTAGAAATGCTCTATCCCACTAAGGTGTGACAGCTGCCTTAGAAACAAATAGAGAAAAACTACTTTTGTATTTCCTTTATGAATTATAGATAGAGAGGAATAGAAAGACCAACCTCTGTCTTGCGCTAATCCTTCGATTCGATCCCTCTCTTCTTTGATAGTCCCTAGCTACCTGCTCCCTTACACGCCCAGCTTCACAAAGTACCTGTAAGATCACAGAAGCATAGCACTATACAAATACATGGATCTATATTCATAAACAATCTAGAATCAGATGTAAATTGACCATACAAATGTAACAAGCATCAATGATACAAAAGCATGGAGGAAAACTCAAATAGCTTTTATTGATAAACAAGAAAATATCCAAGAGGAGTTACAACCAGTTGTTCTGACCCTGCATCAACCTCCCAGCAAAGAAGCCCCTCTTCACCTCAAACAAAGCTTAGATCACCCAACAATCTGAAGTTTGTCTCTAGAAACCAATAGCAATTCCTTACAATATGCAAAATTCCAGACTCTGTATCTCTGGGATGAGGGATCCATATATAGATATCTGTAAGGGGGATGAGTCATCTTGTGATTTGATTAGTGTCTTCTCTCTGACAGTTCTTTCTTCCACTTGGAGACTGAGGGCCTCTTACTCATCCTTGGTCGAATTCAGTGAGGCAAGTGTCACAAGAGAATATTCTGGAAGCTTCCATTGCCTCTCCACCTCGCGGAATGACACTGCCATTTGTCATTTCTCGCCCATCGCACCCCACAGAAGGGACTTTTGAAATGCAACGCACCCTCACAGTGTATTTGGGTGAGATGCAACGCACCTAGCCAGTGGAGCAGCTGCAATGATCCTGTGTTGACCAATTCTGAGTAGTTTCTCATGGAGAACTTCTGGGAGAAGCTGTAATCTGTTGACCTTTTTCCTTTAGGGGTTAGAACAACAATTTTAGGGACTTAGGAGCCCTTGGTTTATGGACATTTCATGCTTGGGGTTGTAGGGCACAAAAATGTCTATAACAGTTGCCCCCTAAAGTATGAGGCTGTTAACCTTTTGGTGTCGGGTGAAATGCTTTATTATGATGATCTGAAGTTCTTTCAATGCTGGGAGGAGACCTGTAATAAGATACAATACAATACATTATCTTCATAATATTTTCATGATCTAGCTGAGGCGGGCATTCCCATGCTCAGCTTTATAAATTCATTTTCATGTACATAGGACAGATAACCGTCTGAGTGTAGACTGATGATTCTGATAGAGCCATCATCCTTTTGATAGGATGATTATCTGTGTTGCAATGATGTACATTTAATGTCTTTATTTCCATTAATATATATCGCATCCTGGAGGGATGAAACTAGATTCGGGGTCTTCAATCTCGTCCGATCTTCACTCGAAGTACAAGTCGATCCATGTGAGAAATGTTCTGAAGTCGAACATGGAAAGACATCGCTTGATTACTAGTCAATGATGTAAACTGTTAAAAAGCGCGAGAGGAATCACCGTTAATGATAATGACCCTCAAGGTATTGCAGTACAATTCATGTGGTGTGAATAAAGGACTTGGCGTCAAACACCACGCAAAATATTTAGGTCGAAGGCCATTGATGTAAACCTGTCGCCGGAAGTGAGAAACTTGCCATTGAGGAATGCAAGCTTCAAAGTACTGAATGGGGTGTTCCTATATCAACTTCTTGGATAATGAGCTGATGTCGACAAGAAGTGATCCATCACAGGAGGGCCTTAATGAATCCCACATCAATGACACGGAACGGAGCAAATGATTTTAATGGAGGTGAAAACGATCTGGTGATATAAGGTTCAGGGTGGCAGTCATGAAAGAATGGAGTATAATGTATGGTAGTGGGTGAGACACAGGTGAATTCTCTGAATGACTTCTCTTGAACATATCGGCGACACTGATGTGATGGATTGGTAGCATTAACCCCAAATGTGGATGGTATGGCGTGACCATGGTGATGTGACCGGTGAATGAAACAACCCAACCCGACTCGGACATGGAGCGGAAGTGTCATGTTCAAGAGCGACTTGCTACCAACAAAGTTTCTTTGAGTTTTCTTCCCAATTTTTCCCCAGTCATTGCTGACCAGTACCTCTTTATTTTTGTCAAGCTTGAGGAGGATAACATATGCTTGTTCTATAATTTTCCCTTCGGGCAAACCCATCGCTATGTTTTAATGAGCCTAGTGATAGTGAAACTCGTTCTCGTCTATAGACAAGTTTGTCGCTATTAATCTTTTTAACGAGTTTAACGATAAAGATAACTCGGTCCTTTTCAGTTTTAGAGAGTCTGAAAAGGAATGTAAAGGTAACTCCAAAATTCCCTTTTCTTCATCTAATCCCTTAAGTCTGAAAAGTATAAAACAATACAGAAGGGATGGATTTTCGATACTTTTAACGAGCCGAACAAAACAAGCGCTCGATCTTTTTGTGTAATATTCCCTCAGGTCCAAAAAGATTAAAATCTAGAGGAGGGATAGCACTTCCTGTCCCTTTAATGAGCTGGAGAGGCCAATGGCTCGGTAATCTTTTCATATTTTATGAGTCAGTTGTAAAGAGCTTAAAGGAGACTCGTCTTTTGAGGAACGAGTGATAAAACGGGTAGCAGCTGATTCCAGGTAAGGTTTGGAATTTTCCAATCACGGCAGTGTCACAAGGATGGCTAGTGAAATCACTCTTCGCAGTTGTTCCTCAAAATGGGTAAACAATCAAATGGAGGTGAATGATCGGCCAATGCAAAAGTGGAGGTGACGGTGCAAACACGACCAAGGCTTTAACGGCTGAAGTACTACATTCACGATGGTTATTTACCGGGGAATAGTTCATTTTTTAACGAGCTTAAACGCGGGTGGAAACATTTGATCATGCCTTATGTTTATTTTTTAACGAGCTTGAACTATGTGCTAAAACTGCTCGATTAATCCAGTCGTGTGATAAGAATGTCTCATATAAAACGACAACTTTTAGAGTTTTGCCCCACATCCTTTCTTTATGCAAGTTAGGAAACGACCAATCCAAAAAATAGATAAATGATCACTCTTTTCTTGCACTCCAAAAGGTTTGCATGCCCCCAGGTATAAAACAGAGTTTCAAGGTTACCCCTTCTTTAGTCCGTTAAAACATTTGTTTTACCGAGAGAGGCCTACCTCTTACAGGTTACCCAAAGATCGTTCTGTTCACAGCGCAAACAAAACACTTCTTCGGCGATGTCTACCAAAATAAACAAAGGTGAGTGAAGGAGGCTACTCCACTCACATAACTTTGACAAGAGAATCTTGTTCTAGAATAACCCCCTCTTTCAATCACAGACAGGGGTACAGACTAGTCATATTCTCTCGCGGAAACCTACCCTATACCCAAAGTTTTCCTGCCGAAGCAGACCAGGGTGCATGCCCCTTGGGTTTCAGTCATGTCCCCCAGAATCACTCGCGCTCATCGGGAGGATGGACTTGAGATTGAGACATTTCTTGCGTGAAAAGACCATTCAGGGATGGTATATGACTATTTGCTCTATATGATCCGAGAAATGAAAGCTGGTCCACGAGCTTGACCGCTCTTCCTTCATGTAGGAAACACATTACTCTAAAGAGTGAAGAGACAATTGCTCTCATGCAATAAATATAGTCTCGTCCAAGGAGTAGATTGTAATCCAAGGGTCCTTGAACTGCCACTACGTTCATGTGAACAGTTTTCCCTCTCAATGTTATGGGCACATTGGGAAGGATCCCTAACGCTCGACTGGTTCCTTTATCAAAGCCTGTTAGATTTCTCATCTCAAGCAAAAGCGATGGCGAACCAAGTGCTTTCCAAGCAGTTGAGGAAAGGATACTCACAGAAGCCCCCTCATCTATGATGGTACCAGCCATAACCATTCTATATATTTGAACAATAATCCGGAATGGTATACTAGCTGGTAAACGGGGTCTGCCTAGTTGATTCCAGTCGAAGGAGACAACTAGGTTGCTTGGAGGTGGGACTGAATAGACGGCAGGGTACGACTCTGACGAACTTCCTTCCTGCGGTAAAGGAACAGGTAAATTGCCCCCATGTTCGTTGGAGTCTGTGCTTATGAAAAGAATTTGGACGGTGTCATCCTTGTTCTCTTCAGTGATTGTATCATCTGAAGATGGAACCTTTGAAGGTAAGATCGGGTCAACTGCTGCCTCGACCTTTTGACTTTCATCTGGTATCGATTCAGATGGTTTATCTTCAATGGTAGGTGCTTCGGCCGACCACCTGAGCGGGTCAGCCGGATTTTCAACTAGTGACAGACTCGGCAAGAGTTTTTTATATCCAGGAGGAAGTCGTAACGGTGAAACCGGACGATCATCCAAAACTCTTTTAGCTTCATCTAAGAAGGGACAATGGTGGATGGCATGATTGCCTTCGCACAGTTTACAAGGAAATATATATTTTCCTTTTTGTCCTCGGGCTTCACTTTCACTAGTTGACGGCAAGGATAATTTTAGGGGAGAATGTTCGCCCTTTGGCGAAATTAAGGGGTTTTAAATTTTTAGTGGGCGAATATTTTGTATCATAGTACTTTTTTACAAATCACCTCAAATAGCCCACCTTATTTTAAGGGAGAGGGTAGAAAAGGTAAATTTAGCCCTTGAAATTAGGACTTACAACCTTCCATTCGCCCATTTTCAAGAATAGGTTTTATTTAAGTGAATCCTATGGGCCAAATACCATATTTATAAAAGAGGTACAGTAAATTAATAAAAATATAAATAAATGAGAGGTATGGTAAATAAATAAAACATTTTTTATATTTACTCCATAAGTCACCTTATATACATGTAAGGGTGTAAACAAATAAAAATATAAGTAAAGTGGAGGTATGGTAAATAAATAAAAATATAAATAAACTAGACGTATCGTAAATAAATAAAACCTCTTTTTATATTTAGTCCATAACCCTCGTTCTATTTATGAAGGCTCAAGAAAGAGGTTTTATTTAAGTGAATCCTATGGGCCAAATACCATATTTGTAAAAGAGGTATGGTAAATTAATAAAAATATTAATAAACGAGAGGTATGGTAAACAAATAAAACATTTTTTTATATTTACTCCATAAGTCACCTTATATTTACGAACACTCAAAAAATGGGTTATATTTAGGTGAAACCTATGGCCAAAATACTATGGGACAAATACCATGGACTAGATTGTTATTAATACCATGCAAAAAACCATTATTAACCCTAATATTAGAATTAATAAAAAAAAAAATGGCACATGGTATTGACCCATGGTATTGACCTGGAATGTAGCCTATTTAAATGGGGGAATTAAACCAGCATGTAGCCTATGCTAAGATTCACTAGGACTTTACAAAGTTTTATTATTTAGTGAAAGACTCGCCAAGATCTTACAAGATTTTATAATTGAGTAAAATTTTCGCCATGCCTGGTGAGAGATTCGCCAAAAAATTATATATACATATTATATTATTGATGAAATCGCCTTTCATTTTTCCTATATACCATGGAGATTCGCCCATTTATTATATCTATAAATTTAGGGGGGGTTCTTAAAATTTTCCCTGGTTGACGGTGTGTTTTCAACATGATCATCATAGGTTGACGACACCGGGTTGTGCAAACGAGGAGACCAGTCCCTTAAGATCCGAGGGATGTAAGGACAATCTCTGTGATAGTGGTCTCCTTTTGCAAATGACACATGGCGATTTAGGCCTGGTCGGTGCAGTGTGTGGATTTTCGCTAGACGACACTCATTTGCCCCCATTCTCTTTTCACTCCTTCTTCTTCTCTTTCTTCTTATTTTCCTTCTTCTCCTTAGGTACTTGACTTTTGGCTTTACCAGCCTCATCGAGCGAAGAGGAAGGAGGAGAGGAAGAATTAGAGGAAGTAGAAGGTTGGTGGGTAACTCTGGACTCATCTAATTGTTGATTCGATTGTTCAGGAATTGTGGTGTTCTGAACAACAGAGGTTGAGAAGAGCCATACAGGCAAACCAATTGTCAGTCCTAGAAGCGACAATGTGGCCATATGGGGTGCACCAACATCTCCCCAAGAGGAGAAGGGACTAGGATTTCCTCCAAGGGGAATTCCTTGGTTGGTGGATTCCATTTTCTCAACCCAAGATCAACGTAGGAAAGGGGTAATGAATATTTCGTTTAAAATAAATTTTAGACGCTTTGACACAACTTGTTTTTTCAGTTTTTAAGAGTTGAGAAAAAACAAAAGATGACTCTAGTCGCCTTCGATTTTTAATGAGCCTGAAGTGACAAGTGCTCAGATGGACCTTTTCTATTAAGGAGTCTAAAAAGGAACAAAAGGGACTACTCTGGAAGTCTAGGTAGAGGGAGTACCAAACCAATCGCAAAACTGCAGAATACTTTTTACGGTACGGTAGTCAATCTTCACGAATGATGTGTTCAGTGCATTGCGATCGATAGGGTGGCAGACATGGCTTCCTATGGATAAAGTATTTAAGCCTATAGGGGTCTCCCAAAATATACTCGACGGTAGGTGGGAGCACAAGTCCGTACTGGCACTTATCGTCTCAAAGTGGAGGAATAACCCAACCATCAGTGAGAATAACAGTTACCAGGCTTTACGACGCCGGAATACGTCTCTAGCCTAGACCTCTAAATGTTGTGCGTTAAGTTCCAAAGCGTTGTTAGATTAATTGAATTTATTTTAAGTTGATCTTGCTTATGAAGTTTGCCTTTTGGGTTCACCACGAGATGTAGATGTAATTCCTAAAATTCAATCTAAGATGATAAACAAACTTTTTATCTTCTTTATGCAATGAAAATCCTAGCTACTAGGGAAAAGAAAGACAGAATCTTTTCACAAAGAGCAAAGAGCACACTCTAAATGCACTTTCCTAAATCAAGCAAATCAGACTGTCTATATGCAAATGCACATGCATGTATTTGTTTTTCGACTTTCTTAGTATATGGATGATAAAAAGAAAGTTGATGTACAAATCTGAATTTCTTTTCAAGTGACAAATATAAACAAGCTTCTTTTTGAAATAAAAAATGGAGACGATTATGACACCTTACGATTTTGAAATGAATACTTGTTTTTGACACTAGAAAATTACAAATTCAGACCAAAAGCAATAGTAACAGGATAATCGACCATCAACAGCAATCAAACTCTTTCCTACGATTGAAATCGACACTTGCGCCAGATTCAAATCAAAGGACGACAGTACGACTATGCTACTTTTGTAAAGGAGAACTGTAAATGACTCGACAAACACACAAAAACATCTACAGTTCTTTTGTACAAAGGAGGTGGAATAACAGAAAGGAAAAGGGGTTTCAAACAGACATATACTGATCACACGCAGCAAAATTCAGGAATAGAACTGGAAAGAATGATCCACATAAGCCACAGTTGCACAGAGCTACTCTGATCAGCGCACCTGTAACACAGAGAATCTGAAATGCAGCGCAGGTTGTCCACTCGGGAAGTGCGCTGAAATTCAAAATCTCTAAACAGTACTTGCGCTGGGCCAGAAACGAGACTCTGTTCGGGTTCCGGGTCACAGTTTGCAGTTCATTTCTTGGTTTTTGGCCGAGTAAAAAGCAAGCAGTAATGCAACAATCAGGGGTAGATCTAAGGAGGATCTAGGAGCTATCACAAGGGCAATCAGATAGTTTGTGAATTAGTTGTTTAAATCATAAACAGATCCAGTGGATGGATTGAAGCAGCAGTTATCTACTTTGCATTTGTTATGGCAAATGCAGTTCGAATGCTACTTGTAAGTTTATGAAACAAACAACAAAGAATGATAAACAAACAAACTAATTATCTCCCCAGCAAAGTCGCCATTTTGTTACAGGGAAAAGTGTCTATTTAGAACTGCTCTATCCCACTAAGGTGTGACAGCTGCCTTAGAAATAAACAGAGAAAAACTACTTTTGTATTTCCTTTATGAATTATAGATAGAGAGGAATAGAAAGACCAACCTCTGTCTTGTGCTAATCCTTCGATTCGATCCCTCTCTTCTTTGATAGTCCTTAGCTACCTGCTCCCTTACACGCCTAGCTTCACAAAGTACCTGTAAGATCACAGAAGCATAGCACTATACAAAGACATGGATCTATATTCATAAACAATCTAGGATCAGATGTAAATTGACCATACAAATGTAACAAGCATCAATGATACAAAAGCATGGAGGAAAACTCAAATAGCTTTTATTGATAAACAAGAAAAGATCCAGGAGGAGTTACAACCAATTATTCTGACCTAGCATCAACCTCCCAGCAAAGAAGCCCCTCTTCACCTCAAACAAAGCTTAGATCACCCAACAATCTAAAGTTTGTCTCTAGAAACCAACAACAATTCCTTACAATATGCAAAATTCTAGCCTCCGGATTTCTGGGATGAGGGATCCATATATAGATATCTGTAAGGGGGATGAGTTAGCTTGTGATTTGATTAGTGTCTTCTCTCTGACAATTCTTGCTTCCACTTGGAGACTGAGGGCCTCTTACTCATCCTTGGTCGAATTCAGTGAGGCAAGTGTCACAGGAGAAGATTCTAGAAGCTTCCATTGCCTCTCCACCTCACGGAATGACACTGCCATTTGTCATTTCTCGCCCATCACACCCCACAGAAGAGACTTTTGAAATGAAACACACCCTCATAGTGTATTTGGGTGAGATGCAACGCACCTAGCCAGTGGAGCAGCTGCAATGATCCTGTTTTGACCAATTCTGAGTAGTTTCTCATGGAGAACTTCTGGGAGAAGCTGTAATCTGTTGACCTTGTTCCTTTAGGGGTTAGAACAACACTTTTAGGGACTTAGGAGCCCTTGGTTTATGGACATTTCATGCTTGGGGTTGTAGGGCACAAAAATGTCTATAACACAGGTCCGCAGGTAATGTGAACAGGGGGTGCGGGACCGCAGGCAATAGTGAGAGAAAGTATAGAACCAAAGCTTTGTTGATTTTTAATGTCTTTCTCTCATTTTCAAAACTTGACTTGAAGAGATGAGGTCTGAGACTTGCTTAGGAGGACAGTACAAGTGATGATAGACCCATACTGGCTGCAAATAGTCATGGTGACGATATTTTTGTGTAACAGTGTCGCCTTCATTTATGGGCCCTTACCTCGAATTCTCCACCATCAACTCGGAGTTCAAGGGCCACCAAATCGATTATCACAAGGGCAGCCGAGCAAGGGCTAGTAAAGTGGCTGTTAACTACAAGTTTTGGCAGTCGAGTTCCTAAAGTTTAGGAGGGCTGGTGGGGTCCTCAATTTGTATAAATAAGAAGGCTTAGGGCCTCATTTCAGTTAGTCACTTTGTAGGCAGAAGTTAGCTAGTTTGTAGTTCGATTTTAGTCATTTTTTAGGAAGTAGATTATCTCTGCATTTCAGCACACTTTCAAGTTTTCCCTTGTGGACAGTTTTTGATGTAACTATTATTTATTGCTCAATAAATATGAATCCAGCTTTGCACCAGCTCTAATCTCTTTTAGGAGGCTGTAGCTCTTGGGGTTGGGCCCCACCCAAGTGCCCAGTACCTCCTTTGTTTACCTTTATGTGTTTTTGTTGCATTCTTAGAATAAAATATGTTATTTAGATTTAAATCTTGTTTTGTTATTTACGTTGCTTTTGATTATTAAAAAGGATTTTTATGTTCAGATTGAGTTAATAGGTTATTAACAGGGAAAATCTTCATAAAAAGGCCACCAAGGACCTCTGATCTCACCTCTCCCTCAGTGGGATCATGAGTTGGGACAAAGGTGACCTTGCTACCAACAAAAACACTGTCATTGCCTCACCATGCAATCATTAGTGTTAGATTCTCATTTGCAAAAGTTGATACCAGTTGTGGTTAAGCATTCAGATTCATGATTGCTCAGTTTGCATAATTATTTCACGTGATTCCATTGCAAATAAACTTCTGTTCATTTCCTTTGTTGTTACTTAGGCCAGATTAGAATAAATTAGCTAGGTCTTGGTTTTCCAAGTCATTGTTTGTTCAGATTGAGAAGTAACTTGTAGATCACCTGTAACACCTCTCCACCTACCTGTACTCCATCAATCCCAGCTGCTCCATCCCCTAACTCTTATTCTTGCCTCACATTTGTTACACTTTGCCCTAATTTCCATATTGTTGTGCAACATTGCTCCACTCCTCCTTGAACAGATCCAACCATCCTCATCTCTTCTCAGCTCCATCCACCAAGTCCTGGACCTCCTCACACCCTTATCCTACCTCCATACTCACTTCTTCACCTTTCTCTCTCCATCCACCCTCCAAAATCCTCTTTTCGGAACATCCTGTAGAAATTACAGAACATCCTGTAGAACCCCTGCAGACTTCCTGTAGAAGCTCACGAAAGCGGTTTCTTGATAGCCAAACTTTTTGAAACTCTCTGGAAGGGTGCTAGGGACCCCTTAGGCCATCTTCTAACCTTCCCAACCTCCTGCAATCATTTCCTTTCACCAATCCACCTCTACACAGTCAAAAACAGTTAAAGCACATGCACAACAATTCTGCCAACTTACTCAAAAATACAAAAAAATGTTTCCTTTCATATTTCACTTCAGAAGTAGCTTAGTCACATGAATTTTACCTCTCTAAGAGTCAATGGCATTCCTTTCTGTAGCTTCATCATTTTTCTTGCACCAGTAGGGTTAGTCGGTAAAACTAGGGTTTGCTAGGGTTTGCATTTCCTTTCCACTTTCAGTTTCTTTCTGCAAGTAGATTAGCCTCCTTTGTTTCAGCTTTCATCCATCAGTTAAAAATATTCTTCTAAGAGCTCATAGAAGTTGGCTTAGGCTCATAGCAGACTTGTGCCAGCTGATCAAGTGACAGTCGCGACAAGAGCTAGTACTTGTGCATACAGCATCGTCGCTTCCAAGTTTGTTACGAACTACTGGGTTGATAAAATTAAAGAAGGGAGTTCCAGGAGTTGCAGAATTATTGCTGTAATATTGGGGCCCACCAGATGTTATGCTTGGAGAGAAATAGCATATAGGATATTAAGGGGGGGATTTTATTGGCCAACATTGTTCTTACAAGTAGGAGCAAAGGTAAGAGGTTATGTTCCTTGTCAAATTTTTGTTGGTAAGAAAAAATTAGCAGCTCTTCCACTGGTTCCATCAATAGTCTTAGAATATTTTAGCCAATGGGGATTAGATTTTATTGGAGAGATTCATCCCACTTCAAGTAATTAGCATAGATGGATCCTCACTACAACAGACTACTTCACTAAATGGGTGGAAGCAATTCCAGTGAGAAATGTTATTGATTCAGTAGTAATCAAATTTATTGAAGAGAACATCTTATCTAGATTTGGTTGCCCTACTCAAATTGTCACTGATAATGTGGCAGCATTTTCTAGTGTTAAAATGATTGAGATTTTCCAGAAATATCAAATTTTGTTACATCATTCAACTCCATATTACCTACAAGGTAATGGCCTAGAATAATCTTCAAATAAAAGTCTGGTAAAGATAATAAAAAAGACTCTAGCAGATCATAAAAAGAGTTGGGACTCTCATTTAGTTTATGCAGAATGGGAAAATAGAATTAATCCAAAGAGATCTACTAGAAAATCTCCTTTCTAGCTAGTTTATGGTAAAGATTCAATCTTCCCTACCAATTTGGCCTTCCCTGTTTTAAAGTTCCTGTAAGATTCAACAGATGAACCTGATGATTTTTCACGGATAATAAATCAGGTTATTGAACTAAATGAAAACGGAGATGAAGTTTAATACAAA
Organism: Pinus tabuliformis; assembly: GCA_031772625.1. Lineage (NCBI taxonomy): Eukaryota > Viridiplantae > Streptophyta > Pinopsida > Pinales > Pinaceae > Pinus > Pinus tabuliformis. The sequence continues at coordinate 697,666,610 of CM062804.1, read as the reverse complement.
TTGAAAAAGTATCAGAGTAAGATGAAGATCCTGTTTGACAGAAGAGCCAGGGAAAGGAACTTCAAGAAAGGTGATCTAGTTCTAAGATGGGGTTCTAGGAGAGAAGAAAAGGGAAAACATGGCAAGTTTGACAACCTGTGGTTTGGAACTTTAGCAATCTCTGAAGTGAAGGGAAACAACACTTTTGTGCTACAAAATCTTGAGGGGCTATATTCCACTTACCTTGTAAATGGAAGGTTTCTCAAACATTACATTTAGTACTGAGAAGTTGAAGTAGATTTCACTACTACCATTGTAAAATTTTGGTTTCTTTTACTTTACAAAAAAAGACTCCATAGCCCGAGGAGAAGGCACATGGATCTACAGGTTCTCTACATTCTATAGGATAAATCAGTCCCCAGTTGGAGCCAATGTTGTAGTATTTTTGGTTTTGATAAGTTAGAATAAATTAGTCAAAAAATGAAAATATTTTTCAAAAAATGTTAAGCTAGGATATGGAAAAAAGGAATACTGAATAAAAATGTTAGGAAATATTTTGATAAATATGTCCATATCAAAGAAAATGTTAGAATAGATGCCCTAAAAAATGACGGGAAAAATAAAATGTTAGGTTAGAGATAAAAGAAAAAAGAAATAAACTTTGAAAGTGTGCAAGTTCAAGTGCCACTACTTTTTCCTTTATTATGCGAAATAATGGTTGTGTACAGCTTGTCATAAATGCCACAACCCATGATAGTCAAATAGTTTAATCTTGACTAGTTCATGCTTTAAATTTCATGTTTATAGTTAGAGAATAAATGTTGGGCGTGGAATCCTCCCCAAGACATTTTTTGGGGCTTAAAGACAAAGTTTTGACCAAGCCCATTGTAAAGACTCCATGATTTGTGGGCGTGGAGCGCGAAGTCATAATAGAGTCACAGGGTTGTCTGCCCTTGTTTTTCTAATGTAAGGTCGATTTGAAAGATCTACTCATGGTCCATGGACCATGGGATTGTATAAATATAGCGAGGCTCTAACTGTAGAAAATAGTGAATAAGATCGAAGCATGATGAGTCTAAGGAAGTGATTGAGTCGAAGTGTAAAGTGTGTCTTTGGATCGTAGAGTAGGAGAAGGCTCTGTAGCTGAGTGTGCAGAGGCCTAGTAGTCCACAACTGAGTGCGCGGACCCCTGCAACTCAGTGCGTAGGGCAGGTGGGAGTCTGTAACCGTTGGAAGCATTAATAAAGAGAAGTTTTATCATATTTCTGTGTATATTTTCCTATTTTATGTATTATTGGGTATAAATTGAAAGTTTACTGTTTATTTGTTGAGCGAACTCATATGAATGTGTTGTATAAATAAATATAACATAAGTCATCCATTTACGTGAAGATAATTAACCGGTGTAAGAAGATAAGTAAGATCGCATGAGTGACTTAGGGAAATAGTGCAGAGTGTTTCTCCAGCAGTGTGGAAGCCCCACAGCCCCTGATTAGGGCTGCGTGAAAGAAAATATATCAGGGCACGAAGGCCAAGGAAGCGTGCGAAGTAACCTGCACACAGGGACTAATAGTTGGACCCAATCAACCCCTCAGACATCTCAAGGGTGCGGAAACATGGTTCTAGCACCCCCCATACTACTTCGGGTGAGACCTCAATCCACGCTCCATAGACTATTGCCGAAAGGGCCAGTAGTACAGGGATTTGTTTGGTTAATTAACTCCGAACCTGGGTCAGGCCCCAAAAAGCCAACAAATGGTTTTGTTGTCAGGACCGGGATCTACATAGAGATGTCTGATGTCGTATCACTAGAATCCAACTAAGAAAGGAGTTGAGGATTGGTTGGATAGGAAGATTCACAAGTTCACGGTGCCGGAGAATAGGAATCCGAAACTATCAAAAGAAGAGTAGTTTGACTGCTACTTATACACAGAGATCCACAAAATTTTCTTCCCATCCTTCCCTATTGAGCTATACGAGTGGATCACGAAGCTAGAGGATAGCTAAGGAAGGTGCAAGCTCGACAGACCTATTTTGTGGACTCCAGGTGCACAGATTGGAAGCGTCAGAGGATAATATCATGTGTGTTTTTGATCACTGGCTCGATCAAATTATAGGAGAATTCATCACTGAGTTCGTGGTAGATACTTCAATCAGCTATAATGAGGCAGAGCGATGCTTCCCAAAAGGACCACAAGATAAGTACGTTTAGTCATTGAACACTTGGATTAAAATGCTACTGTGTGAAAAGAGGGATATGCAAATAAATTGATGTTTGGGGCTATGCGAAGTGGGAGAATTTACAGAAACGAAGGTAGTGCAGAACTAGAAACTAGCCCCTTGATTTCACCTCCGCGAGGGGACAAGGAAGAGCTTGCGAAGGTCTCACCAAGAAGTGTGATCAATTTGATAAGGCAGAGGATTCCGCACATACCACCCCCACCCAAACCATTGCTAGTTTCACCGTCTTTGCCCCCATCTTCACCCATACCACCTCTGCCACCACCGCAAGTCAATATGGCAAGCGCGATAAAGTTGTTAGTGTTCAAGGAAGTAGGAAATGAGGATCCGAACCAGATTTGGTTCATGATAAAAGTTGTATGGGAAGTGCAGGGAGTTATGGATGACAATATAAGGAAAGCAACATTGGTTAGCACTCTGCAGGATTGTGCATTGACCTGGTACATTAAGCATTCCAATGACAATCTGAATGTGGGGATCGCAGATATCCAAACTGCACTAAACAAAGAATTTAGTAGGCCGAAGTGAGAGGCGTAGTCGATCATTGGGTTCAAGGAAATCACAATGCTACCAGGCGAGACCCCTTGGGAGTTGGATTAGAGACTTAAGTGCACAATTTGCGAAGCTAACATGACGTTGATGGATGGACAACACTGTGAATGGTTTGTAGCATCGTTAACGTCGCATCTAAGGAATGCGTTGTCACAACAGAGGCTAAAAACTTAGGCTGAGGCCTTGGAGATCGCGATGAGACTGCATGAGACCCTGATACAAAATCCCAACCTGGGATTTTAGCAAATTCATGCACAGTTGAAAAACTTGTGCCTTGAGATGCAGAGTCTAAAACAAGATAGGACAGCCCGCCCAGAAGTGCACAACGAGGTATGGTGTATAAAATGCAAGGGTTAGGGAAATGACAAGGACCACTAACCGATGTTCACGAATTACCTCATGGGAGGAGGACCAATGCCATTGAGACCGAAGACACAAGCAAGACCTAGCACAATGCCTGCATTGTGGTGCACGATTTTTCAAATAAGAGGAAAGCATGCTACGAATAACTGCCATCTGTTGCAAAAGTACACGCACAATTTAGAACAGTTGTTCTGTAATTCCTATAGATCAATGGGACATGATGAGTGCACCTATAGGAGTTATGAAATAATCATGTATAGGACTCCCACTTATAGAGTTTATGTCGAAACATGGCCCCTTTACCAGAACGCAGGGATAGCGCGAACCAGATTTCAGGGGCGCGGACGAGGCTGAGATGGAGGAGGACCTAGAAGAGGTCACAAACAACTGATATATTACAATTATGGAGGGCTAGGAAATTATGCCCACGATTGTATGAATCCAACACATCCATCATGCTTGTATTGTACATTGTTTGATCATGAGACAGAGGATTGTCCCACACTAATAGCGCGACTACATGATAAAGGAGCGCTCCAACCTCCCCCGACTTAGAACCTGCAAATGATGAGGTCTAAGCCACGTGAGGAAGACCCTAATGTGAATATTGTGCTCCGATGTGGAACTACGATAGGGGATGACAAAGGCAAGCAACCTGAAGATAGTACTTGGGTTCTCAAGGCTCCGATGAAAGAACCAGAGTTTGATTTGGAGCGCACTAAGAAAACCTTCATGGAAGCCAGGAAGAGCTTCAATGATTCCACCACTTTAGGAAGAAAAGATAGACCAGAGCCGGAAATGGACCCATCGATGCTCACAATGTTCCTGGAAACATGCATGAAGCTGTTGCGTGACAGAAAGGTTGTAAAGGGGCTACAGGAACTCATAAATAGATGTGTTGGGACCACGCCAGGAGAACCGCGCGTAGTGCGGAAGATCAAAAAGCACATGACGAGGATGGGAAGGGAGATGAGATTGACCATGCAAATTGGAGAATATGAGATGGAGAAAGTGATTCTAGACCTAGGATCAGACGCAAACGATCTACTGAAGCAGACATGGGAGTGCATGGGAAGGTCGACGCTGCAATGTTTTCATATCCAATTGCAAATGGCGAACCAAGAAAAGATCCTACCTATGGGAAGATTGTAGGGAATCACAGTGGATTTTGAAGGAACAAGTACGCTAGCAAACTTTGAAGTGATAGAGATTGTTGATGACAGCAATCCCTACCATGCTCTATTAGGGATAGATTGGGCCATCGATACGAATGGGGTGATAAATCTGAAGAAGTGAAAGATGATTTTCTAGAAAAAGTCTCTGCGCATAGTTGTACCTTTGGACCCTGTAGAATGATCACATTACATGGAGCCAGTGCATGACTATGAAAGCGATGATGACTTGGAATGCATCTACAAGATAACCATGAGAGAGAAAGACTGGGTAAATCCAACCGCAGATGGACGAATCTCATGGGAGCGTGAAAGCTCCTGCACCTCGAATTCTGACAAGGAGATAGAACAATGGCAGAACTGATTACACGAGGTAACCACGCTGAATTGTAACATGATGAAGAGATCGCTACGCTGCGTCAACGGAGGTAAGGGATCTGCCTACGTATGATGAGTTAAGTGAGGTAGATGACTTTCTGAACAGATTTGAAAGAGATGTGCCAGAACAGCAACGTTTCGAAGCTTTGAAATGGGTACTATGCACTACGCCCACAAGGTCATGGGGTACACATCAAAGAAGCTTTGGGGACTAGTGTGAATGCAGGAGAATGATGTGCATACGGTTTGGGAAGCCTCAGAGGTGATTAAAAGACAATATTATTGGACGAAACGGTCCACGGGCCCACCTGTCCAGATGGATATAGGCATATGGTACGAAACCTGCGTGGATGTACACAGTCTTCGCGTTAGGAGACACAGTTAGTAAGAAAATGCAGGCAAGGCAATGGTGCAAACAACCCCTCTGGTTGGAACCACGGAGTATGGAAAGACCAAGTGCATTGAAGGTTATCCATGCATAAGCCTTTAACGAAGTATGTGAAGCGTTGAACAAGGTACACAATGCGTAGCGGACTAATTGGGACCTATGCATACCAATGTTTCTACGGGATTATAGAACCATGTGCAAGAAACTAACAAAGCAGGCACCTCCAAGGTTGGAGTATGGAGCAAATGCTATAATCCCTATAGAGTATAAAATTCCTAGTCCACGCATAGCAGCACTAGTAGATATGATGGTTCGCGGAACCTTGGAAAAAGGGGTAGTGCAACTTAACGAAGCAGAACATTTGGGACCTGATGAAGGAATCCAACAAGGTCAACTTAGGCTCCAAGAACTTATGAAAGAAACGGTGTGATTAAGGGAGAAAAGCACTCTGGTAGAAACGGAAGTCAAGAAGCTTGAGGACGAGATAAAGGCGGATTTTCACACTAAGAAGACCAGGGTGATAAAACAGGGTGCGCACTATTACCTTGACGAATTTGGGGACTACCACCGAGAGTTGATCAGCCTGATGCCATGGATCAGATGGCATATTACTAAACAGGTCAACCATGGTGGCACGCTACAGATGATAAAGTGTGCGACGCAGGCAGTAACAAAAAAATGTGGTTATTTTCCAGGAAAAGTGATGGATGACTGGATGAAACCCTATACAGGTGTGCAGCCACCTGGTTAGCCATGGGAAGTATAGTCTTAGCGCTCCAGGTAGAAAGGAGGCACGGGACTATAAACTACTCTATCCGGGAGCTTTGTGATGTTGGAGCTGTGCGCAGCAGTAAAGTGTCACAAGGTCCGTGACCGCGCAAGGGGGGCTACGCTGCCATGTGGGTTGGCTAGAAAGTGAATGTTGGAGTCATTATTCACGATGTGATGCTTGACTTGAGACCAAAGGGAGTGGGTGATAGGCATTTAAGACGTGCTTTATGGGAAATATTTGGGAAAATCGCTGCCAAGGGAGAATTAATGGACCAGATTTGTGGGGAACGGTCAAATTCAAATTCAAAAGACACTATAAATTACAAAGGGCTAACTAGCAAACAACACTTGATCATTTGAAAATTGAGCTATCATATGCCCCGTGTATTTTGAGTCAAGACATGTTTTCCCTATGCAGAGCATTTATTGAGCCCCTAATTAAGTGATTGAGAGATTTCTGGACCAACAAGATGGCTGCATCAGAAGAAGCTAGGGAAATTACAGAAATGATTGCCAAAGAGGCCGTGCAGGCCCTGACTATGGAAGATGTCCCTGAAGGCACCGGGATTGTGGAAAAAATCACTAAATCACCACGCACACCAAGGCCGAAGAAATACAAACAACTGATGATCCCATTGCGTGTGTCCCCACAAAACCCGCTGCACACCAGACTAACGATGGAGGAGAAAGGGAAAGCAATTAACTTAGAAACCACGAGGAGGAGGAAGACTTGGAGGACCTCATAATTGAAGGTAAGGACGAGGGCATGGAGGAAGAAACTGAGCCTGCACACCCTTCATGGAAGGGGACAGCGAAAGTGCCCAAGGACCTCGACGAGAGCAAGAGCTCTCTCCATACTCCGCTCCTCCCAGACAACATCATCTTTGAGGGCACGCACTTGGGATAGGTGCCAAGTTTGAAATTTGAAGATTAGGATGTCACTGACCATGAGAAGTTCCCTCATCTAGAGATCACACAGTTCATGAAGCCCAAGCAGAACACCGTAGCAAGGGTTATTGAATTAGAGCCATGAAAGTGGTTACATGGAGTAGAAAAGGCAGGGTTATTAAACCTGCTCTGGGTGCCACATTTCCACCGCACCCTAATAACGATATTCATCATCAAGTAGCTGCTCTTCCTGGTGCATGGTGGGTGTTTGTGGCTGGAGGAGCCCATCCCCATCATGGACCACTTAATCCACTGCATTACTCGCCTCCCATGCAAAGGAGAAGACCCCGCAGACATCTAGGAGGGGAAGAGTAATGACTTAATCATCACGGAGGCCATGAAGAAGAAATACAGGCTGGAGAATAAGAAAAGGGGCTACACCATATCCAGCATCAACAACAAAGCAGTTAAAGTGGCAACTCAAATACTGGTGAGTAAAGTTATGTGCAAGTGTCGCACAAACAAGGTACCCACGTCGATGGTGGCACTTGCTTAGTAGTGCACAGAGGGGGTCCAATTTAACTGGTCTGAGTTATTATGTAAAAAGTTCCTAGAAAATTACCGTGAGGCCTAGGAACAAGGAAAAACATTCCACTATGCATGGCTTCTATTATCCATAGTGCTAGTGGCAGGGTAAATGCCATAGATAGCCAGTTCCCCACAATTGACAGGGATTTACCGAAGGCCACAAAGTACGCTTCGTTGTGGGCCACGAAGGACGTGAACAGGATCCGCGACAGAAATATATTCTGGGTGTTCATGGAGATTAACATCAGAATGGGGATTAACTGCAAGCCACGGTTATCACCCACTGTCTACAACAGCCTCCAAAGTTTTACAGAATTTAAAGCGGACTTCCACAACATATATATCAGAGCGTGCAAAGACTCGGCCAAGAAATGGAGTGAGCTACCCTTCATAGCCACAGATGACGTAATTTTCGATGTACTGGAGACATGGCCACTGAAGTGGTGCGCCCCAGACATCAATGCAGTAGAGAAGTCTGCAGCGTAGAAGAAGAAAGAGGAGGCCAAATTGCACATGTCGCAGTTGGCAGAAAAGAGGAAGAAAGAAGTAGCAACAGCAAAAGCGCAAGAGGCACGGGACGCTGCGTAGACAGCAGTAGAATAGAAAAAGGCCGCAGTAGCAATAGCACAGGAGGCAGCCTAGAAGGCGCGAGGGCTAGAAGTCACCTTCGCATGGGCAGTAGAAAGAGATGGAAATAGAGGAAGAAGAGGGTGGTGCGGACCCACAAACAGTGTCAACACTACTACAGTGCCAGTGCCCGAGCGAGCGGATGGGGCCGCGTAAAAAGGTGAAAGCGTCCAAGCTGTCGATCGACCCGATCACCCTTACTAAGGGTGACCTGCACGACATAGGTGAGACGGTGTGTGACATCACCTCCAAGGCCCTCCACAACTTTGTGCAGGAGAATCAAATTGTATTGGGGGCCCTCCGAGCATAGCTTCAGGAGTTTCAGGTGCGCGCTCCTCAAGCTAGTACCCTTCAACTAACCTCACAGTAGGGACAGTTGCAGTCGAGCAGATGCTATGCACTCAGATAACCAACACAATAGTGCTGCCAGAAGGGGCACTGGTTACACCAAATGAGGCCGATAGGCCTACGGTTAGCGCACTGAAAGGCATAGACATGGTTGCGCTCCCACGGGAGACACTCTATGTGTTGCAGGATGGGATTACTATAGAACTGCGGGCTAGGGAGATTCACGCGTTAAAAGTGTTAAGCGAGCAAAAGATCAACATGGAGCAGTTGAGCTTGCAACGCGACGAAGTGGTGTCATAGAATAGGTAGATGGTATAGGTACTGGAAGAAGCCTATCAGATGGTTTTTAAGCTAGCCATCCCAGCAGACCCACCAGCAGAGGCGTGCATCCATAGACTAGTAGCAGGGGTGTGCGAGGCATGAGAAGAAATGACCAAGGTTCAGCTAGAGTTGAACCTTTAGATAACAGAGCTACGGTTGAAGGTGTAGCCGTCCACCCCTCCGGAAGTAAGAGAACGGTGCACCAGCACTATTACATCGGGGATGGAAGAGATCAGCAGTGTAGTAAGGGACTGCACCAGAATTTTGGAGGAGTCATTCGAGGTCCTCACTAATCTGCAGGAGGACCCTAACATCCAGCACTTAGAGACAAAGGTACGTGAGCTCCAACAGTAGTATGACAGCGTCAAAGGGACCGCACAGACAGTGGCCCTCACTCAAAGGCTCGCGTGAATGCAACAGGCCAAAGCGCTGAAAAAGCTGGTGGATGTAGCACAGCATAGAGAAGCAGTCTTAACGGTGCGCGTTCAGCCTTGGATCGATGAGGCCTTCGTCATTACAGCAACAATTGAAGGCAAGGTCGTGCAAATGTATGGGATGCAGGAACAGATCCAGGGGAGCAATTCCGACACCGCGGTCTTGGAACAACTGGTACATGAGATTCAACAGGCCACCACTCAATGCGTTGCCAACCTTGTAGCTATTCGAGCAGAGTTGGAGGGACTCCATGCAAAGATCTCTGCACTGACAGAGTGACTCGAGGGCGAGTCACGATGTTTGTGTTGGGGGCCTGTTGGGCGTGGAATCCCAACCAAGGCATGTTTTGGAGCTTAAAGCCAAAGTTTTTACCAAGCCCATTGTAAAGACTCTATGATTTGTGGGCACAGAGTGCAAAGTCATAATAGAGTCATAGGGTTTTCTGCCCTTGTTTTTGTAATGTAATGTCGGTTTGAAAGATCTACCCATGGTTCGTGGACCATGGGATTGTATAAATAGAGCGAGGCTCTAAGTGTAGAAAATAGTGAATAAGATCAAAGCATGATGAGTCTAAGGAAGTGATTGAGTCAAAATGTAAAGTGTGTCTTTGGGTCATAGAGTAGGAGAAGGCTCTGTAGCTGAGTGCGCAGAGGCCTAGTAGTCCGCAACTGAGTGCGTGGACCCATGCAGCTGAGTGTGCAAGGAAAGTCGAGTCTGTAACCATTGGAAGCATTAATAAAGAGAAGTTTTATCATATTTTTGTGTATGTTTTCCTGTTTTTATGTATTATTGGGTATAAATTGCAAGTTTACTGTTTATTTACTGTGCGAACTCATATGAATGTATTGTATAAATAAATATAACATAAGGCATCCATTTACGCGAAGATAATTAACCAGTGTAATAAGATAAGTAAGATCTCGTGTGTGACTTAGGGAAATAGTGTAGAGCGCTACTCCAACAACGTGGAAGCCCCACGGCCCCTGGTTAGGTTGTGCAAAGGAAAATATATCAGGGCGTGAAGGCCAAGGAAGTGTGAGAAGTAACCTGCACGCAGGGACTAATAGTTGGACCGAATCAACCCCTCAGACATCTCAAGGGTGAGGAAAACTAGTTCCAACACCCCCCCATACTACTTCGAGTGAGACCTCAATCTACGCTCCACGAAATGTTGCCGAAAGGGCTAGTAGTATAGGGATTTGTTTGGCTAATTAACTCCAAACCTGGGACAGGCCCCACCAAACCATTAATAAATATCTAGCCAAACTATTTAATCTTGGCAGATCAGTAGTTAGGTAGGGAATAATAAGGAGCTCATTAGTTTAATCTAACCCCAAGGATGTTATAAGGTTAGAATTAGATAGTTTGATTTTCATAAGAAAAAGGAAAATAAAGGGTCTGCTAGCCTAAATGCACCCAATTAAGTGAAAAAAAAAATGTTACGGTGAGTAAAAGGGTAGGTAGAAGAATAGTTTTTGAAGTACATTTACCATGCTTGATCATGTGTTTCAGTGTGCATGAATAGTTATCAAAGTGAAAACATGTTCACAAGTTGATTTGGTTAACTTCCCCTCATTCATTTCATTCCCCTAGCAGTTTACCCTCCAAAGTTCATTTCCTTACTCAAAACCCCTTTCCCTAATGTGAAACCCATTCCCCTTGAAAGAATTAATTTCCCTTGTAATTTCCCTAAAAAACCCATAACACCCTCCTTATTCTAACTTTTATTCCCCCCTCCGCTTTATTAAGTTAACTCCTTTATATTCATGTTTTCCCGACAAAAACCCTTTTTACACATAAAACCCTTTATCCTAAAGTTTTATGTTCCCCACGCTTTATTAATTTAACTGTGCAATTCACCATTTACCCAACTAAACTTTTTGACCCACCCCCTCGGTGTGGTTAAATAAACCCCGCCACAGTTAAACCCCAGTTCCACTCCATTAACCCATTATGATATGTTTAACTCGCACTTTATTCATTAAAATAATTACAAATCACTTTTGATTATTCCCTGGGCCCACTAATATCCGTGCATGCTCCCTTCATGCATCTCGACCACACGATAGTCATTCGATCACCTTCTCCCAGATCTAATGATCCACAGCCATATCTCGCGCTCCCAATCTCCGATCTTTAAAGGCCTGAGAGCACGCGAGATTTGTGGTTTTGCTCAGACCCCTTTTGGTTATGTGTCATTCCCATGTTAACTCGCGTGCCCTCGGAGAAAAACCACCCCATGGCCAAAAGCAGTGCGATGAGCCTCCAAAACTGCTCCCCCATGTACGGTAAAACCATCCACTATTCACTTTGTGCCAAATTTTAAAAAGTTAACCGTTTACCCATTTAAACGTGAAAACCCTCACTTTCGCTCTTTTCGTCCATTTACATAATAAAACCTATATAACCCTCCTACGCCACCCTAAGCCTCTCCAACCGATTTAACCACCGTTTACCTCCCGAAAAAGCTCCAAACTCCATCCACAGACCTTTCAACTCAAATCAAGCCATCGTGGCCCTCCTTGTCAACCTATGTTTTTCTTAATAATTGTTGTATTTTGCAGGTGATTAGTAGAAGACTAAGAGACTGGATAAATGGTTTTTATACCAGTTAAAAACCTGTTTGTTCCAGATTCTCGAGAAATGAATTCAAATGATTTTCTTGTACAAACAGAAATCAGGTCTAAACCAAAGATAGAGTAGAAGAAATCATTTACGCAGTAAATGTTAAAACATAAAATTTATACAGTTAAAAGACAAAACAGAGGAGGCAGATTAAACATACAATTAAAAGACAAAAGGATGATCAATATCCAACTACTTGATGCTGAGACATGTAAAAAATAAATGATTTACTATTGAAATACACAGAAAAAACTTGAAATATATAGTAAAAGTAAAAAGCACAGTAAAGGTTTTTGACAGGTCAACAAGGTCAAAGAGTATCAGATGAAAGGTCATAAGTAAATATGACTTCCAACGTGAATATCAAATAGGCAAGCATCTTAAAGGGAGAAAGATCAAAGACCAAAGCCAACAAAACCTAAATAACGGGCACAGCAAGCAGCAGTTCAATAGTTGTCTCTATTTCCTTGTAGGAAGATATTTCCTTTTCCTAGAATAAATCCTTAAACAGTTTAGGATATTTTCTTAGTTATACTATTGTATAAATAACTCTCTTCTCGAGTTATTAAGGGTTCACTATTCACCATTGAACCAATTTTACCATTGAAAGAGAGTTCACTTTTGAAGAAGCATTTGTAAACCTTTGATGTACTAGCTTTTCTAGACCCTTAATACAAAGCAAAGGATTCTGAATTCAGTTTTACACAGTTTGTGTTTCCTATAAGTTTTTCCAGTGTTACACATTATGTTTTTCTTCATATTCTTATGTCTTACAGAGATACCTAGGTAGGAATAATTGTGTCTCAATCTATTCCTATAAGCTTTTGAAGTGATAATAATTAAAGAAAATGGATTAATGAATTGCCTATCTAATTAGTTCCCTTTGAATCAATAAATCATCAACATCTTGTTGTAAGCATAAGCATATTCTCTTGAACCTTCTAAATATTGGTCAGAGGTTTTCACACTTATGATTGTTTAATTTTCTGTCTAAAAATTGTAATAATCATATTATTTTTTTCTGCTCACCACTATTCAAGATTTATCATTATGTGAAGTTTTATAGAAGCCCTCTACTTTGGGATTAATATTATTCAAAAGGTTAGGCATTATAGTGTTACATATGTTTTATTCATTGGTCTTCCAAACTAAAAGAAAAACCCCCAAAACAATTATATTAGATGCTCTGCCTTGATAGTTGACCATTATCAACTCAGAGATACAACAAAAGGCAAAAATGAACGGCCCAAACCTAGGAAGGTCAACAATACAAAGGAGGATGTCCCAACCCGACACAAAGAAAAGAATGTCATGTTCAAGAGTGAGCTTCCAACACGACTAATAGATTTCCAAATTTTCCCCCACCATTTCTGGCAGGTACCTGTTGAGGGCCCTGAAATCGGGTCAACAACAAGGGGGATACCCACCCGGTCGGGAACCTAGTTGGCGGCTCTGTGCCCGTTTGGTGTAGCGGGTCCGACTGGGGATAACAGGACCAGCTTCCCGTTCTAAGGGGGGTGTGTGTGTGTAGAGTTTGGTGATGTGTGTGTGTAGAATATGATAATGAAGATATGGAATTATTTCTAAGCTAATCTAGTTCTAAACTCTGAGACTAAATTTTATACTACTTTAATCTATCAAGAACAACACATCTAATCTACGCTAACCCGGGATATAACTTTTTCCATTATGCGATCTAGAAAGATTTCACACAATAACTGGTAATGAAGATTATTCAGCTATTATGAGAATATAAATCAATTAAGATGAACCATCCTGCATAAAAAGTTAAGCAAAGCAGTTGTGAACAGCATATCGCATAATCAGTTATTCATGTATTAAGCACAAATCAAAGACTCCACCGTACAAAAGTGCCAAATGGTAGTCCACTCATTCATACGTTAACATATAAACAACATCAGCTATATATTACTCTAAGAATGCAAGCAGAAACTCGTCAAGAGATAAAAGTACCATTTATGACTGACTTTATACTCACAGACCTGAAGCAATAATGATCTATTTCTACTTACTTCTAATGCCTACTAAGAGTACAGAAGTGCAACATCAGTAGCAGGTATTAAAATTCAAACATAAATAAATCTTGATCCGTCCATTCATCAAAAACCCCCTCCGAGGGTGCAAAAGTGCATGTTCTGAGGACAAGATTTTTGACAAATTTCTGGACCCTTCTCCAATGCAACGAGAAGGGTTAAATACTACTAACCGGCTAATTTTAATTACACAAATTTAGGGAACGGCTTCAAATGACCGCCCTTTTACTAAAACAAATTTATTTCTAAAAACTGAATCTAATTTCTAACCATTTCTGTATCTGCTCCTTAGTGCTGTAAGCGATGCGTTGTTCGCCGTGAAAGAGTCGGTTGCTTGTCCTTTCCTTTTGTTCAAGCTTGAAAATTAGAAATAACAAGAGCTGGCACCTCTTTCTGACAAACTAGAAGATATTTTTGAAAGTGTTCTTCTGGAGGAGTATCTTCACGGCGTGTATACTTAGTACAACTCAGATTTCTTTCAAACTGATTGTGCTGTTGCTATTTCGGTTTCCGGCCGTGCGAATGACTCAATGAGCTGGGGATTTTGTTGCCTAAACGATTGTCTCAATTGAAACTTGTTTCCATTCTTTGTTCCAAGCTTTTCTGAGACGTCTTTCCCCTTAAGCGTTTTTCTTTTCTCTTTACCCAATTTGGGACTCAGGATCTTTCATAAACGCTTTGCTTTTGTGCGCCTTTGACTCTGAGTCCTAGATAGCCTATTTCCATCAGCATTTGTTGAGTGATACTCAGGGATCCGCGGTCCTGCTGTATGCGGTATCCATCTGCGAAGTCATCTCCTCTATGTTCTTCTAGTTCTGGCGCTTTTCCTTAGATGTTTCCTACATATAGATTTATATCAGTTGCTGACTTATAGTTCACGTAAATGAAAAGAGACAGAAGAAAAGATTGACATGAAAGCAATTAATTTCTAATGAATGCATAATCATGTCACCCATTATGACTTGACTCTTCGAAAAATGCAACATAATCATCTTTGGATACACAGGCGTACAATCATTAATTTCCCGTAAGGTGCGCGCCTAATTTTAGGCTCACAGATCATGCCGAGGAATGCCTGCGACGAATGGCTTCTGCGATTTGTATCTCAGCATCGAAGATTGCGATGTAAATAAGTGGTATCGCAACAATTGATGGTCTCATTTGTCGCACACCACAGATCGCAGGTCGCAGCTTTGCATGGTCGCAAATCGCATATCGCAATATCGCAAGGTCGCAAGGATTTTCGCTTTGTCACTTTGTGCTGCTTATGCGACATTGCGATGTGCAACGTCGCATATCGGCCGTCGGGGGTTCTTTAGGTTTTCACCTTTTGAGCGCTTTTAATGCGAGCGATGCGATGAGTTCTCGCGTCGCTCCTCCTCAGTGTGTTTATGCGCTTTGGGAAAGCGCTCCTTTTTCCTTTGCGACGCGATATAGCTCTTAGGGAGTTAATACAAAAGGTTTTTCAAACAAAAATATTTTTTTGGATTTTTTGGTTAAGGGTCCCCCTTTGCTCGATGTTATTACTAATATCAAACAAAGAGGGGGGTTGTTGGTGACCACAACAATGGCGATTCACTGTGAAGAACCAGTTATCTCTGCATTTCTATTGACCGTTCACTTCTGAAACAGCAAAAATTTTTATATGTCTAAATTTTGTTATGGACAGATAGAGTAGATTGCCCCTCAGTTTGTCGACGATATTTTGTCTCAACCCTTTTTATATCCCAATTTCTTGCTTCCTCAGGTTGTTTCTTGCGTTCGCATCAGACATTACTTGGTCTTGATAAAAGATAAAATAAGGTCTTCTCTGCGTACTGGCTTAAAAGTATGCTCATTTGTCGTAGGTAGAGCCTCTGCTGCCCGCAAGCATCCATAGCCTCGACAAGGTTACCATATTATCCAGCAATGATCCTTTTTCCTGCTTGAGATTACTCGCAACATTCCAAAGAAAAATCCTTTTTGACACACTTTTCCTTTTTTAATTCTCTAAAGAACAATGTCTTGGTTTGGTGGCCAAATTATGACACAGTCATTCACCTGATTTACACTTTTGCTGAACAAGCCGGCTCATGATGAGACTTCTTGTCTTTTGATTGCAACAATCTTAATTCGTTGCCCTGTTTTGATAGACAGTATTGGCAAAGTCAACAAGTTATAATATCTGTGATCATGATAAGCCGGCTCGTGATGAGACCTCTTATTCTTTGAGATATAGTGTTTTGTTTGGATTGTTTCTCTGAATGCTGTAATTTCCTTTTAGCAGGGAGGAAGTCATTGTTTTTCCTTAAGAAAGCTCTGGACGACAATAATAGAGTTTTTGAAAACAACAGTTTTGCAGAGAATGCTTATTTTATTATTGATGATACCTTTCATGGTGCTGATACAAAACAATTCTTTTACCAGAGGTTGCTTTTGTCAAAAAATTTTTTTTTTAGAGGTCGAAACGAGTATCGTAATCAAAGTGGAGTTAACTCTATTTGTCAATAATAAAATTCATATTTTCAAAAATTTTGCTATCTGTACAAGCGAAATCAAAATCTGATAGAGAATTGGCGTGCTCTTTCATGAATCCTTTTTAAATGATCATTTACAACGGGTTTTATTCATAAAAAGAGAAAAACAAAACAAAATAAAAAACTAAAAACTAAGTCTATCCTACAAAAATAGAAGATTTCTCTTCTATGGAAAGTATAATTTAAGAATCAGTCCATTGACAGGTAAAGAATCTCTCCTTCCTGCTAGATCCTGCAACACGAATGTAGACGGGCCTACGACTTCTACAATCTGAAAAGGGCCAAGCCATAGCTTCTGAAATTTCGTATGTTTGCCCTTTTCTTCATGAGCCTTATCCCATTTCAAAACTAAATCACCCATCTGAAAGTTTTTTCTGGTTATGATGCTTGAGTCAAAAGAAGATTTTATTAGTGCTTGGTGATGAGCATGGGTTTTCCTAGCTTGTTCTCTTTGTTCTTCTAGTTTGATTATTTCCATTTGTCTTAATTGTAAAGAGGAAGTAGGTACTTCATCGATATATTGCACTAAAGACAAAGAGGGAATGACTAGGTGAGTTGGAAGAACCACTTCTCTCCCATAAACTAAATTAAAGGGAGAAGTGCCGATTGAAGCTTTCTTCGTGATTCTATCAGCCCATAAAGCATTTACCAGCGCTTTGTGCCAATTCCTTTGGTTTTGGTCGACTGTTCTTTTGATAATTCTGATTAGGTTCTTGTTTGTTGATTCAGCCAATCCATTACCTTGCAGATAGTAGTTGGCAGAATATTTTAGTTTGAACCCTCTTTTAAGCGCAAACTCAGTCATATTATTTCTAGAAAAATATGAAGCGTTATCAAACATTAATGCTGTTGGCAATCCAAACCTAGTGATGATAAATTGATCTATGAATTCAATAATATTTTCAACATGAACTGTCTTGAGAGGAACTGCTTCTACCCATTTGGTAAAATAATCAGTCGCTGTAAGGATATACTTATGCTGCTTAGAAGAGTGAGGAACGATCTCACCTATTATGTCCAAGCCCCATTGACTGAATGGTTGGTCGATGATGACTGGTTGTAGCGGCATGGATGGTTTCCTTTGTTTTCCTGCAGCAGTCTGGCAGACTTGGCATTTCCTTACGTGGTTGTATGAGTCTTTGAACAGCGTGGGCCAATAATATCCTACACGCAAGATTTTATGTGCAGTCGCATCTCCGGCATAGTGTCCACCCGCTGTTCCATCGTGGAGTTCCTGCAAAACCTTTTCGGCTTCAGTTTTCTCAAGACACCTAAGAAGCACAGAATCGTAATTCCTTTTAAACAAGACATCATTTACGAGCTGGTATTGTTTAGCTTTTAATCTCAGAGCTCTTTTCTTGGTATGATCCAGACGTGATGGAGCATACCCGTTCTTAAGAAAATAAATGGTGTCAGCGTATGATGATTCTGCATCGTTTAGGCTTACCTCGTACGCTTGTACCTCTTCAGATGAGTTCTTCGGGATTTGCGATGCTCCGGCTAACATCTTGCAGAAGCCTTGACCTCTTACGATGTTTGCTGGTTTGATCTCAAGATCATATTCTTGTAAAGCGGTAATCCAATTAGCTGTCTTTTCGCCCACGTCTTTCTGCACCAAAAGGTTTCTTACCACCATAAATGGTACTACAACTTTAGTGTGGGCTTTAAGCAGGAAAGGTCTGAAATATTTGATCGCTTTGAAAATAGTGAATGCTTGTTTCTCTACGTCTGAGTAATTAATTTCGGCACCTTGTAAGTTCGAGGAATGCGATTGGAGCTTCCGCTTTTTCTTGATTTACTTGGGTCAAAATCGCGGCATAGGATTTCTCTGAGGCAAAAGTGTATAAGGTAAAAAATTCCGAAAAATTTGGGGTAGCCAAAGATGGAGTATTGATGATAGCTTGTTTGATTAAGTTGAACACTTCGTGCTCATCTAGACCCCATTTGAAATTTGAATTCTTTTTAATCATATTTTGTAAGGGAGAAATAATACGTGAAAAATCCGGGACAAATCTTTTGACAAAATTGATCTGTCCAAGGAAGGATTGCATGGCTTTCTTGTTATGAGGTATGGATATTTCGGAAATTTCCTTGATTCTGTCGGGTTCTATATGAATACCAGATTTCGACACTATGAATCCGAGCAATTTCCCTTCGCTTAACGCAAAGAAAGATTTCTTTGGGTTGAGCGAAATCCCATACCTCAAGCATATTTGAAAGATTTGCTTCAAATCTTTGAGGTGGTTGTTTCGTTTTTTGGAGTACATTGTTATATCATCCAAGTAAATCACCACTGATTTATTGACTAACCCTTTAAACGCAATGTCCATGGCTCTCTGAAAGGTAGCTCCGGCATTGATCAGACCAAATGGCATCTTCCGATATGCATAAGTGCCCCATTTGGTTCGGAACGTAGTCTTTAACTGGTCATTGGGATGCACCAATACTTGATTGTATCTTGAAAATCCATCCAGGAATGACATTAATTCTGAGCCTGCTACCGCCTGTAATATTTACTCCATAGGTGGGAGGGGAAAGTTATCTTTCTGACAGGCTTTGTTAAGATTTCGGAAATCGATACAGATTCTAATGTCTCCATTTTTCTTCCTAACGGGCACCATATTGGATACCCATTTAGAATGCCTGACGGGGAAGATTATTCTGGCTCTCAACAACTTACTAAGCTCAGTTTTTATCTAATTTTCTAGGTTAGGGTGTATTTTTCTGAGCTTCTGCTGGACAGGTTTTTCATTGTCAATCATAGGGATAACATGTTGAATGATAGAAGTGTTGTATGTTTTTAGCTCATCGTAATTCCAGGAAAAAACGTTTTTGTATTGTCTCAGAAGACGGATATATGTTGATTTCTCTTCAGGGGCTAGGCCGTGACCTAGGTTAACGTTTTGTGGCTTCTAATCGGTCCCTAGGTTTACTAATTCATAGTTCAGGGTAGAACTGCAAAGTTTAGCATTGGCGGACCTTTTAAACCGACTTTTCAAATCATATAAATCTTCTAACTTGACCACCGATTTCGGTATAGCATTGTCAGAGCCATTTTGTTGTATTTGATGATCATGATGGTCTTCGTCGATTATCTGATTTGAGTAGGATCCTTCAGAAGTAAGGAAATTTACGATGTCAGGATCATCGTTGAACACTCTCCAATTGGTGATATTGTCAGGGATGGATGGTCTAAAGATTAATTCTATTGAAAACCTATCAGGACTAAAATCTTCAGAAGGGATGAGTCTAGAGGCTACGTTAGCTAACAGGTCTGCGCTCGCGTTTTGAATTCTTGGAATTGACGAGATGTTGAATGCTACGAAATGTGCAGTGAGATCTTGAACTAATGATTGATAATGCTTTAAATGACTTGACAGGCAATGTATGGTGTTACGTACCTGTTTTACGACGATCTCCGAATCTCCAAAGACTTGAAGATACTTAACATTTAATCCGATTGCTTTGTATAGGCCTTGAACCAAGGCTTCGTACTCCGTTGTGTTGTTCGTGCAATCGAACTCAAGTCTGCATGTGAGCATAATCTTGTTCCCGTCTGGGTTAATCAGAACGCATCCTACTCCTGCTCCCTCATTGGATTTAGATCCATCAAAATATAATTTCCAAAATAAAGATGTATTTACAGAATTATCTAAAAAACTAAAACATTTTGAGTCATCAGTTTGGGAGAAATTTTCAACTTGGGATAAAACTGAATTCTCTAAGTATGGTGAAATATGAGCATTGAAATTACCTAGGAAAGAATCTATTGTGTAATTGCCTACAATGTTGCTATTGTACGTTATGGCCTCATTTTCTCCTTCCAGTTCTGTCACTATGTATTTTTGGTGCAATTCTCGTTCAACCATTATCTGATTTGGTTTACCATTGTATGGTAACCACATGTGCGACCAATCGGTTGAAAAATATCCGTGGAGTTTTTCTGACCAATCCCTGCTAAGAATCAAACCATAGAATTCAGGGATATCAGCTACTAGAATGTCGATAACCTGACACACTTTTGGGTTAGACGACAATCTTATGGTCACCTGATTAAGTTCACCAATCACTTCGACTTGGGATCGATCAAGTTGAACTATACGTACTGCGGATTTTTGAGGTTGCACATTCAATTTGGCACATATGGATCTGGGTAAAATATTCGTTGAAGCACCAGAATCGACCAAGCAATTGTGCACGTTTTTGTTGAAGATTTCATATGTGAGAAGAAAAGGAGGAGTATGAGATCTTGATCTTCCTCCAATCAAGGCGATGTCATTTGGATCGATTTTATTGATCGTGTTGGTTGGAGGCCTTCCCAGATTGTGAGAAGCTACAGCTGTAGGTAAAGATGTAGTAGGCACAACATGTAATTCTTTCATCATTATTTTCTGCTGGTGTTTCAATTTACTCAATTCGTACAGAGTGATATTAGCCCTAGTCTTCTTCATATCATCAATGATGTTATATTCCATTTCATCCGAAACTATTAGTGTTCTTGATAGAGGCGTTTGATCAGATTGGACTGGGCTAATCTGGGTCGCTTTAGCAGTTGTCTTTTTTGTTGCGACCTTTTCTTTTGTTGCAGGGCTTGCGCCCTTTTGTTTTGGGGTGGTTAGGGGAGGATCAAGTTGATTTCTGCTTCTCGTGCTAACAGGAAATGCTTCTTGATCCTCTTCTTGTGGGAGGATGAAGTCCCACATTCCTTGTAGTTCTACGACCTCTTCCTCGTCGGTCTGCCCTTCAGTGGTATTCTCTTCTTCTTCGTCTTCTTTAGATTCAACGTTTGAGACAACACTAGGTGGTCTTACCTCCATGGGAGGATTTCTTTTAAAAGTCCTAAAGGGCTTTTTCGAAGAAGTCTCTGCTACTTGTTTCTTAATATCAATCATCTCGTTTGACATGGCTTTCAACACTTTTTGTAATCCTTCTAAATCGAAAGGATCTTTCGTTTGCTTCTTCTTGGTGTCTTCTTTGAAAGAGATCTTCTTAGATTTGCGTTCTTCTATAGCGGATCTCTTTTCTAGGGCTACCACGCGTTTTTCCACTGCTAACGCTTCTGTCAAGTTGTCAACTAAGGTGGTCTTGTTTGCCCTATCTACGAAGATAGCCAAGTTTGGAGGTAAAGCCGTGATGTACCATTCACATCTTGCTTCCTCGCTGGGTTGTGAGGCAGCGGGGATTTTGTTGAGGATCTTATTGAACCGTAAGTTAAAATCTTTAATGGGTTCTCTAGCCTCAGCCTTAAGATTAGATAGGTCATTGATCAATGTCGCCGTGGATCTGTCATCACCAAACTTGGTGAGGAACTGACTTTGAAAAATGTCCCAGCTTGTTATGGATCCAGAAGGTAACGAAAAGTACCATGACCCGGCTGTTCCCTGCATTGTATAAGGGAAAATCTGGACAACAGCGTCTTCGTTAGTGACTCCGTTGAGATTAACAGAAAGCATGAAATTATTGATATGTTCCTCAGCTAGCATTCCTGCTTCCGGATTGAATTTAGGCAGCCATTTCTCAGGATGGGCCGGTATAGGGCTCAGCGGCGGAGGCATTAAAACCGCCCTAGGATTGTTCCATGGAGACTGGGCCATCGTTGAGATGCTAGTTAATGGAAGTGCAGAAGACGATCCCTGATGCTGAGAAGATGAAGATATTAAGATCTTTGATGTTCGAAGAGGAAGGTTTGTAGAAGATGGGTGAGTGAGTTGGAATGAAAGAGTGGGTGGTTGACTTCGCGGTGAGGGAGTTGATATGGACGAAGTGGATGAAGGAGTCTGACTGTCAGACTCTGGTGGTGTTTTCCTTGCTCTTTTTTTGGTAGGGAGAGGGAGTTCACTTGGTTGTATGCCAAATTTTTCACTCTTTGATCTGGTAAGGGGATGAGCAGGGTTGTACTGCGAAGTCACGCTGCTTTTAGATTTATCAAACTTCTGGTTAAAAATAGAGAATCCCTGGAGTTTACGAATCAAAGTTCGAATTTCAGGGGGTTCAATGATAGATTGGTCTGATATATTCGAATATGTAGTAGAGGTAGATACTCGAGCGACTTCAAATTCCAGGTTTAACCGTGTTGGAGAAGTCGAGGGAGTTGATGAGGGTGTATTACTCTCAGAATGGTATTTAGATGTTTCTTTAGGTGC
This sequence comes from Pinus tabuliformis, assembly GCA_031772625.1. Lineage (NCBI taxonomy): Eukaryota > Viridiplantae > Streptophyta > Pinopsida > Pinales > Pinaceae > Pinus > Pinus tabuliformis. The sequence goes on along the minus strand of CM062804.1, from coordinate 697,644,221 downwards.
CATTCATAGTTCGTGCCCTCCTTCTAGCGCCAAATATGTTGAGGGCCCTGAAATCGGGTCAACAACAAGGGGGATACCCACCCGGTCAGGAACCTGGTTGGCGGCTCCATGCCCGTTTGGTGTAGCGGGTCTGACTGGGGATAACGGGACCAGCTTCCCGTTCTAAGGGGGGTGTGTGTGTGTAGAGTTTGGTGATGTGTGTGTGTGTAGAATATGATAATGAAGATATGGAATTATTTCTAAGCTAATCTAGTTCTAAAATCTGAGACTAAATTTTATACTACTTTAATCTATCAAGAACAACACATCTAATCTACGCTAACCCGAGATAGAACTTTTTACATTATGCGTTCTAGAAAGATTTCACACAATAACTGGTAATGAAGATTATTCAGCTATTATGAGAATATAAATCAATTAAGATGAACCATCCTGCATAAAAAGTTAAGCAAAGCGGTTGTGAACAACATATCGCATAATCAGTTATTCATGTATTAAGCACAAATCAAAGACTCCACCGTACAAAAGTGCCAAATGGTAGTCCACTCATTCATACATTAACATATATACAACATCAGCTGTATATTACTCTAAGAATGCAAGCAGAAACTCGTCAAGAGATAAAAGTACCATTTATGACTGACTTTATACTCACAGACCTGAAGCAATAATGATCTATTTCTACTTACTTCTAATGCCTACTAAGAGTACAGAAGTGCAACATCAGTAGCAGGTATTAAAATGCAAACATAAATAAATCTTGATCCGTCCATTCATCAAAAACCCCCTCCGAGGGTGAAAAAGTGCATGTTCTGAGGACAAGTCTTTTGACAAATTTCCGGACCCTTCTCCAATGCAACGAGAAGGGTTAAATACTACTAACCGGCTAATTTTAATTACACAAATTTAGGGAACGGCTTCAAATGACCGCCCTTTTACTAAAACAAATTTATTTCTAAAAACTGAATCTAATTTCTAACCATTTTTGTATCTGCTCCTTAGTGCTGTAAGCGATGCGCTGTTCACCGTGAAAGAGTCGGCTGCTTGTCCTTTCCTTTTGTTCAAGCTTGAAAATTAGAAATAACAAGAGCTGGCACCTCTTTCTGACAAACTAGAAGATATTTTTGAAAGTGTTCTTCTGGAGGAGTATCTTCACGGCGTGTACACTTAGTACAACTCAGATTTCTTTCAAACTGATTGTGCTATTGCTATTTCGGTTTCCGGCCGTGCGAATGACTCAATGAGCTGGGGATTTTGTTGCCTGAACGATTGTCTCAATTGAAACTTGTTTCCATTCTTTGTTCCAGGCTTTTCTGAGATGTCTTTCCCCTTAAGCGTTTTTATTTTTGCTTTACCCAATTTGGGACTCAGGATCTTTCATAAACGCTTTGCTTTTGTGCACCTTTGACTCTGAGTCCTAGATAGCCTATTTCCATCAGCATTTGTTGAGTGATACTCAGGGATCCGCGGTCCTGCTGTATGTGGTATCCATCTGCGAAGTCATCTCCTCTCTGTTCTTCTAGTTCTGGCGCTTTTCCTTAGATGTTTCCTGCATATAGATTTATATCAGTTGCTAACTTATAGTTCACGTAAATGAAAAGAGACAGAAGAAAAGATTGACATGAAAGCAATTAATTTCTAATGAATGCATAATCATGTCACCCATTATGACTTGACTCTTTGAAAAATGCAACATAATCATCTTTGGATACACAGGCGTACAATCATTAATTTCCCGTAAGGTGCGCGCCTAATTTTAGGCTCACAGATCATGCCGAGGAATGCCTGCGACGAATGGCTTCCGCGATTTGTATCGCAGCATCGAAGATTGCGATGTAAATAAGTGGTATCGCAATAATTGATGGTCTCATTTGTCGCACACCACAGATCGCAGGTCGCAGCTTTGCATGGTCGCAGATCGCATATCGCAATATCGCAAGGTCGCAAGGATTTTCGCTTTGTCACTTTGTGCTGCTTATGCGACATTGCGATGTGCGACGTCGCATATCGGCCGTCGGCGGTTCTTTAGGTTTTCACCTTTTGAGCGCTTTTAATGCGAGCGATGCGATGAGTTCTCGCGTCGCTCCTCCTCAGTGTGTTTATGCGCTTTGGGAAAGCGCTCTTTTTTCCTTTGCGACGCGATATAGCTCTTAGGGAGTTAATACAAAAGGTTTTTCAAACAAAAATATTTTTTTGGATTTTTTGGTTAAGGGTCCCCCTTTGCTCGATGTTATTACTAATATCAAACAAAGAGGGGGGTTGTTGGTGACCACAACAGTACCCCAATTATTTTTTAATTGCAAGCTTGAAGGGGATAGCATATGCTTGCACTATAAGTTCATCCTTCGGACGAATCCGACCTAGTAAGTTTAACGAGCCTAGGAAGGAGAAGCTCATGTTCATCATGGTGACGAATCTGATGTCATTTAATAGTTTAACAAGTTCGACAAAGGTATAAATTGACATCTTTTTCATGTTTAGAGAGTTTGAAAAAGACACGTAAATGAAAACTCCACATGGTCTCTTTTTGTACTTTTGTGTCTCTTGAGCCCGAAAAGGTATAAAACAATACTTGAGAGAACGGCTTGACCCTTTCAGTCAATGAGTACCTTTTTCGTAAATAGTGCCTCCCACCCCGAAAAAGGGGTAAAATTATACTGGGCACATGACATTTAGCATCCGTTAACGAGTTTGAAACGACAAGGGCTCGACCATCTTTTCGCTTTTAAAGGGTCGGAAAGAGCTAAAAGTGAACCCCTCGTTTTATTCTCTTTAAGGATTCAAAAGGGAAAAAAATACTCAGCAATATTTTCATATGATTTTAATGAGTCGAGAAAAGAGTTGAAACATGACTCATCATTTTCCTCGAATATCCATCACCTGTTGATGCACAAGTAAGGTAAATTGTGTTATCAAGTCCTTGATGTAAAATAGGTCAAAATATTTACAAAAAACCTGATATTTTCATGAAAAATGAATAAAAAGGGCAAAAGTAAATATATTTCCACCATTTACCATTTTACCTTTGTTGTGAAGACTTTTTACTCACTTTTTCCCTAGTTGTTCCGTAGCAGATTGCGGGAGATCCGAGAGGCCAATCGACGAGCTGCAAATTCTAGGTAATAGTCAAAGCCCTGAGATCCATTTTCATGTTCTTTATTTATGCTTTTAGCCACTTTTTTAGATTTTTGAGGAGGTTTTTGAAAATATTTTTCACCCTTGGTTGGCGCAATTTTTGGACACATAATCACGCCGACTGAGGGTGATTAACAAAGCCATCCATGTCGATCGGCGCAACTATTTTTAAAACAAGCGCACTGGCATCGTGGATAGGGGAAAACCCTATTTTCTCAAAAACTAATTGTTTAAGTTTAAATTTTATATGCCAAGGATGATTATTGACTCACATTAATGGATTTTGCAAGAGAGAATCACTGAAAATGGTGGACTGGAAAGAACGGGAACATGAAGATGTTGACACCGAGGCAATGAATGACCCAAATTTCTTGGAGGCTTTAAGGGTTTGTGTGCTCCTCAAATTCTTTATTACACCGGGGATGTGGGCCTAGCCCGAGTTTCTTTGATACCTGATTAGTATTTGGGACATTAATCAGGAGATTTTTGTCATTGGTGACCAGGAGCTGGAGTTGGAAACTTCAGATATATACTTCATCACTGGACTGTCCTGCAGAGGGAAGCCGGTGAACTTGTATGGGTCACGTCCGATTGGGGCAAGTATATTTTTATTTCTTGTTGAATACTGCCCTGAGGCCCTAAAATCAAAGAGTGGGAAGATAGAGATTTCCAGTGTGAGAGATTTGACACTGAGGGTGCTTTTGTTGACTATCAATAGAGTGGTGGGGTCATAGGCGGAACATGAGACTAACAAGTCAAATTTTCTTTATGTTATTAACTATACAACTCCTACGATCTTCAACTGGGTAGAGGCCATGAAGATGAACATCAAGCGCCAATTATCCAAAGCCTAGGCAGGGAATTTGAAGCAATTTTGCCTTGGATTTGTACTTGTGACCTTCTTCGTAGAATGAGTACCATTGTTCCAGTATCAACTAACTAAGGTAGATCCTCCTATGCCACGTGATCCGTGGATGGCTTGCTGGAGTCGTTTGATGCCCAGGATCACTAGGGGTCAGCAAATGTCATATTGACCTACATTCTTTTCATGGCTACGATGATAGAATATCGTCGTGGAGGACTGGTCATACAGCGGCACTGGTTTCTGTGGAGATCCATACATGCCCTTACCAAATGGAGAGGACTTTGATGATGAAGGAAAAAAATCAAATTTTTAATTTTGATATTTTTTATTTGCTTTTGGTATATATGTGCTAATGCAGACGTTGGACCAGAGCAGCCAGCTAAGATGTCCCCGATAGCCAGGCACATACCCCACCCTATCAATGTTGTCAGCCCTTATTAGGAAGGGAGTGACAACGAGGAGGAGATCACGAGGAACCTTGAGGGGTTAACTCGTGGTATCCCGGAGTATGCTCGGGTAGGAGACATTTTCCGTCAGTACCAGAGACACACGGTGGGAGTGTCGGATCGGATCCGCCGATCGCTGACTCGTGTTGCACGATCCGTATCATGCTACCATCATCACCATGCTGATTAGTTCCTAGGTCCAGCACCTACATATTTTTTTAGGCCTACGTGCCACAGATATATGAGGCCTGCGATCCGCCGATGTTATTTTAGACACACATATTATTTTTTGGGGTTCCGATGTATCAAACATTATCACCATATATATATATATATATATATATATATATATATATATATATATATGTTGTATTTTCCTGTCTACTATGGTACAAATGGTTTGTTTTATCTTTTACATGTTTCGTAAATGTCTATCCAACACATATCTAGCTAATGCATCTGTCAATGTATTCATGCATCTGGGAATATGATGATATGTAATGTAATCAACATGCCTTTCCAATAGATGGATATAGAGATACATTCTCAATATTTGAGGGTTCCTGATGGAATATGTTGGCTTGTTGGGGCCTGACCCAGGTTCGGAGTTAATTAGCCAAACAAATCCCGGTACTACTGGCCCTTTCGGAAACAGTCCGCAGAGCCCGAACTGAGGTCTCACCCAAAGTAGTATGGGAGGGTGCTAGAACCAGATTTCTGCACCTTGGAGATGTCTAATGAGTTCGACTGGTCCACGGTTTGTCCCAGCGTGCAGGTTTCTTCGCGCACTTTCTCATTCCTCGTGGCCTGATATACTGTCTTCGCACAACCCTACCCAGGGGTTGTGCACCACGCTTTGCGTTACTACCCAAGACCTTTCTTATATTCCAATATTAGTTAATTTTCTTTTCCTACTTGAGTGCTTTAAGTTATACTTAACAACATAAAACCTTCATACAAGTTCACACAATAAATAAACAATATACTTGTAAATTACATTCATTCATGCAATACACCAGAAAAGATACAAAAAATTATAGCAAAACTTCTCTTTTTTTATTCTTTCCATGGTTACAGACTCGACTCACCCTACGCACTCAGCTGCAGCCTACTAGGCCTCTGCGCACTCAGCTGCAGAGCCTTCTCCTACACTACGACCCATAGACACACTTTACACTTTTACTTCACCACTTAGACTTCCTTATTCCTTTATTTTTAGTTAGTTCCCTTTTACACTTAGAGCCTTGCTCTATTTATACAATCCCATGGTCCACGGACCATGGGTAGGTATATTCAGCCAACATTACATTACAAAACTAGGGCGGAAAACCCTGCGACTCTACCATACTTTCGCGCCCCACACCCACAAATTGTGGAGCTTTTACAACAAGCTTTGGTCAAAACTTGGGCTTTAAGCCCCAAAACATGCCTTGGGGGGGATTCCATGCCCCATCGTGACTCACCCTCGAGTCACTCTTTTGGTGTAACGATATTTGCGCGAATTCCCTCCAACTATTCTCGAACTGTGCGAAGGTCAACAACGCACTGAGTTGTTGCTTGCTGGATCTGTTGCATACGTTGTTCTGAGACCTCTGTGTCAGGAGTGCTTCTCTGCATCAATACATGCATCCCCTGCATGTGTGCGAGCTTGCCTTCAATTTCTACCTTGATGGTGAAGGCCTCATTGATCCCAGGCTAAACGTGTGCCTTCAGGACTGCTTCCTTATGTTATGCCGCATCTACCTGCTCCTTCATCACTTTAACCTCATGCATCCACGCAAGCCTCTGAATGAGGACCACCATTTGCATAGTTCCTTGGACACTGTATTATTACTGTTGGATTTATCGCACCTCTATCTCTAAGCACTGGATGTTGGGGTCCTCCTACAGATTTGAGAGGACCTCAAGTGATTCTTCCTAGATACTGGTGCAGTCTTGCACTACACATCCAATCTTGTCCAGTCCCACTGTGATAGTGCTAGAACGTTGTTCTCTGACTTCCAAAGGGGTGGATGGCTGCGCCTTCAACCGCAACTCGATGATCTGAAGGTTCAGCTCCAGTTGAACCTTTGTCATTTCTTCCCTTTCCTCATAGACCCCTACTTCTAACCTGTGGATCCGCACCTCTACTGGTATGTCCGCTGGGGTGGCCAACTCTGGGACACTTTGGTAAGAATCGTCTATCACATGTATCAGTTGTTGATTCTGTGACACCACTTCGTCACACTGCAAGCTCAATTGTTCCATATTGATTTTCTGCTCACTGAGGAATTGCAGTGCACGGCTCTCCCTACCGCACAACTATTTAGTTATCCCATCCTGCAAAAGTATATAAGGTCTCTCACAGAAGTTCAGCCATATTGAGACCGAGACCTTTCAATGCGCTAACCGTAGGCTTGTCGACCTCATTTGATGTCACTAGTGCCCCTTCTGGCAGCACTATGGTATTCGTCATTTGTGCGCACAACATCTTCTCTATTTTTGTTGAGCTGACTGCGAGGCTGGACGAAAGGGTACCAACCTGAGGAGGGCGTGCCTGTAATTCCTGCAATTGCACTTTGAGGGCCCCCAACACAATCTGGTTCTTCTGCATGAAATCTTGGAGAGCCTCATTAGTGACATTGTGCACCGTCTCGTCAATGTCGTGCAGATCACCCTCGGTTAGGGTGATCAGGTCAATAAACAATTTTGATGCCTTGACCTTCTTACATGACCTTGCCCACTCTGTTGGGTGTTGGCACTTCAGCTGTGCTGACGCAGTTTGTGGGTTTGCACCTCCCTCTTCTATCTCTGCTTCCTCTATTTCCTGCCCCTGCGAAGGCTTTGTTTGGCCCTCACCCGCCTTCGCGGCTGCCTCCTGTGCTGTTGTTGTTGCTGTGACCTTTTCCTGATCAACTGCTTTCTATGTCACGTCCCGTGCCTCCTGCACTTCTACTGCCGCTACTTCCTTCCTTCGCTTTTCGGCCAATTGTGTGATGCGTAGCTTGGCCTTGTATTTCTTTCTTTGCGTCACTGACTTCTCTATCTCTGTGATGTCTGGAGCATGCCACTCTGGTGGCCATGCCACCAGTACATTAAAAATGATGTCATCTACGGCTACAAAGGGTAGCTTTTTCCACTGTTTAGTCAGGTCCTTGTGCACCATGATGTAAATGTTATGCATTTCTGCTTTGAATTTTGCAAAAATCTGCAGACTATTGTAGAAAGTGGGCGACAACCACGGCTTGCGGTTGATCCCCATTCTGAGGTTCATTTCCATGAATACCTAGAAGATTTTACTGTCGCGGATCCTCTTAGCGTCCTTTGTGGCCCAGAGAAAAGCGTACTTCGTGGCCTCTGGCAGGTCCCTGTTAATTATGGAAATTAACTATCCTCTAGTAATTCCCCTGTCACGAGAACTATAAAAAATGGAAGCCATGCATAGTGGAATGTTTTTCCCTATTCCTAAGCTTCACGGCAATTTTCTAAAAACTCCTTGTAGAGGAACTTGGACCTGTTAAACGGAACCCCCTCCGTGCACTGCTCAGCCAGTGCTACCACCGGCGCGGGTACTTCGTCCGCACGGCACTTGCACGCGACCTTTCCTGCCAGTATTTGGGTCACTACACGTATTGCTTTCTCCTTAATGCTAGAGATGGCATAGCCCCTCTTCCTCTTTTCTAGCTTGTACTTCTTCTTCATGGCCTCCACGATGGCCAAGTCATTGCCCTTCCCTTTCGAGATGTCCACAGGGTCCTCTCCTTTGCATGGAAGCCGAGGATACGGTGAATCAAGTTTTCCATGATGGGGATGGGCTCCTCCAGCCAGTAACCCCCATCATGCACCAGGCAGAGCAACTGCCGAATAACGAAAATTTTTATTGGTGCACGGTGGAAGTGCAGCACCCAGAGCAGATTCAGTAGCCCAGCCTTTTCCACTCCGCGCAACAACTTTCACAGCTCTAGTTTTGTAACCCCTGCTGAAGTGTTCTACTTGCGCTTCATAAGGTTCCTAGTCTCAAGGTGAGGGAACTTCTCTTGGTTAGTAGGGTTCCAATCTTCAAATTTCAGGCTTGGCACGTGTCCCAGTTGTGTGTCCTCAAACATAATGTTTTCTGGGAGGAGAGGGGTTTGGAGCGAGCTCTTGGTCTCATCTAGGTTCTTGGGCACTTTTGCCTTCCCTTTTCGCAAGGGGACATAGGCGGGAAATTTTGTCATGGGGCGCGCAGGCTGAGTGTCCTCCTCCATGCCTGTTAATCTAGGTTGTCATTGATGTCAATATGGCAGTGTTTGTGATAAAAAATTCTTGTGACAGGTGTGGTTTCCCATTGATGCCCATTGATCGTAATACTGCTCATGGAGGATCCAAGGATTGAATACAGACATAATAGAAACAGTGGAACTGAGGAGGAAAGATATCAGAAGCCATCAGAAGAGAAAGAGAAAGAGTAAAGAGGAGAAGCCATGAAGCCAAAGAAAAAGAGGAAGAGTTCATCAGAAGCCATCAAGGAAGCAGGTTATCGCATATGCCCATGGGTAACTGTTATCGAAAGAACAAAGAGCAAAAGAAATATCAAAGGAGTAAAGAAGAAAACATCAGAGGAGCCATATTGGAAGTACCACCTATAACATATGCCCAAGAAGAACCGATAGGAAGAAAATAGCAGAGGAGCATAAACACAGTTATCGGAGGTCATAGGAAGATAAGCCACAGGAGCAATAGCTATCGGAAGAGCGGAAGGGTGAAGAGAAGTCACAGGAGCAAGAACCCAAGAATAAAACCATGTAATAAAACCGCATCAGAAAATTTATATCGGAGGAACTTTATCAACGGTTCCATTATATTAAGTTATGTAACATTGCTCAAAACCCCCGATTGTGATATGCATTGCAGACCCGATCACTCAAATACAACACACCTCAATACAATATTGCATCCATTGCGTCGCAAGTATTGAAGCCTTGTTACACTGAAATCCTCGATTGCAATATAAGTTACAGACCTGATGGTCCTATTACAACACACCCTAAAGAAATATCGCATCCACCATACTGCAAGAATTTAAAACCTTATCATGTTGAAATCTTCGATTACGATTTGAGTTGTGGACCCGATTGCTCCACTATAAAATTCCCTATTGTAATATCGCATTCGTTGTATCAGAACCTTCGCATTTCAAGTCTTAAAGGAATGTCACACTAAAATTGCAATTGCGATAAGACTTGTGGACTCGATAGCTTGTCGATTGCGATGGAGCTACGGACCCGATGGATCTATTGACAATTGTTTAATATTATATCATGTTTGTTTCATAGGTAGTGTCAATATCAATGATGTTAAGGGTTATGATTACAGACCTCCGAAAGTTGTGATTGCGATTGATGATGTGGATGTGGCACCTCATTGGGTACGGTCTCTCATATGAAATCCTCCGTAAATAAAATAAGTTTATGAGTAATTGAATGAATATCCATAAGTCAGCCTCTCCCTCCAAATGAACATGTCTTTTTAGTATTGGTGAACATCGTATAAAAATGAGTTAAAATGCTTCAGCTCTAAGCATTGATCTCGGGCATCTATCACAAAGAAGAAGGACAGTTCACAACTCGTGAACGTGAATTAGCATAAGAAAGGAAGCCAAATGTCGAGCTAACGAAAGTGGAAGCCAAAGGTTAAGCAAGCGAAAAAGGAAGCCAAAGGTCGAGAAAAAAGTGGAAGCCGAAGGTCCAGTGAGCGAAGAAGGAAGCTGAAGGTCGAACATTCTATTGACTGGGTTAATTATTGAAAAGCTTGGACCTGTGTCTGACAGTGATTCAGATAATAGTTCAAAAGGATGCTCTGCAGATCTAAGAATATTATTTGAGTATGAATAGGTTCATTTTTTAATTGAACGCACAATATGAAACTGCAACAACCACTCATCTAAATAAGTCACTCCTGAAGCAGTCACTCATGAAGCATTTACCATGACAGTGAGAACAAAGGCTTGAAACATAATTTTTTTTTTGTGCAAAGCTTAGTGCAGTTCATTGTAGACACATTGAAGTTGTGTGAAGACTATTGTAGATCATGATGGCTATTTGAAATCACCATGAGGTAACTTTGTAAACTCTGTTTGGGCAATATGAATAATTGTGAAGACTCCTTCATATGAAGACAGGTTGTCATTGATGTAGCAGTCAAGCTGTAGATTGACAGAACACAGTGAAGAAGATTTTGAGAGTAGTGTAATAAAATAAAAACATTTCTTGACAAAGCAAAACTATAGGGTCGGAGCCCTTGGGGTTGGTGCCTCAAAATTGGAAGGATTGGTGTCCTTAGAGTTGGGGCTCCTAAATCCAAGTTTGGTGCCTTTACAAGATAGGGTTAGAGCCCTTGGGGTCGGTGCCTCAGATTTGGAAGGTTTGGTGTCCTTGGAGTTGGTGCTCATGAACATAAGGTTGGCACCTTGAGAAGATAGGGTTGGTGCCCTAGAGGTTGGAGCTTCACAAAAGACGAAGTTGGTGCTTGGAAATAGGTTGGAGCCTTATATATATTGTACCTAATTTATTGTAAATATTATATTAATAAAAATGTTTATTCCTATTGTTCATTCTGTGTTCTAAATATAAATGATTTAACTGGTAAAAATAACAATTGAAAAGGAATACTGATTCACCCCCCCCAGTATTTCCAACAATTGGTATCATAGCTAGTACCTTCACTCAAAGCCTAACATCTTGAAGGTTGATCATTAGAACACAAATGGCGAAGCTAAGGAAGAAAGTCTCCAATCCTCCTAAAGATGTGTCTCCCTCTACCACAGAAATAGAAGTCAATCAATTTGTGAAGGCTCCATACATGGTTCAATGGAAAATTTGATATATGGGGAGCAAGAATGAGGAATTTCTTAAAGACTCAAGGCATTGAAGTTTGGAAATTAGTGATTGTTGATAGCATGATGAATGGAGAATCCAAGGTAAATAATACAAGACCAATGAAAGAAATCTTGAATGGGCTACCAGATTCTATAAAGAACAATTTAGGAAAATGTTCGCCAACGAAGGGTATATGGGACAAACTTCATGACCTTCACTCAAAAGGAGCATTGACCATGACCACTAGTCAAGAATATGATGGAAACCAAGAAGGAAATCCAAAACCCACTGTAGAAGCTGAAAATGAGAATGATGACATCAAGGCTAAAGAAGACCTAGAAGATAAAGAGAATGAAAAAGATTTTGAAGAAGATCTCCTCACTAAACTTATGGCTGCCATGGAAGAGATTATCAATTTGAAAAAGGAAAATGGGGAACTTAATAAGAGAGAACTAGCTGGTGACCAAGACCAAATAAGGAATAAATTTGACCTCATTAAGCTTCAAGTACAAGAAAGGGATGAAGAGCTTGCCAAGCTTAAGAAGGAATTTCATCAAAGCAAAAGAAAGCATCATGAAGAAGTCATATTCATGACAAATCAATTGGATAAAGCAAAGAAACGTGAAGATAGCTTGTCAAGCCACCTTGAACAAAGGCACCAGAGCTTGAACAAACTTGAAGCAGAGATTGGTCAATACAAGGAATAGGCCTCCTCCCTTAGATCATAACTAGAAGAAGCAAGGAAACAAGCACAAGGAGCTGAGAAGACACTGGAAGCATTGGCAACCATAGAAGGACATGTTGATGAAGTAGAAAAGGAGAGAAACACCATGATATGTCAACTAAAAGCAAAGGATGGAGAAATCTTCAAACTAAAATCTGACATCAACCTTCTCAAGGCCAAAACATGTAAAACTACAAGGATCAAGGAAGAAATTGGGAGCAGTCTAACTAAGGAAAATGAAGAAATTTTCAAAATGAAATCAGATATCATCTCCCTTAAAATAGAAGCAAATGAAGCTAGTCGTATTGAGAAAGAAACTGAGAAATAACTTGCTAAGAAGAATAATGATTGTGAAACATTGGAAGAAGAGATTGTCTCTGTTACATAGCAATTTTTCACCGTTTGTCACCGTCCCTGTTATCCCTCACCCGCATACTGGAGGACTCATTCTGGGACCTGTGAGAAGTGACATGACCTGAAACCACTTGCATCATATTCCTCTTAGTATTAGCTTTATTTGCCCTGAAGACATCTCCTGCAAAATCCTCATGAAAACAGCTCTTTTTACATTAGCGTGGGTTCACAGTTCACTGCCCGCGCCAATGAGGGGAATCCTCTATAAAGGGCACGCCATTGGCGCTCTATCCCAGAGTTGCACTCTCGCCAACCGAATTGAGTAAAGTTTTCAACGACCAAACTCCCGAAGGTTCTCTTCAACCCATTCACCAACTGAATCTATGTTGAGCTAGGATGGTTTGGCTTCGAATCTCCATAGAAGGGAAAGTGGTTTGCCACCTTTCATGGAAGTTTCCAAGTGATAAAGCCAATCCCATGAATAATGTGGTTGATCCTATCTCTTTCCCTCTCTATCTATAAAAGCTTGCCTCTATGCCTTGAGCAAGCTAGTTGGAGTGGTAGTTAGAATTACAATAGCCTTCTTTGCACTCATAAGGCAAAATCTAAGTAAGGAGATTCTTGTCACCCAAAGAGAGAGAGGCTTGTCCCTCATCCCAACAGGCTTTGCAAGACTTGTGTAGCTGACTACCCAGCCAAAGGAGGATTTGACGTCAGAACAATGGTTGTATTCTTCTTTGTTATTTATTAATAATAGATGACTATCATTATGGTTCCACTCTCATTGTCTCATGTTTGATGTTGAGTTATATCTTTTCTGACTGATATATAATTGCATCTACTAGATTTTAAGCTTGTTTTCGTGTTGTTCTTTGCGTGTGTAGGTATCCTATCATTGAGATCGTGCGGATCGTGACTGGCCAAGGCAAAGGAACGAAGGCGACATCTCTTCGATGAACACTAGCGTTGGAATCCAAGTAGGTTCTCACCATCCACTTTGTATTTGCAATTAGGAACTTGCATGATAGCATTGTGTGATTGTTGCTAGACCCGGTCTGGGCTAGTAGGGATTGTCTCTGTCCACAGAGAGGATTTACCTCCACAACAATTTGGCGACTCCACTGGGGAGATCTTGTTGTTTGATTTATAAACTTTAGACGGAGCCTGAAGCACGGCCAGGTAGCCTTCGAAACGCTATTGCCTTGCATTAGCGAAGTAGATCAACGCCACTTCAGTCAATCTCCGGTTTGGTTTACGAACTAAACAACTTGGATTTTGTCTTGTCTCTTTGGTTTTTTCTTGTTTTGATTGCTTAGATAGCTTTCTGGGTCAAATTTCTTGCTGTTTCTTGCTTCCTGGTTTGCCTAGATACTGTTATCAAGCCCTGAGTCACCTGCTTTTGTTTTGATTTAAGTTAACTTGATTAGCACGCTTTTTAGCCTAATAGTCGCGCTATTGGCGCAAGTTGCTCAAAGACACCCGCGCCAATCCTATAAAGGCGCGAGTTGCAGCCTGAAAGTCGCGCCAGGCCTGTCAACTTTTCAAGTTCACTTGTCCTTAAGCCCTTTGAGCTTGGATTTGTGTCTAGCTGTCTTTTTTTCAATTACTGGAGTGTGTTTGATCTTGATTTGACTGGTTTTAGACCTTCATCATTCGGGTGTTTGCTTTTTTCTATCGGTTTCACATCTTAGCCCTAGGGCATCTAGTGGCTTTGTGCGTCGAGCCTCCCGGAGGTGTTTTGTGTTCTTTGATCATCCGATCAACATTGTGGTTATTCCTTTGCATTCGCTCAGTAGTTGTCAAAGTTTTCCTTGTTATTCAAGTGATTTGTTTCTTGATCGCTTGGGTTTCACCTAGCTTCGTTTGAGCTTGGATCACATAGCTCATAAGAGGTCTTTGTATTTTCTTTTTGGTTTGAAGGACTGTTTTGGTGTTTTTGGGATCTTTTTGTGTTCTCATTGAGTGAAAGTGGTCTTTTGCTCGGTGTTACTATCTCTCAAAATTCATTTTGTGCACTTTGCCATTGGAAAAGAAAGCGAATAATCTTTGTTAAGTTACATTAGCTAATTAAAATTAGAAGCTTTTCATTGACTAAGTGATTTGAAACAAGAGAAAAGTTTCGTTTATTTGTCATTAGCTGCATCAAAGTGATTCGTGCTGGTTTGTGGTCATTTTGTTTGAAAAATCCTTAACTCTCTTGTAGTTAGCATTCATCGAACAAAATGATATTCTTTGGCATATAGTTTGCATTTAGGAAATTGTGAGAGATTACATACGGTAGGACCTGAAACTGAAACTTAATCAAAGATCAACCATAAAATGAACTGAATGAACTTAAAAACGCATTGGAACATAACGCTCACTAAGTAGAGGTCTAGGCTAGAGACGTGCTCCGGCGTCGTTAAACCTAGTCACTGTTGTTTCACATTACGGTTGGGTGATTCCTCCTCTTGTGACTCGATAGTGGTCTAGCACGGACTTGATCTCCCACGTACCGTCGCGTATATAGGGGAGACCCCACTAGGTTATCATCCTTTATCCACAGGAAGCCGTGTCTGCCGCCTTACAAGTCGTAATGCACCGAACACAGCATTCGGGAAGATTGACTGCAGTACGAGAAGTCCTTGGTTTTCATATGATTCCCAAGGTGTATATGTAGTTTTATGGATTTGTTTGGTAAACCCTTTGCCTAGTCTCTCCAGAGTAGTCACTTTTGATCCTTTTCAGACTCATTAAAAGAAAAGGCTCACTTGAGCAGTTTGTCACTTCGGGCTCACAAAACATTCGAAGGCGACTAGAGTCACCTTTTTGTCCTTTTCTCTAATCTTAAAACATGAAAAGGTCAAGTTGTGTCTTTGCGTCTTAAAATTCATTTGGCCACAATAAACATTACATGGTTAGATCTTGTTTGCGTTAGCTTGAGTAGGTTTCTTCTTCGATGGCAACTTTTCCGGGTTCACCAACCCAGCGATCCCCTCTGACGGGAACCCTGGTCACTTCCCTCCTTTTGGGAATTTTGGTGCTCCTTACATGGCAACGTTGTCCCTCCCAGGGTTAACTGTTGGGTTGCCTGTTTGGTTGTTCTCAACCTCTTTGGTCCCTACCGTATCAGCTACTGGTCAATCAATCCCTCCACCTGAACAACATCATGTTGATTCTAAGGTGGACCTCTCCCCTTCTACGCCTACTTCTACGTCCTCATCTTCTACTTCGCCTGGTGAAAGTCTCGATTCAAGTAACCCGGTGGCTAAGAAGAAGAAGAAGAAGACGAAGAAGAAGAAGGCTCCCAAAGGAGAGGTTACAAGTGTAGCTACTCCCTCGAGTACACCTGAAGTCGGGCCCCCTTCCGCTCCTCCGCGGAAGGTCAAGTTTCCTTGTCGATTATGCAAGGAGGACCATCTTCTTCGCGATTGTCCTGGCATTCCTAGGGTCTTGGAAGTATGGTCTCATGTTCCGGCCCACCCCTCATCATCCTCTGAAGCTCACGGCGATGCTACCGTATCAGTTGGAAATGGTAAGGAAAAAGGGAAGATTCGAATCCCCTGTAGACTTTGTGAAGGCAATCATCCCCTTCAACTTTGTCCTCTCAGGGATAAAGCCTCCGTTGTCTTGGAAAGTCTTACAACTCCTTCACCCCAACTTCCCTCTGGTTATCAACGTCTCTCTGTAGCCGCAGATCGTTCCCCTGCTGACAAAGAGATCGACCAAGATTCCTCTCTTGTCCAGCCTCCTCTTCCCGAACCCGGCTATCCCCAGCCTGTTCCAGACCAACCATTGGTCAGAAAGAGTGTCGACTCGAGTCCATCGCTCGCTCACTCTGTTTTGGAAGAGAATCATGCCCATGTTCTTCTCGTCTCTTCAGATTCTCCTGAGTCCCGAAATGACTCTCCTAACCCAGCTGCTCCCGAAGGTTCTCCTTCGGTTCCTTTAGCACATGGGGGCAATCATACGATTCCCCCACCAAGTAGTCTAGTCGCTTCCTTTGATTGGAATCGCCTGATCGTCGGTCACCTTCCATCCCATATGCCTTTCCAGATCACAGTACATGCATGTGCTAAGGCAGTGCCTGGCACTGTTTTGGATGAAGGGGCGCATGTCAGTCTTATGCCGTACACTACTTGGCAAGCTTTAGGTTCCCCGCAGCTTGGGCCAGTCACTCAGAATCTGTTGGCCTTTGACGGGGGATCCTGTCCATCTCTAGGAGTTCTCCCGAAGTTCCCTATTACTTTGGGAGGAAAAACCGTTTATATAGATGTCTTGGTTACCCAAGGTGTTTTAGACTTTAGTCTTCTCCTTGGTCGCGACTATGTTTATGCCATGGGGGCCCTCATTTCTTCTCTTTTCCGTGTGGTTTGCTTTCCGCACGATGGAAGAATTGTGACTATCGATCAAATGTCATTCGTTAGTCCCCCGATGCCTCCTGCGCCGTTGTCGCCCCCTCCTAGTTTTCATCCACTAGTTGCACCTACCCCACCACAGACCAACTACGTGGCCACTTGCCCCATGCCTGGATCCAGTGATGCCGCCATCGTGCATAGTGTCCTGGGGGCATTGGACCCTGACTTCCAAGATGTTTCCCTTCCACCGGGAGTGGCACTCTTGGAAGCCCCGACTTTTTATTCATTATGATGAAGTTCTGGTCGGAGCATAGTTCCTTTCCTGTCTCAAGCTCCTTAAAAAAATTAACCTGGATCTGGCCGAGGAAAGTTCTTTTACCTTTGTCAACCTCGCTAAAATAATGAAACAAGAGCTCGTGCAATTCGAGCGCAATAACACTAATGTCAACCTTCACTCCATTTTCAATGGACTGAAGCTTGGGGGGCATGTACCTCGAATTGAGACACCATGCTGGGGGGCATGCCCATTCCTTTATTCTCAAGCATAGTTTGCATGTGTGTGAGTTCTTTTAAGCTTGCATAAAAAATAAAATCATCTTCAAGCATAGTTTGCATATGTGATTATCATGTGTGTTTTCAAGCTTGTGTAAAAATAAAATATACATGTGTGTAAATACATTTCATAATGGGTCGTTTGTTACGCAACTGATACATTAGATTACATTTTGTGTCCAATATTTGCATAGCATATAACACATCATCACATGTGAAAGATCCGTATAAACCATAGGCATATGTATATATATATATATATATGTGTGTGTCATAATGTTTGCACCATGTGCGTTACAAAACCCAAAAAATAATACATGTTCTGATACATCCTCGGACAACATGTCCCTCAAAAAATATGCATGAAAGAAACCTAGGAGTCTACTCGTGGTGGTGCTCATGATAGCACGTCACCGCGCGCACCAAGCGTCTCAACAGACGATGGATGCGGGTCGGCACCCCCACCGTGTGCCTCTGATATGCGAATGTCACATCCGCCAATCTAGCATAACCTGGAATCCCTTGGGTAAGTCCCTCGAGATTCTGCACCAGCTCTTCCCCCACGGCACCTCTTGCCTGAGGGTCAGCTGCAGGTTGGTCCCTCCTCGCTATAGGAGACAAACCGGCTGGTCGCTCTGGGCCCACATCTGCATATATATATCACTGTCATCAGAACATGCATGTATTGATAAAAAAACATAAAAAATACATAAAAGACAAGAGAAGATCATACCTAGCTCTTCTTCCCATTCCTCCCCCTCTGGCAGTGGGAGGTCTGGGTCCCCCATGAAGTTAGTTCCCGCGTATGGCCAGTCTTCCACCACGATCAACTGGCGGCGAAGCCATATGAAGAACTCGGGCCGCGAAGACATCTGTTGGCCCCCTCCTCCTCTAGGCATCAATGCTGCCCAGCGAGCCATCCTAGGCTCTCATGGTAATGGGTCCGCTACTACAGCTCCCTAGTACTGGAATAAAGGTAATCGTTCCAAGAAGAACGATACCACAATCGAACCATATCCGAACTGTTTCACCCCCCCCCCCCCCCGCGCTTACACTTTGTAAGCTGCCTCTTGATATTTGTAGTCACTGTTGTAGCCCAGTCAAAAATGGTGGGGCTAAGACATTCTGTCGCCAGTAACAGATGGTTCTTGCTGGCCTCATGGGGCGCCTGTACCCCAGCTGCACGTGTGATGGTGAACAGTATCACCTTAAGAACCAGATCATGGATGGTGGAGATATCCACCTTGGCACTGTTCTTCCCAAATTGTGCCTCTGGGCACACACGAGCCTTTACTTCACCTATTTTCTCTGCGGAAGGCATACTTCCAGTCAGAATGGGGATTGCCCCTCTCCGTGACAGCCCAGTAATGAAGTACACATCAAATACATCCAGCTCTAAGGTCTGATCCCGTAGTCGAAATACTTGGTCATCAACGTCCCAAGCATCCACTATGAACTGTAATAGCTCTGGTTGAGCTCGTAGATAGGAGGTGAGAAAGAATTTCTTGAGACCACAGTCTCTCAGCGCATTCATACATCCCTCATCTGCGATGGCTAAGGCATCTATGGCATCGTGCTCTCATTCTTTCCATTCCATCGGCATTTTTGCGTGTTTCCTACACCCACAAGGATGAATGAATCATTAATGAAACCCTGGTAAGTATATACACCGGACAAATTTCAAAATTGATGGGAAAATTTAAGTGAAAACCTAGGTCGCGCGGTTGGCGCGACTGTTTCTAAAACAGTCGCGCCAATGGCGCGGCACCTTTGGGTAAATCACCCCATTGGCGCGGACCCGTGCCGGATACCCGCGCCAATGGGGCGCAACCCTAAATTTTGAAATCCCCCTTGTAGAGGCTCAAATCAGGAACAAAATGCATAAAAACAGGAATGAAAATGAAGCTTAAGAGAGTGCCTCTTACCTGGAACTGGCGGAATCTCAAATGGTTGCCCGGATTGGTGGTAATCGCTGCTCGAAGTTTGCACTCCAAATGGACCACTACCACTATGCACAAGGTAAAAAGGTAAAAGTAATTTTGTTTTTACATTTTCACCGCATTTATAGACTTTTTGACTTGTAATAAGGTTTAAAAAGTTGATTTTTGAATATTTTAATGTGCTTTTGGTCGAAAACAGGTTTTACGCTTGTTTCTGGTGCTATGACAGGTCCTTTTTGCAACTTCGATGGTGAAGTGAGTTGTGTTTTATGCTTTTTCGGACTCGGTAAATACACGAAAAAGTCATGATGGAGTTATCTTTCAGCTCTTTTCTAACTCATTAAAAGTGAAAAGATTGCCGAGTTGCCCCTCTTGACTCGTTAAAAGTAAATAAGAGGCGGTCGTCTTTAAACCCTTTTCCGACTGTGTAAAAACGAAAAGATCGTCGGACCCTTGTCGTTTCCGATTCGTAAATGGTTAGGAAATGACGTGATGTTGATCGCTTTTCTACTTTTTCGGATCAATGTCACTATAATTGAAAAGTACTCCTTGATCATAACGGTCGGGTGGTTCTTTCGAGCATTGTTTTATACTTTTTCGGGTTTGAGAGACACAACTTTACGAAAAAGGACCCCCCTGGAGTTTTCTTTTTGCTGTCTTTTCAGACTCTCTAAATAGGAAAAGACGCCGAGTTTTTCCTTTGTCAGGCTCGTTAAAACTTAATGACATCGGATTCCATCGTAATGACACTCACAAGCATATGCTATACCCATCAAGCTTGTTAAAAATAACTGGGGTACTCGCCAGAGATGGTGGGGAAAATGGATCTATAATTGTCATCGTGTCGGCAGTATGTCGCTCTTGAACATGGCACTAGTCTGCATTCGTGTCGGGGTGGGGACATCTCATCTTGTTTTACACTAGCCTCCATGGGTTTGGGTTATCCTATTCGACCTCTCATCTGCTCATTGTTTTGTCGCCATGACCTCTGCTCATTTGATATCAAATACTGCCAAATCCACTGTCGTTCCGCCGATATGTTCAAGAGAAGTTGACCTCTGCATTAGTACCGCCTCCTCTGATACCTCACATAATTTTGCATCACCACAACATCTTTCCTCTGTCTCGTTTCAATGATGTGGGAAACATTATGGCCCACCTTTGATCAAGGTCACTTCCTGTCGACTTCAACTCATTATCCAGGAAGCTGATCTAGAGACTCCCTTTGGTGCCTTGGAGCCTGCATGCCTCAATGGCAGGTTCTTCGTGTTCGACGAGAGATTTTCATCATTGGCCTCCGATCAAATGATTCTACGGGTGTTCGACGCCAGCTCATTCATTCACACGCCATAGATTGTACCTATAGTACCTTGAGGGCCATTTTCATTATTGGTGGCACCTCTCGCGTCTGTTAACAGTTTTCATTATCGACTGGTAATCAGACAATGTTCATGCATGTTCGACTTCAACTCATACATTCGCATGCTTGAACTTGTACTCTGTACGGGTCGGGACGGAGCACAAGACCCTGGATTTTGTCTGTTGAGATCCAGGCTACGATTTATGGATTATTATGATTACATGAATCATTTACTGGATGGTTGCGACCATGCCTGAGTCTATTCATTGATCCTCTCCGGATGGCTGCATCCATACCTTGGATCTAGATTATTATGTACTCTGTTACAAATGGCTGCGCCTATACCACACATATATCATGTACTTGAGATATTAGTTGTACTTCTTTACGCAGGTTCTCCAGCGGCCGTGTTTTCAGTCATGCATGTTCTTGTAAAGCATTTCACCCCTCTCTCTCTCGGGCCTCATGCTTTAGGGGGCATCTGTTACACAGCAATTTGTCACCGTTTGTCACCGTCCCTGTTATCCCTCACCCGCATACTGGAGGACTCATTCCGGGACCTGTGAGAAGTGACATGACCTGAAACCACTTGCATCATATTCCTCTTAGTATTAGCTTTATTTTCCCTGAAGACATCTCCTGCAAAATCCTCATGAAAACAGCTCTTTTTACATTAGCGCGAGTTCACAGTTCACTGCCCGCGCCAATGAGGGGAATCCTCTATAAAGGGCGCGCCATTGGCGCTCTGTCCCAGAGTCGCACTCGCGCCAACCGAATTGAGTAAAGTTTTCAACGACCAAACTCCCGAAGGTTCTCTTCAACCCATTCACCAACTGAATCTATGTTGAGCTAGGATGGTTTGGCTTCGAATCTCCATAGAAGGGAAAGTGGTTTGCCACCTTTCATGGAAGTTTCCAAGTGATAAAGCCAATCCCATGAATAATGTGGTTGATCCTATCTCTTTCCCTCTCTATCTATAAAAGCTTGCCTCTATGCCTTGAGCAAGCTAGTTGGAGTAATAGTTAGAATTACAATAGTTCCAGGAGTTTAAGAGTTTGAAGCTGCAAGAGCCTTCTTTGCACTCATAAGGCCAAATCTAAGTAAGGAGATTCTTGTCACCCAAAGAGAGAGAGGCTTGTCCCTCATCCCAACAGGCTTTGCAAGACTTGTGTAGCTGACTACCCAACCAAAGGAGGATTTGACGTCAGAATAATGGTTGTATTCTTCTTTGTTATTTATTAATAATAGATGACTATCATTATGGTTCCACTCTCATTGTCTCATGTTTGATGTTGAGTTATATCTTTTCTGACTGATATATAATTGCATCTACTAGATTTTACGCTTGTTTTTGTGTTGTTCTTTGCGTGTGCAGGTATCCTATCACGGAGATCGTGCGGATCGTGACCGGCCAAGGCAAAGGAACGAAGGTGACATCTCTTCGACGAACACTAGCGTTGGAATCCAAGTAGGTTCTCACCATCCACTTTGTATTTGCAATTAGGAACTTGCGTGATAGCATTGTGTGATTGTTGCTAGACCCGGTCTGGGCTAGTAGGGATCGTATCTGTCTGCAGAGAGGATTTACCTCCACAACAGTCTCCCTCAGGAAAAAGGTTGAAGGGATGGAAAAAATCTCGAAGATATCTCAAGCCTTGGATGACATGCTTAGCCATCAAATATCTCCATTTGATAAATCAAGTCTTGGCTATGAAGTTGAATCCTCAAGCAAAGGTGACCATACTTCAAACAACAAGGACATGAGGAAGCATGATGGAAATAATAATGCTCCCAGTTCCAACAAAGGCAAGGAGAAGAGTCAAGGCAACAATGGAAGAAATCCTACTCCAAGAAGACTTGTAGATGATGTCAAGAATACAAAAGGCGATGAGTATTATCAAGGAATCCCAAGGCAGAAAGTCTTTAGAAGTACATCAAGGAAAACTCCATCCCCCAAGTACCAAAGTTTATTTCTTGGTTATTTTTATTCTTATACAAACTTTGGACACATTTCCCCCCTTTGTCAGCTGAAAGGAGAGACAATCTTCTCCAAAATATATTTGAACTCCCCCCCTTCAGGTGTAGGAGAGTTTCACTGTTGTACTCCCTCATTCAACTGCATGAGAGTACCATCATCTGTTCACTGCTGGCTGCACTATGTGAGATTGTAGTCGGTTGTAGAACTGAGATAATCATTTGACTGTGGATGACCATTCCCAAGGATCAATCCATTCATAATGTATCTTCAATCTGCCTGATTTTTTTTGGTTGCGACATTTTTCTGAGGAATGATTGGGCTTGCCACAATGGCAACACGGATGGAGATCAAAACATTGATCTTCCATATGACCAGTTCTTTGACAATGAGAACACTTTGGTTGAACTTCAACTTCAGGTTGCGTGCAATTTTGATTGTCGGCAACTTTCTCAGAACCTGCTGAGGTGAGTGGTTCAAGAAATCCTGCACTCACAAACTTAACTGGCTTGGAATAAGCTGGGATTTGTAAGTTGGTGTCATCAGGGACATATCCTAAGCCTCGTCGATTCTTGTTATTTTTAATCTCTTCCCAGGGCTTGATGATGGGTTTGGAAGAAATTTGAATTTGATCATGAACAACTTCGACACTTGAAGTTGTTTGGATGAGTGATTTGGAATCAACATCTTTATCTTCATTTGCATGGTTGAATGACTTGGAAGAAGCACTCTTCTGTTGCAGCTCATCTCTTTGTAGTTGCGATTCTAGTTGAAGAAACTCAATGGTTTCATGTGTTTGTTGTAGATGCCGTGAAATATCAGCAAGAGTTTCTTTGTTGATGTGCACCATGTCTTCATCACTGGAGATGATCAAACTGTGAAGAATGTTTAACAACTGAATATGTTGCACCATCTGAACTTGCTCACTTGAAATCAGGCTCTCTTGTCGTAGATGTCATGCTTTGAACTGTTGCACTTGATTTGAATGACAGGCTCGCTTGCTATGGGACTTGACTGGCACGCTCGCTTGATTTGTTGATCTCAACTTGCTTGATTGGTGTTAGAGTTGAACTTGTTGTGGTTGCTGTGATGGTTGTTTCAAGGAGTTAAAACTCATGGACTCACTTGATTGTGCTTTTAAAGGAAGGGTGTTGAACACTGTCGAAAATGCACCCAAAAAGCTTACAATGATTTCAATGATTCACTACAATGACTCAATTCAAGGTTTGGGTGTCGGTTTCAACCGAGAATGCACCCTTACAATTCAATGTAATTTGAGTTTGATTACAAGTTCAACAATGTTGATGTAGACTATGCGCTGAAACGTTGAAGTTTACAGATTCATTAACTTGAATGTAGTGATGTAGACTTTGCTTTGAAATGCTAAAGTTTGCAGATTCATGAACTTGATTGTATTTGAGTGAATTTGTTTGTTGAGGTAGAATGCCGATGTTGAAAACTTTGATTATTTGTTGTAGTGTTGATCTTGCAGCTATGTGTTGTGCTTGCTTTATGTATGCCATGAAATTATTGATGTTTCACAACTAGGCACAGATCGAAAAGCAAAAACATGAATCCATAAAACACATGCGCCATCAAGCACACATAGTGTACCTTAGATCCCCTTATTCAATTTCGGGCGGATCTAGGACACATCAACACTAAAAAATGATATCTTTATTAATCACTGAGTACATCTGAAGTAATGATAATGCCAAGCTGACAACCCTTTGAAACAACTCACCTTCAAAATCTGAATGGATTGTGACACGATCCCTCTCAAAGTAAAACAATACTTTGAATTACAACAACTTTCCCTTATCACTCCAAATACAAAATCACTTCTTACTTCAAAAATACAAAATATACTCCTTATCTCTCCAAAATTACAAAACACTTATCACTCCAACATGCTCAAACAAAAATATTGATCATAAAATCACAATGCTACAGTATTTTCAAACAGATAGTTGTTTTCATGAAATCACAATGCTATACTTTTTCAAATAGATAGGCTGTCAAAGTTATTGAGCAATATAAACCATCCTTTAATCTCATATACGGAGCAACAAAAACTGCAACTAACGCTGGAAGTGATCGACACAAAGAGCCCAAGAAGACGAAGAAACGAAGGCATGATCCCCAAGAAATTCAGTATTCGGCATTCAATCTTCTACAGCAGGGAAGCAACAGCTCCAACAACTATGGAGTGCAACCTCTGGGCAATCTTCTCTTCGACTCGGCTCATGAGGGATGGTTTCCCCTTTTTCACACAAGACGAGCTGCAGCACCCCTCTCATGTAACAATACTCACCGGGATATCATAGAGTTTCAGGGATCTTTCCAGCCCCTTTTCTCGCGAATGTTCCCTCTGGATTCACAAATACTCGTGTTATTTGGCCCAGAGACTACACTGCAACAGGATCCTCGACTATGACATCGTGGTGCTTAAAAATCATTAAAACAGAGAAATGTGGGATAGAATATTTACCTCGAGATCTTAAGATGAACAATCTCAAATCTTTAGAGGTAACAGCACTTTCCCTGCTCATCCACGTATGCAGCAGGCCAAAAAACTTTCGACTCTCACTCAGAATTGAACAAATTCAAATGATATTGGGCAGATAATCCTTACCACAACTCACTCTCTTAACACTTGGCTCCACCACGCATCCGCTTCTCAAAAGGTTCTCCATGCTAAGGCTACTTTTCTCACGGTGGTTCATTGCTCGGTACACTTCCACGCTGGTAATTTCTTGAGGGCTGAGAGATGAAACTTCAAAATTGTCACAGCTTTCTCTAGGCATATCATCACTACACACAAGAAGATCAACACATGCAGTGATTGAGATGGACAGAGCACACGCATCACCGATACATGATTATGTTATGGAGAAGTCTTTTCCGCAGGCTTCTCTTTATTATGTGACTCTGATCCATTTAACAATGTGTTTAGATATCTCTAGTTGATAGATATGCAGTCCACTGCATCTCATTCAAAGCAGACTACTTCGCACGCATACACACTCTAGAACTGCAAGACCATGCAACGCTTCAAGATTGCAACTAAGCTCTTTTCCAGCGCAATTCATTCATCGATTTATGTTTTACACTTCAACGAAGAGTTGTACTCAAACATTGCTTCAATGAAACATGCTCTGCTCAGAAGCTTCAATGCTAGTCTATTTCTCAATGATGTTCTCTTTCACGATCCGAAGAATGCTCCAATTTAAATTTCACCTCAACGATGACAGCCAAAACCTCATGACTGCTAGCTCCTCTGCTCCGCTACTGTGTATGGTCAAATATTGGGCATCTATAGCTTTTTTCCTTTGGAAACTCGTATAGAGAGAGGTGGATATTTTCCTCACATTGCAGAGATTTTACTGGCTATATTCTAAAATAACCAGTGCCAGAGTATTTCGGTAAACTGTTTATGGTTACCCATTTATCTCTCAATATTCTCAAATACATGATATATGTGCAGCCGAAGGTAGGCATCCATATAACCTGAAACAAATTATTTTATTGGGAATAAATACCAAACCGAGAAGCAAACTAATAAACACTCACCAAGAAGCCATTAATGTTGTAGAACTGAAGTATTCTCAAGAATTGATCAATGCCACACCACACACAGTAGGTCAGCGTAAAACACCACCACTCTATGAACTCATGTCGTGGATCTTGCACCTTCAGCTTTGATACCACATGATAAAAAACCAATTAACTCAGAAAAATATATAAATCACACATAAAAACCAGAGACACAATATTGGCAGAAAAAGGCTGAAGCCTCATGCTTCTTCATGTATTATCTCTCATTCGTACATTGTTACAAATAAATAGATGAGAGACAGTGTTCTCAAGATAGTGCGTGCTATCTTAGACACCTTTGGTTGAGATAATTTCTCCTTTGGTTGAGATAATTTCTCACCAGATACACCAATATAGGAGTTACCTAAACTAACTCCTATCTTAGAGGAACAACCCAAGAGTTAGGCACAAATTCCTAACTTGGAATTTTTAATTAATTATTTTCTGGATTTATTATTGTTTTATGAGAGAGTCTAACCGATTGTAGGGCTTATAATGATCCCCGTCAATCTCTGAGAATCAATTTCGCAAGAAGAAGTCATGAATTCTTATTCATGAACAACATAGAATGCTTAAAGTGTCATAACATTTGTCATATGGCACGTAATTGTAACTTGATTTGGGCACCTTCTCAAGCTACAACTATGCTAGATAAGAAAGTTACACAAGTATGGAGAAGGAAGCAAATACAATCCGAAAGTCCCTTGAACTCTCCAGCCAACAACACATGTTATTGACCTATCTTCGACAATCTAAGCATTTGATGGGAAGACTTTGCCAAAATAAATGATGCATACAGTTAAGGGGAGCCTATGATTCTTGATCATTATTGCAGAAGCTATTCGTGAAAGGGTCCTTATGAAATCCTTGATGAGCTATATTAACAATCATTCTTTGATAAAGATCATTTCTTAGGAGCACTACATTGAAGAACATGATCTTTTTACCATTCTTTGGACTGTTGTTGAATATTTTTTCCACTTGATCACTAAGGATAAATTGGAGCAGCAGAGAAAGCCATCCAATGCTAAAGAAATAGGGAAAATAACTATGTTTTTGGTATTACAGAAGTTGAATGTCTCGACTCAGGGATATGATGTGAGAACAGGTAAATCAAGGATAGTAATAGAGGCAACCTTCAAACAAACAGACACATCTGGAATGGAGCTTGTAGCAAGACTAGTTGGAGGAATATAGCATAATTGAAGCATTGCAAAAAGTTGTCAACCAGTAGAAAGAATTTAAAAGACATTCAAGGATTAGATATTAAAAAAAAGGGGGAGAATGTTGTGTTGTCGAATATAGCTCAGCAACTTAAGGAGAAGCATGAAGATACAAAGGAATCTTGATTTGAAGAAAGATAGCGAGAATGACAATTTCAGTGGCATTTTCTCTTTATTCGGACTGTGAAGGCCTCTTAATTCTGACCATGGAGACAACAGAATACGGTGTAGGAGCATAAAAAAATAAAAAAATAAATAAATAAAAAATAAAAATAAAAAATAAAAAATAAAAATTGGACCAGGAAATTTAGTGTATGACTAGTTGGAGTTTGTTTTGAAGCATTGAAATGGAGCATCTTCAAGTACTGTTGAAGCCATGATGAAGAAGTTCTAAGACATGAAGAGGGGATAATGTGCTAGTTGATGATGAGGCAACAATCCTTCTATCTTGAGTAAAAAGAAGAGCACCACAACAGGGGGAGTAACATACCCATAAAAATATTCTATTCATAAAGAACAGAAGTAGTTTGACAGGGGGAGCAGTTCGACAGGGGGAGTCCTTGTGCACTCCTTTGCCATTGATGTCAAAGGGGGAGAGAAGCAGAATATTGCCATCAAAGACAAAGGGGGAGATTGTTAATATAGGTTGTCATTGATGTCAATATGGCAGTGTTTGTGATGGAAAATTCTTGTGACATGTGTGCTTTCCCATTGATGCCCATTGATCATAATACTACTCATGGAGAATCCAAGGATTGAATACAGACATAATAGAAACAGAGGAACCGAGGATGAAATATATCAGAAGAGAAAGAGAAAGAGTAAAGAGGAGAAGCCATGAAGCCAAAGAATAACAAGAAGAGTTCATCAGAAGCCATCAAGGAAGCAAGTTATCGCATATGCCCAAGGGTAAGTGTTATCAAAAGAACAAAGAGCAATAGCGATATCAAAGGAGTAAATAAGAAAACATTGTAGGAGACATATCGGAAGTATCGCCTGTAATATATGCCCAAGAAGAACTGATAGGAAGAAAACAGTGGAGGAGCATAAACAGAGTTATTGGAGGTCATAGGAAGATAAGCCATAGGAGCAACAACTATCGGGAGAGTGGAAGAGTGAAGAGAAGTCACAAGAGAAAGAACCCAAGAATAAAACCATGTAATAACACCAAATCATAGAATTCATATCGGAGGAACTTTATCGGCGGTTCCATTATATTAAGTTATGTAACATTGCTCAAAACCCCCAATTGCGATATGCTTTGCGAACCCGATCGCTCAAATACAACACACCTCAATACAATATCGCATCCATTGCGTCGCAAGTATTGAAGTCTTGTTACACTGAAATTCCCAATTGCGATATAAGTTACGAACCCGATGGTCCTCTTACAACACGCCCTAAAGAAATATCTTATCCACCATACCACAAGTTTTTAAAGCCTTGTCACGTTGAAATCTCTTATTACTATTTGATTTGTGAACCTGATTGCTCCATTATAACACACCCTATTGTAATATCACAACCATTGTATCAGAACCTTCACATTGCAAGTCTTAAAGGAATTTCAAACTAAAATTGCGATTGCGATAAGACTTGTGGACCCGACAGACCACCGATTGCGATGGAGCTATGGATCAGATGGATCTATTGAAAATTGTTTAATATTATATCACGTTCGTTTCATCGGCAGTGTGAATATCAGCGATGTTAAGAGTTGTGATTACAGACCTCCGAAATTTGCAATTGTAATTGATGACATGGATGTGGGACCTCATTGGGTACAGTCTCTCCTATGAAATCCTCCGTAAAAAAAGCAAGTCTATGAATAATTGGATTAATATCCATAAGTCAGCCTATCCTTCCAAATGAAGGTGTCTTTTGAGTATTGGTGAACATCATATAAAAACAAGTTAAAACGCTTCAGCTCTAAGCACTAATCTCGGGAATCTATCAGAGAGAAGAAGGACAGTTCACAACTCGTGAACGTGAATTAGCATAAGAAAGGAAGTTGAAGGTCGAGTGAACGAAAGTGGAAGCCAAAGGTCGAGCAAGCGAAAGAGGAAACCAAAGGTCGAGTGAACGAAAGTGGAAGCCGAAGGTCAAGCGGGCGAATAAGGAAGCCAAAAGGTTCAGTGGAAGAAGAAGGAAGCTGAAGGTCGAACATTTCGTTGACTAGGTTATTTATTGAAAAGCTCGAACCTGTGTTTAACAGTGATTCAGATAATAGTTCAAAAGGACACTCTGTAGATCTAAGAAGATTATTTGAGTATGAACAAGGTCGTTTTTTAATTGAATGCATGATATCAAACCACGATAGTTACTCCTCTAAATAAGTCACTCCTGAAGCAGTTACTCCTGAAGTAGCCACTCCTGAAACATTTACTGTGACAGTGAGAACAGAGGCTTGAAACAGGGAGTTTTTTTTGTGCAGAGCTTAGTGCAGTTCATTGTAGACACATTGAAGTTGTGTGAAGACTATTGTAGATCATGATGGCTATATGAAATCATCATGACGTAACTTTGCAAACTCTGTTTGGTGAATATCAAGAATTGTGAAGACTCCTTCATATGAAGACAAGTTGTCATATATGTAGCAGTAAAGTTGTAGATTGACAGAACGCAGTGAAGAAGATTTTGAGAGCAGTGTAATACAATTAAAAAAATTCTTGACAAAGAAAAACTATAGGGTCGAAGCCCTTGGGGTTGGTGCCTCAGAATTGGAAGGATTGGTGTCCTTGGAGTTGGTGCTCCTAAATCCAAGGTTGGTTCCTTGACAAGATACGGTCATAGCCCTTGGGGTTGGTGCCTTAGAATTGGAAGGATTGGTGTCCTTGGACTTGGTGCTCCTAAACACAAGGTTGGTTCCTTGAGAGGATAGGGTTGGTACCCTAGAGGTTGGAGCCTCACAAAATACCAAGTTGATGCTTGGAAATAGATTGGAGCCTTATATATATTGTACCTGATTTATTGTAAATATTATATTAATAAAAGCATTTATTCCTATTGTTCATTTTGTGTTCTAAATATAAATTATTTAAATAGTAAAAATAACAATTGAAAAGGAATATTGATTCACCCCCCCAAAATTTCCAACAATGCCTTCAGCCTTATCCTCTTTGATGATAAGATCCTCCAGATCTTCTTCTTATTCATCTGTCTCTATGGTGATGACTTTCCCCTTCTCCTCTATTGACAGCTTGGTGCGCAGCGGGTTCCATGGGGACACATGTACGGGAACCATTTCTTTTTTTTCCTTCTTGGGTCTTGGCATGCACGGTGATTTTGGGATTTTAGCCACAATCCTGGCACCTTCCGAAGCATCCCCCACATTCATGGCTTGCGTGACCTCCTCGGCAATCATTTCCATTATCATAACATCCTCAGTTGTTGCCATTGTATCTGTGCAAAAATCTATCACTCGCGGACTTAGGAGCTCAATCAACGCTCGACACTCAAAAATCAGGGCTCTGCTCAATAGCTCAATTCGCAAATGATCAAGTGTTGTTTTCTCGGTAGCCCTTTGTAATTTATAGAATTTTTTGAATATGAATTCAACCATTCCCCCCAAATCTAGTTCATTAATGCTCCCTTGGTGGCAGATTTTCCCAAATATTTCCCATAAATTGTGTCTTAAATGCCTGTCGCCCGCTCCATTTGGCCTCAAGTCAAGCATCCCATCATGAATAGTGACTTCAACAGTCACTTTCTGGCCAATCCGCATCGTAGCACAGCCCCCCGTGCATGGTCACGGACCTTGTGACTTTTCGTTTCTGCATGTAGCTCCAACCTCATATATCTTCCAGGCAGAGTAGTTTATAGTCCCATGCTTCCTTTCAACTACTTGGAGCGCTAAGACTGTTCCTCACTCGACTAGTCAGGTGGTCGTGCCACCTGTGTGCAGTTTCCTCTCATCATCCAGCATTCTTCCTAGGAAATACCTACCTTTTACCATTATTGGCGGCGTCGCGCACCTTATCATCTGCAGCACATCACCCTGGTTAATTCTCTTAGTAATATGTGGTCCAAGCCAAGGCATCAGACTGATCAATTCACGACGATAGTGCTCAAACTTGTCAGCATGATCATGCACACCCTGTTTTATCACCATGGTCTTCTTATCGAGAAAATCATCCCTTATCTCATCTTCCAGCTTCTTGACTTCCGCTTCTACCAAAGTGCTTTTCTTCCTTAATCACACCCTTTCTTTTTCAAGTTCTTGGAGCCTAAAATTTCCCTGTTGGATTTCTGCTTCCAAGGTTCTGCGAACTATCGTATCTATTGGTGCGATCATGCATGGTCTAAGTTCTCCAAGTATTATAGGGCTTACTTCAGTTGCTTCATACTCCAGCCTTGGCGGTGCCTGCATGGTCAAGGTTTTGCACACAGTCCTATATGCCCAGAGAACTGCTGGTACGTGCAGGTCCTAGTCAGCCCGCTTCACATGGTGGACCGTGTTCAGTGCTTCGCGTACTTTTTCAAAAGCTTCTATGTGAATATGCTTCTACGCGCTTGGTCTTACCATACTTTTCACATGGAATAAGTCGATCTTGCGGACAAGATAGACCTTCCTAGAATCTAAAGAAGACCTAATGACAAGCAAACCAACCAAACACTATCTTTCTCTAAATATGCTTTAATAAACAATAGCAAACAAGTTTTTTTAGGGCCTACCTTAGGTCCAACGCTAGCTTGTGGATGCCCTCGCTCCTTTGATCCAAATGAGCTCCTTTTCGTGAATCTGCAAACACAAACAAGGCAAACAAATTAAATAGCACCTGAAAAGCCAATTGCATAAAACATATTTAACATGAAAGTCAAGGAGTCCATGAAACAAATAGCATAAGATACTTGTTGAGAAAAATGAGTTTGATTGTATTAATTCAAAAGAAGAAGAACCTTACAACCTTTGCCTTGACGCTGTACAAGCTCCTCCCAGGGTCCAGCAAGAAGTCTCCTCTACTTTGACAAGTTTCACTCACTCCCCAATGAAACCAAAAAAGGTATGTGATCTCTCATCTTTAGGATTAACTAGGAAGTCTTGATTTCACTAGCATTTACCCTCAAAAATGTTCAGCTTCTAACCTCTCCAGCAACCAGCCCAATGCCTGTATTTATAGTGCAATGGAGGGAGGTTTCTAGGTCCTCCTTCAAAGGGATAGCTCCTTCTCTTTTGGGATGCATGAACCACCTCAGAGCGAACAATCCACGTCAAATTTCCTTCTAGAAGCCTCTAGAATTAACCCAAAGTGAGTTTTTAAAGATAAAACTTGCGCCTTTTGACTTTCACAGGGGTCCGCACCTACACCATTAGGGACAGAGCGGGCATGTACGCAGCTTTTGTACACAGAAGGTGCGGGATCGTAGGTGACTATGAGAGAAAGTGCGGAACCATAGTTACATTGATTTTTAATGTCTTTCTCTCATTTCCAAAGCTTGATTTGAAGAGCTGAGGTCTGAGACTTGCTTAGGAGGACAGTACAAGTGATGATAGACCCATACTGACTGCAAATAATCATGGTGACGATAATTTTGTGCAACAGATTGCCCCCTAAAGTGCGAAGTCTGTAGTAGATGAGGATTTCTTATCATTTAGGAAGAGTGAAGTACTTTATCATTTCGAGGATCATCTTGTGGAGAACCCAGTTGGAACCTGTAAAAACATTCAATGCAAAATATATATATATATATATGAGATCATATCATCGTTGAGGTAGGCATTCCCATACTCAGATCAAAACTGACTAGAAAACTAACTACTGCTCTGATACAGGAATGATCTTGTAAAACATCACAAGTATAGACTCATGTGGACACACTATGGATGCAGCCATCTGTTTATGAATAGTCCATTATATAATGAATACAAAATTCCTCGCAGCCTGGATTGTGGAAACCAGATCCAGGGTCTTCATTTCTACTTCCTGAAACAGTATGATTCTATCCATGCGAATAAATGTGTTGATGTCGAACATGGTAGAAACCACTTGATTACCAGTCAATGATGTAAATTGTTAACAAGTGTGAGAGAAACCACCAGTGATGTCAATGGCTCTCAAAGTACCCAGTACAACCCATGAGATGCGAATAAATGTGTTGATGTCGAGCATGTCACGGAATACTTTGATCGAAAGTCAATGATGTAAACTGTCGTCAAAGGCGAGAAACCTGCCATTGATGCATGCAGATCTCAAGGTACTGATGATTCCTAGATCATCTTTCTAGATAATGAGCTGATGTCGATAGAAAGCGATCCGTCGTAGGCAAGCCCACAACACGAAATCATAGATCAAGTTGAAGAAATTTAGTTGCAAGAACTGACTCAGGGATGGTCAAGATGGATGACAGATATTTTACAGATGAATGGCTTATTGGCAGTGACCTCTTGAACACATAACGACACGATAGATGGCTCGGTGACAATTGACCCAAAGTTAATACCCAGAAACCGGCTGAAGACTTTCAATGTGGTTTGATCAACTGTTAGGCAAAGGATTTCCCAACCCAGGTGAATAAAAATGTCATGTTCAAGAGTGGTTACAAAGTATGACAAACAGGCTCATTTTTCTCTCTTTTCCCCCACCATTTCTGGCAAGTACCTCTTTATTTTTGACAAGCTTGAGGAGAATAACATTTCCTTGATTATAAGCTCATCCTTCGGATGAGTCCAACTTAGTTTAAATTTGAACCCTAAGAAGGAGTGGTTCGTTCCTGTTTGTATTTGAACAGGTCCTTTACTGTGAAATTTTAACGAGTCCAATATAGGAGAAACTCGGCGTTTTTCAATTTTAGAGAGTCTGAAAAAACTTAAGAAGACTCCAGGGTTGACCTTTTTCGTAAATTTGTGTCTCCCAAGCCCGGAAAAGTATAAAATAATACTTGAGAGAACCGCTTGATCTTTTACGAACAAGGAGTACTTTTCGTTATTAGTGCCCTTGACCTGAAAAAGTAAAAAAGCGATCAATGACACGTCGTTTTATAACCAATATCGAATTTGAAACGACAAAAATATGGCAATCTTTTCATGTTTTTACGGTCGGAAAAGAGTTGTAAGTGGACCGTCTTTTAATTTCGTTTTAACGAGTTTAAAAGAAACACTCGGCAATCTTTTCATGTTTTAGGAGTCAGAAAAGAGCTTAAAGATGACTCTACATGTTTTTCTGTTGAAAATGATAGATTTCGCTTGAATAATCCTTTATTCTGCACAAAAACACAAACTTTACTCATACCTGTTTGAAATGGATAAAAACGTCGCAAAATACCTTTTCAAAGTGAAACATAAACAAATTTGTGATGTATTTACTCAAAAAACTTATAAAAAGGGCCTTTATCAATTCATTTTTACCGTTTGAGTTTGGGTGAGAAAATAGTGCTTTTGCTCATAAAACTTCCCGTGAAGATTTCGGAAAATCCAACCGTCGAAATCGAGCGCCGTCTTCTCCAGGTAATCCACATCATCCTACTCTTCATTTTTAACCGTTTAATTTTTTGTTTTAGTCTTTTATTGTCATTTTTGGGAGGGTTTTTAGGCGCAAAACCCGCGCGCAGGGGCCCGCAGGTTTACCATTGTGGGCCTGCGGGCCCCGACTTTTTCTCCATTGGGAAAAGCTCGGGGTCCGCACCTTCCATGTAGACAAAGTGCGGTCCCACGCACTGTGTCTAACCCGGAGGGTGCGTACCCTGCCGCAAGGGTTTTGAACCCAAACATTCTCAAAAATGGACCACACAGAATATTTTCTAGCATTTTAATTTGTCTTTATTCTTGATGCATAGAGTACATCATGCTAGATTGGCGTGAACGAGGGTACGAGGACGTGGATGCTACCACATTGAATCATCAGCCTTCACTTGATGCTTTGAGGGCGTGCAGATTGTACAAATTCTGGGTCATTCCTGGCATGAGGGCTCAGGTGGATTTCTTACAGTGGCTGGTTGACAGATGGAGCATACAGGACCAGTGTTTCTTCATTGGCGGCCACCAGCTCGAAATCGAGCCGGCGGACATATATGTCTTGACTGGTTTGCCTAAGAGAGGCGAAGACTTGACTCTGCACGGGACTAGGCTAGGTGGCCAGTCTGTCGATAGCCTCCGGCTAGAGTACTGCAACAGCCAGGCTAGAGACAAAGGGATAGACATAAAGACGATATCCCGTCCTGAGCTCATGGTGATTGCATTCACTGTTACCAGACTTTGCGGAGCTGCTGTATTACATATTGCCACCGGATCCCAGATGCGTATGGCAGTTGATTGCTTTCGAGGCACCATCTTCAACTGGTGTGATGCCGTGTTGGCCAATGTGAAAGGCCAACTGACCAGGGCCAAGAACGGACGACTAAATACCTTTGGTTATGGGGCTTTGGTCATGAGTTTTGGCCTGGAGAGGGTTCCTATGCTGATCCCACAGCACCTTACTGTTGGAGCTCGGCTTCCTCGAGAGCCCAAACTGATTCGATGGGTCGCAGTCATGGCCCGTCACCCAGACGAGAGGACAGAGGTTGCTCGCTTCAAACCTGAGTATTTCCAATGGCTGGAAAACTAGGTCTTTTCCATTCAGGACTTCCCTTACGCTGGGATAGATTTTCGTGGTGACCCAGACATGGTTCTTCCACCAGGAGAGCAGTGGGACGAGTCAGGTAAAATCCTTTTCAACATTTTTCCTATTTTAAATTTTTTTGTTATTTTTCCATTGTCTCAAAACTGATAGTAAAAATTTCAAATGCAGATGTGGGTCCACAGCGACCAGCCGCTCTCCGGCCTTTCGAGAGGAGGCAACCAGTTGCACTCGCGCCAGCCCCACAGGAAAAACCAGCAGAGGTTTTGGCCGAGTTGGAGGGTCATCTTGAGCACTTGACAGGAGATATTCCTGAGACCACTATGGACGACATTCCTCGTCGACTTCAGCGCTATGTGATTGGAGTCTTGGGACCTTTTAGGAGGTTCCTTTGCAAGGTGGCCCGTGCAGTGGTTTCTTATAGAGATCATCACCAGTGATAGGATGATCGCCTATTGTGGGCACATGTGACATTTTTGTTTTTTGTACTTATCACTTTTGCCGATCATAAGGTGTTTTTAAACCTATGATCGAAGACGATGTATTTTTTGACACACTCCTATATAGATATATATATATATATATATATATATATATATATATATATCACTATTACCGGCTTATCTTGTAAATCATGTTATGGAATGATTTTAAATTTACATGTATGATTATTGCAAATGTCTATTTAACATTTGAGAAGCAATTGCATCTGCTAATGTATTTAAAGACCTTGGAATATGCTGATATTCAATGTAATCAAATTCACGTTCCAAAAGATGCACTCTCAAAAATAATCTTAATAACACTGGATTTCTAATGGCATACACTCTATTAAGTTGTAATACAACGAGTTCAGAATCTAACCTCACTATCAAACTCCGAATCCCAAATGAAATAGATTCAGATAATAACTCAATCACTGCACTATATTCGGCAATGTTGTTCGTTGTTTGACCGAGGCTTACCCCATGCATAGATACTAACTCGTCAGAGGGCGAATAGATAACCCAAGCTGCGGAAGAGATGTTCCGTGTATTATGACAAGCACCATCAACGAAACCAATGTATGTTTGGAGAGGCATCAACATCTGCAATATCAAGAGTAAAACCAAGATAAGCAGGAATAATGACGAAAAAAACACTCTCTAAGCTAAGCACACTGTTTAAACTAAAACACACCAGCTAGAAAGAAAAACTATCCTAACTAAAGATCTCCATAACCATTCTTTTAAGCATAATACCTCTTCAAGTAAAGGCCATTTTTGGGTTTACCCAAAGAGTCCCCATCAAAGTCTACCAATTCATAAGCCCCTTTGGCTAGCTTTCGCTTGACAACATAGGGACCATGCCACATAGGAACGAATTTTCCAGCGCCTAATTTATCATTAGCTTGATCATAAACTAAGACCAGATCTCCTTCCGAAAAATTTCGAGGGGTCACATTTCGATCATACTGAGCTTTCATTCGTTTTGCATGAGTCTCAATCGCCAATGCAGCATCACGTCGATTATCATCTAATTGAGCTAAGTATAACAAACACTTTTCCTCTTCGGAAGTGGCTGGAAGTAACTCGATGGCCATTTGCAGTGACGGGATTTCACATTCAATGGGTAACACGGCTTCCAAACCATAGACTAGTTGGAAAGGAGTGAACCTTGTTGATGTTTTTACTGAAGTTCGGTACGCCCAAAGCGCTGAAAATAGCATGTTGTGCCAATTCGACTGATGCATCCCAATGATTCGTCGGATCATGATAGCTAAAACTTTGTTGATGGACTCAACCAGACCATTCACTTGTGGATAATAAGGGGTTGAACTATCGTGACGTAAACCAAGCTGGCCTGTAATTTTGGTCATCATAATGTTTCGAAAATGATGCCCATGATCAGTGATTATCGCTTGCGGGACACCAAACCTAGCAATTATATGATTGAAGACAAAAATTGCAGTTGTCTTGCCGTCTACCTTGAATGTAGGCATCGCCTCGGCCCACTTAGTAAAATAATCTACCGTAAGGATAATATACGCATGCCCCCCGGCCGAGTGAGGGTTACATGTAATAAAATCGATACCCCATTTGGCAAAAGGACCAACGGAAATTATAGGGTGGAGAGGAGCAGGTGGAGCGCGCATCTTACGATCAAAAATCTGGCAGTTGTGGCATTTTCGAACCGTCGTAATACAATATTTAAATAAAGACGGCCAGAAATAGCCAGCGCGCAATATCTTTTAAGCTATGGCATACTCAGACATATGACTGCCACATGCTCCAAAGTGACAATCATTTAGAACCCTTTCAGCTTCCTCGTGAGTTAAGCAACTTCGAAAAACAGAGTCCGCCCCACGACGATAAAGAGTATCTCCAA
The DNA here is from genome assembly GCA_031772625.1 of Pinus tabuliformis. Lineage (NCBI taxonomy): Eukaryota > Viridiplantae > Streptophyta > Pinopsida > Pinales > Pinaceae > Pinus > Pinus tabuliformis. The sequence goes on along the minus strand of CM062804.1, from coordinate 697,605,958 downwards.
TAATCCTGAATTGTTGGGACTGGAATCGGATTTTTCGACATTCTGACCTTGAAATTTTTGGCCGAAAGGATTGGGTCTGGAGATAAACAATGATATCCCCATACCACGGATCTAAAGTTCTGATTAGAAACAAGGATTCGTCCGCAATGGGCTCCTCCGCCACAGTTTCCGTGTCAGCACGCAGGAAGTCACACTTTAACTCCGCAAAAACTAAAGATTTCTTAGACTTAGATTTCTCAAACTCCAAGTCGAACTCTTGCAGGATAACGATCCATTTAGAGTACTTCCCCCCTAGCAATTTCTTGTTCAAAATGTAGATCATAGGGTTGCAATCCGAAATTACCGTAGTTTTACATAGTATAATGTAGTGATGAAAACGTTGGACAGCTTGCACAACTTCCAATGCCAATTCTCCACATGTGAGTATTTTAGCTCAGTTGGATTTAGCGTGCAACTAAGGTAATATATCACATGTTCCGTTGCGAATTCATCTTCCTGAACTAAGACCATTCCAATGGTGGAATGAGAGGTAGCGAGATACAAGAAGTAATCCTGGTTGTAATTGGGAGGATGCAACAACGGTGCATGGGTCAACGCGTGCTTGAGTGCATCAAAAGATTTTTGAGCTATCTCATCCCAATAGAATTGAGTGTTTTTCTTCAACAACCGGGTAAAACCATTTGTAACCTCGGCGTAGTTAGGAATGAATCATCGTAAAGAGTTTTCTTTCCCCTGCAAACTTTGGAGTTGGCGAAGACTCGAAGGAGGAGGCAATTTGATGATAGCTTCAACTTTCGAGGGATCAACGCGAATGCCGGCTTTCGAAACTACAAATCCCAGCAATCGACCCATTTCTATACAGAAGACACATTTGTGTGGGTTCAACCGAATACGATAATGCCTACACCTCATAAAGATTGCTCGTAAATGGACGAGGTGATCAGCTCGATGTAATGAATGAGCAGGCAAATCATCGAGATACGGTTGCACAATGTGCTTGATGTCATGAAACGCATAAGACGTCGCCCTTTGAAAAGTTGCTCCGACATTCTTAAGCCCAAAAGGTAATTTGAAATAAGAAAATGTCCCCCATGGACAAATGAAAGCCATTTTTGGTTGATCAGCAGGTAGAATGTTGATTTGATTGTATCTGGAAAAACCGTCCATAAAGGAAAATATTTCGGTGTCGGCACAATCATCAATGATTTGATCAATATAGGGGGTTGGGTAATTTTCCTTTGGATAGGCTTGATTAATGTCCCTATAGTCGATGCATATTCTTATTGTTCCCTGCTTTTTGTTAACCGGAACAATATTCGATACCCAATCCATTAACGGGATCAGATAAATGAAACCTGCTTTCAACAATTTTTCAACTTCTGCTTTAATTGCAGCAGATTTTCGTGGGTGAATCTGACGCAAATGTTGCCGGACGGGTTTAGCATCCGGGTAAGTCTTGATCTCATGAACAACAATCGTGGGATCAATTCCTAGCATTTCCTCATAGGACCAAGCAAACATGTCGCAGAATTCTTGAAATAGGGCCTTATATATTTGAATTTTGTCATCTGTACACGAGGCACCTATATGAATGTTCTCAACAATTACGGGCTTAACCGAAATGTCAATAGGAATAGTTCGAGAGATGTTTCCCAAATTTAACTCTGAATCGAGATGTTTCATTGGATTCTGAGGTTCCTTGACATATTCAGTTGTAAAAATTGATGAGAAATCAGTTTCAAAACTATCATCCTTAGGTAAAAACGAAGATCTGTGATGGAGATCTTCCCATGGTAAATCATCTACACATAGGATTTCACGAATTTTCTCATCAGAGTGAACAAGTTCAGAAAACGTGGTTAAATTTGAGGTTGATGTGAAAAGTGATTCCTCACAGACCACATTCATTAAGTCATTTTTGGTTGAACATGGGTTAGCAAAAGACTGCACGGCTTCATAGGCAATTTCATATGGACTCAAAGGCATGGAATTGCCAAATTAGTCTATCTTAGATTCAGAAGGGACGATCCAAGGATCACCATAAACAATGGTGTCTGATGTAATCATATGAATGATTGCGAATGAAGATGATGCGTTGATTGGAGGAAAAGGAAAAGTTCCCAGTAAACCGACATCTTTAACTAGTCCTACTCCAACATCCTTATATGGGATAGTCGTTTTACCAACATGCTGAATACTCTCCGAAGAGGCTGGGTCGAATGAAAAGTAAGCCAGCTAGTCTATTGTTACGATCTTTCCATTGTGTGGAAACTTTATTACTCGAAAGACCGATGAAACGACCCCTGTCATAGCGTAAGACCAACTTTGACCCAAGAGAAGGTTGTAATCTAGAGGGGCATCAACCACCTCCACATCTAGACTAACGGTTTTTCCTTCAACCCCTATAGGCAAATCCTGTAGAATGCCAAAAGGATGAAACCCACGGCCATCAAAGGCCTTTAGAATCGTCGGGGATTGATTTAGTGAAGGAGAACCAAGCGATCTCCAACACTGTATCGACATAATACACGTTGAGGCTCCCTCATCGATTACAGTCTGATGAATAGGCCTATTGTTTACTATCACTCGAATCTGGAAATCCATTTGATGAGGCAAACGCGGTGTACTATTTTCTAGATCGAAAATTATTAGGTTCGGGTCCTGAACATCAACAACTCCTATAGCCGACAAAAGTAATTTACGTTGTGCTGGGCATGATTGCAGCACTTCCAAAGTCGACATTGTCGAGGGTGAAACAGCTAAATCCTCAACAATGTTATAATTCGGAGCCGCTCTCGCATGTGGATTGAAAGCTGACTTTGGAAGTATACCCTTGGCGGGTGGTTTGATTACCAAGTCCGGATTAGGTTTCTCGATCTGTAGTGGATCGGAATCGAGAGCTGAGGTTGATGGATTAGAATGAGAAGGTTCTGCTTCTTTACCGTCAACAGGACTCTTACTACCATAATCTTGCGATCGAGTCACAATCCTAACATGGGACATCATCAGTATGGGTTCTTCATTGGCACTCGAGGATGAACCTATCATCTTACTGTCTTGAGCCGGAAAAGGATCCTTCAAAACAGCAGGAGTTTGGGAACCCTTGACAATTTTCGCAACCTCTGCACGATGAGGGCAGTCTCTTGTAAAATGTTCATCATCACAAATGAGACAAGGATAACGAGGTTTGCACTTTTCGTCATTGGATTCCGCCTTTTCAGGTTTCTCCTTTGAACTTTTGTCTGTTTTATTCTTCTTCTTTCCTTTCTTCTTCCCACCGGATTTTGATTTGGCTGTAGATGACTCTACAACGTGAATATCGGCAGAAATCTCTGCAGAAGAATCTCCTGTTGGGGAATCAGGTAAGGTTATGATAGGGAAAGAATTCTTGGAAGACTTCTTCTTACTTTTAGTGTTAACCGTACTGATCATACCATCAGCGGCATGAGATCCCGAAGGAGCTGCAGCGATTTGATTTTGCTTGGAAAGATCGGGGATTTTTTCATGTAACGTACCTAACTGAGTATAGACCAAGTCAAGGTACTGTGCTTGAGAAATCACTTGCTCCTCAGTAACAACTCCGGCTTTAGCAACATCTTTAGTGATCTTTAGCAACAAAGATTTTACAAACCACTCAGCCAAGATCTGATCCGGAATAAATACCTTCACTAAACGTCGTCGACATGTCCACTCGTGAATATGATCTGAAATGTAAGTGGATGTCGATTGTTTTAGCGAAGTTAAAAATTCCGTGCCATTGTCATATCGGACTGGCAACTGAAAATGAGTTAAAAACGAGGTAGCTAACTGACTAAAATTATAAAAAGTGCCTCGCAGTAACTCGATGTACCACTTGGTCACGAGACCAATTAGAGTGCGTTGGAAAAGTCGAAGACGGATCGAATCATCTGTAATGGAGTTAGATGCACACCAAAGGTGGTAGGTCATCACATGGTTCGACAGGTCCTCTCCTGATTTACCTTCAAACTTGGGAATGTCACTAGGCAACTTATTCGGCATTGGCGGCCAAAACGAAAGATAATTAATGGGATCATTCGTTAGGCGTGACAATTCAGGCAAGTCCAAAGTTGCGATAAACGGTAACTGCCGATTAGGGTCCCTAAAACTCTGGGTCATGAGACCAGTCCCAGGAGGAGGATATCCAGGATAACTAGGAATAGGAATCGCGTTCGGGATATTGTATCCTCCCGGAAAACCTGGATTAACCGGACCGTACTGGGGTTGTTGAGGTTGTTGATAAGTGTACCCAGGATACGGTTGATACTAATAAACTCACTGCTGGACAGCAGGACCGAATTGGTACTGTCCCTGGTACGGTTGATAGGTGAATTGTGGTTGACCTGTGACAATCGTACTTAAACCAGGTTGTCCTACAGGCATCTGAACCGAAGTTTGAATGGTAGAACCAGACGGTGGTAAAGATGTCTGAGGAGTAGATACAGGAACAGTAGAAACCGGAGCTATCGATACTCCAGAAGTAGGTGGGGTAGATTGAACAGATGTAGCGGCAGTTGTACCAGTCGTTTGAGGCGGAGTACGAGGTGTACTGGACCCAGGCTGAAAAACTACCGAAGGTACATAAGTTTGAATGTTAGACTGGACTGGTTGCTGGGGTGTACCAGAAACTAGGGGTTGTCCAGTTTGAGATGACAACTGTACACTTGGCTGCAACACCTGTTGGGTTTGTGATGGATCCCACACTATATTCATTCCGGGGTACTGACCCGTAACTGGTTGAGAATACTGAGGACCATAACCGGGTTGAGGGTAGGATTGATAATTGAAAGGTACATTTCCCGTTCCTTGAACATACGTTTGACCTTGGGGTGGTTGGAAACCTTGGTTCGAGTATTGACCTTGGGGTTGATACCCTTGAGGCACATACTGATACTTGGGTTGACCTTGAGGTATAAATTGATACTGGGGTTGACCTTGGGGTACATATTGAGTCTGGGGTTGACCTTGAGGAACATACTGTCTCGTAGGTATGTACTGTCCTTGAGGTTGCCCCCCAGATGCAAATTGTGTACCTCGAGGTTGCCCCCCAGGTGTTAATTGAGGCTGCCCCCCGAGTGGTAACTAGCCACATTGAGGTTAAAGATTGGGAATAGAACCTGACATCATAAGAATGTCTTCTACGCTCAATGGCTTTGTACCATTGTTTCCAGTTAATAACCCTTTCTCAATGGGTTGAGGAGATGCTCCCAAAAAAGTACCAGAAAGAGACTGATACCTGAAGGGAACAGAAGGACCACCGTACAAAAAGGATTCGGGCGATTGAGTAAACATGGACGACTGTCCTGCCATATTGACGGGAGTGTAAAAACATCTAGGTGTTGGGTGATAAGGAGCATGAGGTGGTGAAAAACTTAACTCTGAGTTTTCTAAATAATTAGTCAAAGAAAGATACCAAGAACTGCTCCTAGGTGGACTGTAAAAAAATGACTCACGCTCCCTTAGTTCAATAACAGGTTGATTTTCAGGGATAGGGATGCCTACTTCTTCTTCTTCCGGAGCAAGTTATTCAACAGAAATAAGTCCAGAAGGAAGATCTTGAGTGATTACTCTTTCTACCCTAGGTGAACCAGGACCACTAAAAGTTGGAGAAACAAACCCCGATGTTGGAGTAGCAGAAAATTCACTTTCAGGCTCGGATATTTCAGTTTCTTCACCTATATCACAAGTAGATGAAAAGCTTCCAGCGATTTCGGAGACAGACACTGACTGTGGATTATATTCTGCTACTGGCGTTTGAAAATCAGGATGTACTATCAAAGAAGCTTCTCCTTCTTCCGGTGACCCAACTCTACTATCTCTAGGAGTTACGAGGACTTTTAAGCCTTCAATTTGGCTCGGTACTTCCTCAGGAGGTTGGCCCCTAAGTCTACATGACTTCCTCAATAACTCAGCCACGTTTATAATCTCAGGAGACTGGCCCCGAAGTCTACAGGACTATCTTGGTAATTCAGCCACAGTTAAAGACTTTTAACTACTTCACACACAAACTAAGTAAAATCTCAATAAAAAGCACCTAAAGTCTCTAAAGAACCAAACAAATTTGAATCACACGCCTAAAGAATCTAGGATATCAAACACACACAAACAGTAACTTTCCGGACTGAAAACACTAGTTGGTGATGAAATCCAACGTCGCAGAGTTCAGTACAGAAATGGCGGTTGGAACAGTTACCCCGGCAACCTGCTTAATGAATAGACTGGCACAAGTTCCTCCACTTAACCATCTCGAGTGAAGTGAACCCCCCACAAAATCCAAGTGAGTCTAGCTGACGTCTGCTCCAGGTACAGTGGGATCTTCCCACCACTGTCACCTCAGGAAGAGTCCTAAAGAATATGGCCACTAAGGTTACCAACTGAGACAAATACACCTGGGGGAACAGTCTACGATCCGATACGCACGCAAGGGCAGAGTAGCAAGCTCAATCCCCTTGAAGGCTCCTTGACATAATCCAAGGTTTACCAACAAGTGACCCCAGGCTCCTCGATAATGGTTAATCCGAGGTTTACCATTTTTAATACATGAATATCTGGCGTCGTTCCCAATGAGGAAGGATTGATTCCCACACTGGTTCGGACATGATCTCATGCTTCTCCTTTAAGAGGAGCTTTCCCAAAGCATAAATGCAACAATTGGATTTCTTCCCTACCACAAGATACAGCTACTTGTTTGTTTTTACTGTCTTGGAGAGTTAATTACTCTCCTACTCCAAGACACTAGCCTAAGCTAAGTTGATGTATCAGAGCCCTAGAAATAAAAATGTTACTAGGTGAATTTTACTTTAAGCGTTAATTTTAGTGGTTTTTGTTTAAGTCCAAAGGTGCGGAGATGAAACTCGTGGTATGAAGACTCGACTCAAAATCACTAAAAATGCACCTAAGATGATCTAAACAATCTTTTTCTCTTCGATGAACTTCTAAACTAAAAAAAAGTTTGAGAATGCAAAAACTTTGTAAACACAAATCTTTCCCAATTAAACAAATTAAAAGAAGAGCTTTTCCTTTCCAAAGCACTCAAAACGAGACAACTAATTATTTCACAAAAATTTCCCTTTTTCGTTTCAAAGCACTCAATCACTACAAAAACAAACTTTTTCCAAAAGAGATTTTTTATATATTTTTTGCAAAACACTCAAAACTAATGAAAATGACTAAACTTTGAGATCTACAAATTATAAAAACCTATTTGAAGTCAAAGCCTACTAAAAGTCTTTTTTAAGGATGTTTTACTCAGCTAGATGCAAGCTAAGGACTAATTTATGCAGAATCACAAATCAGTCAAGAACAACCAATTTCGTTTTCTTTTTGAAAATGAAAATCCAAACTTTCAAATACAAGCTTTTCGAAGTTTTGAAATGAGAAAATACAAAGCGGATTCCTCAACAAGGGGAGATTTCATACATGGTCAGACTCATAAGAAGGCTAGTAGACACTAAGGTGATCTGAAGTCCCTACAGCTTCTAAGCTCAGAGCCACTACACAACCAAAATGAAAAAACAAACCCAACAAGCAAAACCCCTAGGAATTTCACCTAAAACCCTAACACTAGTGAAATTAAACCAAGGAAAGTTTTTGACAGGGTACACGCAGGTCTGGGCAATGGCTAAAACCTATAAACAAATTCTAAACTGATAAAAAAGAGAAAAATTTAAAATTTCTCAAAATTTTGACAGGGTACGCAGGCAGCCTGTTTACACAGGTGCGTTCACGCTCTGTGCACAAAGCAAAAGCACGTACAGGTACGCATTGTGCTTAACTCAGAGGGTGCGTACTTCTCCCAAAACTATGAAAAATAAAAACTAACTCAAAATTAACTAAATCCACCCAATCCCACAATCATCAAGTCAAAAAAAGAAACAAAAATACAGTTTCTCAGGTCAAAGTAAAAACAAGGAAAACAATCAAGTCCCCAGTGTAGTCGCCATTTTGTCACACGGAATAAGTCGATCTTGCGGACAAGATAGACCTTCCTAGAATCTAAAGAAGGCCTAATGACAAGCAAACCAACCAGACACTATCTTTCTCTAAATATGCTTTAATAAACAATAGCAAACAAGTGTTTTTAGGGCCTACCTTAGGTCCAACACTAGCTTGCGGATGCCCTTGCTTCTTTGATCCAAATGAGCTCCTTTTCGTGAATCTGCAAACACAAACAAGGCAAACAAATTAAATATCACCTGAAAAGCCAATTGCATAAAACATATTTAACATGAAATTCAAGGAGTCCATGAAACAAATAACATAAGATACTTGTTGAGAAAAATGAGTTTGATTGTATTAATTCAAAAGAAGAAGAGCCTTACAACCTTTGCCTTGACGTTGTACAAGCTCCTCCCAGGGTCCAGCAAGAAGTCTCCTCTACTTTGATAAGTTTCACTCACTCCCCAATGAAACCAAAAAAAGGTATGTGATCTCTCATCTTTAGGCTTAACTAGGAAGTCTTGATTTCACTAGCATTTACCCTCAAAAATGTTCAGCTTCTAACCTCTCCAGCAACCAGCCCAATGCCTGTATTTATAGTGCAATGGAGGGAGGTTGCTAGGTCCTCCTTCAAAGGGATAAATCCCTCCTTCAAAGGGATATCTCCTCTCATCAAGGGATTAGCTCCTTCTCTTTTGGGATGCATGAACCACCTCAGAGCGAACAATACACGTCAAAATTCCTTCTAGAAACCTCTAGAATTAACCCAAAGTGAGTTTTTAAAGATAAAACTTGCGCCTTTTGACTTTCACAGGGGTCCGCACCTACACCGTTAGGGACAGAGCGGGCAGGTATGCAGCTTTTGTACACAGAAGGTGCGGGACCGCAGGTGACTATGAGAGAAAGTGTGGAACCAGAGTTACATTGATTTTTAATGTCTTTCTCTCATTTCCAAAGCTTGATTTGAAGAGCTGAGGTCTGAGACTTGCTTAGGAGGACAGTACAAGTGATGATAGACCCATACTGACTGCAAATAATCATGGTGACGATATTTTTGTGCAACAATACTTATTGGTCCCAAATGTAGGGTCTGTTCATGCCATTGTCTTGCCCTCACTTGTGTCTCAATCAGGTCTCCTACCGTGAGTACTGTGTGTATTCCTGCAAGTTTCATACCATATGCTTATACCCACTTGGAAAGGTGGGCACGCAGGCCATCTCGTCTGTCATACTTGTCTTTTAACCACATATGAGTCTTCCCAAATCGTAGGTGCATCATCCTTCGACAGTCGTGCCAGTCCTCAAAACTCTTCTGGTGCGTACCCCACTACCTTGTGGGCATAGCATGCAGTACCCATTTCAGAGTGCCTAAACGTTGTTGTTTTGGCACTTCTCCTTCAAATTTGTTCTGGAACTCCTCCACTTCACCTAACCCATCGTACATAGGTAGATCTCTTACCTCTGTTAGTACACACCACAGCGACCTTCTCATCATGTTACAGTTGAGCATGGTTACCTCGTGAAACCGGTTTTGCCATCATTATATCTCTTCATCATAATCTGATGTACAGGAACTTTCGCGCTCCCATGAGATTTGACCATCCACGGTTGGATTTACCCAGTCTTTCTCACGCGCAGTTATCTTGTAGATACAGTCTAGATCATCGTTGTTGTCGTAGTCGCATACTGGCTCTATGTAGTGTGGTCCTTCCCCAGGGTCTAAAGGTACCACTACACGCAGTGAATTTTTCTCAAAAATCATCTTGCGCTTCTTTAGATTTATCACTCCATTCATGTCAGTGGCCCAATCTATTCCCAGTAGAACAGGATAGGTATTGTTGTCATCAAAAATCTCGATATTTACTGTGATTCCCTGCAATCTCCCCATAGGTAGGATATTTTGTTGGTTCGCTATTAGTAGTTGGATAGGATACCATTGCAACATGGGCTTGCCCATGCGCTCCCATGTCTGCTTTGGTAGGACGTTTGTATCTGATCCTAGATCTGGAATCACTTCATCCATCTCATATTCCCTGATCTGTGCAGTCAATCTTATCTCCCTTCATGTTCGCGTCATGTGCTTCCCGAGCTTCCAGACTATGCATGATTCCCCTGGCATGGTCCCAACACATCTAGTTATGAGTTCTTGTAGCCCCTTCATAGCCTTGTTGTCACGCAGCATCTTCATGCATGTCTCCAAGAATGTAGTGAGCATCGATGGGTCCATTTCCGGCTCCAGTCTGTCTTTACTTCCTAAAGTGGAGGCATCAACGAAGCTCCTCTTAGCTTCCATGAAGGTCTCCTTGGCGCGCTCCAAATCAAATTTTGGTTCCTTCATTGGGACTTTGCAAGCCTAGGTACTTTCTTCAAGCTACTTGCCTTTGTCATCCCCTATCGCAATACCACTTCGAAGCATGATATTTACATTAGGGTCTTCCTCATGCGGCTCAGACCTCATCATTTGTAGGCTCTAAGTCAAGGGAGGTTGGAGTGCTCCTTTATCGCGCAACCTCGCTATCAATGTTGGACAGTCCTCTGTCTCATGATCAAATTGCATACAATATAAGCATGATGGTCTCGTTGGATTTGTAAAATCGCGAGCATAATGCCCCGGTCCTCTGCAATTGTAACATATTAGTTGTCTGCGACCTCTTCATGGCCGCATTCCACCTCGGCCTTGTTCGCGCCCCTGAAATCCAATGCACACCATCCCTGCATTTTGATCGAGGGCTCGTGTTTCATCCTGAACTATATAGGTAGGAGTCTAATCCATCATCAGTTCATAACTTCTACAGGTGTGCTCATCATGTCCTACTGACCTGCAAAAATTACAGAACAATTGTTGGGAATTCTGTGTATACTTCTGTAATAGATGGGAGTTATCTGTAGCATGATTCCCTCCTATTTGAAAAATCTCACACCACAATGCAGGCATCGTGCTTGGTCCTACTTGTGCCTATGGTCTCAATCGCATTGCTCCTCCTCCCACAAGGTAATTCACGGACACCGGGCAGTGGTCCTTGTCGTGCCCCTGGCCCTTACACTTTATGCACCATACCTCATTGCACACTTCTAAAAAAGTCATCTTGTCTTTTTTCAAACACTACATCTCAAGGGACAAGTTTTTTAAATGTGCATGAATCTGCTGGACTCCTAAGTTAGGATCTTATATCAGAGTCTCGTGCAATCTCATCGTGACCTCCAAAGCCTCAGCCTGAGTGGTTAGCCTTTGTTGCGACAGTGTGTTCCGTAGATGCAGTGTTAACAGAGCTACAAACCATTCGCGGTGTTTCCCATCTGTTACGGTCATGTTCGCTTCATTAATTGTGCACTTCAGTCTTTGATCCAACTTCCATGGGGTTTCGCCTGGTAGCATTGAGATTTCCTTGAATCCAATGATCAATTGTGCCTCCAATTTCAGCCTGCTAAATTCTTTGTTTAGCGCAGTCTGGATATCTTCTATCCACACATTTGGATTGTCATTGGAATGCTTAATTTGCCAAGTCAGTGTGCGATCCTGCCGAGCACTGACCAACGTTCCTTCTTTATATTATCGTCTGTGACACCCTGTTACACAGTAATTTGTCACTGCTTTCCTACCAGTCTTCCTACTGTGTCATGAGTCCAAATCATCCATGCTCATGCTCTCTAATGTTGCCAAATGACCCACTTTGCCAACGTTTTTCTATCATCGCGACTGTTGTAAAAATAAACGCGCTGATGAGCGCTCCAAAATAGATCGAACGCGCTGCCAGCACGGAAGTACACGTTATTCCCACGATGGTCGAATTTCATGAGACAGCGTAACTGTTGCTTATATTTGATCGCGCTGACATGACTTTCTTCGTTATTCAGTAGCGATGTCAGCGCTCGAGTGCAATTATGCACCCATGATGATCCAATCTGGGTGAGTTTGTTCTAACAGCCAGCCTTCCAGATGCTTCCAGACCTGGTTGTTGGCCTTGTATATGTCACCCTCCCTTCTCTGGCATGTCTGTTTCATCATTTGAGCCACCTTCCTTGGAGATAAGCTCATCCTCCAACCATTCATGGAGACTCCTTCTCCTATTTAAGCCTCCACCATTGCTATGAGCTGCTAGTTTGGAATTCATAGTGTTTGGAGTGTTGCTGATAGTGTGTGAGCTTGATAGGTAGTTGGTGTGACAAGTGTGGGATTGTTAGAGAGCTTAAGGAAGGTTGTGAAGTGTTTTGATCTTGTGTAAACTTGTGTGAGAGAGAGTGTTGTCTTAGGAGATCTACTTTCAAGGGTGAATGCTTGAGGAACTTGCTAGCTGGACCCTCTTGAGAAGGATTTGACGTCAGAACTATGGTTGTATTCTTCTTTGTTTATCAATAATAGACGACTATCATTATGGTTCCACTCTTATTGTCTTTATGATGGTGTTTGAGTTATATCCTTTCTGACTGATATATTGTTGCATCTATTGGATTTTATGCTTGTGTTTGTATCGTTCTTTGCATGTGCAGGTGTCCGTGCACGAGGATCGTGAGGATTGTGACCAGCCGGGGCAAAGGAACGGGAGCATCAACTCTTCTACAAGTACTAGCAGTGGAATCTAGGTAAGCCTTCATCATTGGTCTTTAATTTGTGATTAGGAACCTACGTGTTAGCGTTGTTTGACTGTTGCTAGACCCTATTTGGACTAGTAGGGATCGCCTCTGTTGGCAGAGGGGATTTACTTCCACAACAATTTGGCAACTCCGCTGGGGATTTCTTTTAACGAGTTGAGAGAGAGACTCGGCTATCTTTTTTTATTTCATGTCGAAAAAGAGCATAAAGGCGGTTGCCTTTAAGCTCTTTTTTTCGACCGTTTAAACTTAAAAAAGATCGCCAGGTTTTTGTCGTTTCGAACTCGTTATCGGTTACAAAACGACGTACTTCTGACCGCTTTTTACTTTTTCGGGTTGAAGTCGCTACTTACGAAAAGTACTGCTCGATCATACTGGTCGGGTGGTTCTTTCGAGCATCGTTTTATACTTTTTCGGGCTCGAGAGACACAACTTTACGAAAAAGGACCCCCCTAGAGTTCACTTTTCTGCTGTCTTTTTAGACTCTCTAAACAGGAAAAGATGTCGAGTTCTTCCTTTGTCAGACTCATTAAAACTTAATGACATCGGATTCTGTCGAAATGATGCCTTTCAAGCATATTTTATCCCCGTCAAGCTTGTCATCAAAAAATAACCGGGGTACTCGCCAACGATGGTGGGGAAAATGGAACCACAATCATTGTCGTGTCAACAGTATGTCGCTCTTGAACATGGCACTTGTCTGCATTCGTGTCTGGGTGGGAACATCTCATCTTGTTTTTACACTTGCCTCCATGGGTTTGGGTTATCCTGTTTGACCTCTCATCTGCTCATTTCCTTGTCGCCATGACCCCTGATCATTTAATTTCAAATACTGCCAAGTCCACTGTTGTGCCGCCGATATGTTCAAGAGAAGTTGACCTCTGCAAGAATACTCAATATCCCTATGATACCTCACGCAAAATATCTTATCCTTCTCTGTCTCATGTCGATGATGTGGGAAACATTATGGCCCACCTTCGATCAAGGTCACTTCCTATCGACTTCAGCTCATTATCTAGGAAGTTGACCTAGAGACTCCCTTCAGGTGCCTTGGAGCCTACATGCCTCAATGGTAGGTTCTTCGTGTTCAATGCGAGGTTTTCATCATTGGCCTCCGATCGAATGATTATGCGGGTGTTCGACGCCAGCTCACTGATTCGCACGCCATAGATTGTACCTATAGTACCTTGAGGACCATTGTCATTATTGGTGGTACCTCTCACGTCTGTTAACAGTTTTCATCATTGACTGGTAATCAGACGATGTTCTTGCATGTTCGACTTCAACTCCTATATTCGCATGCTTGGACTTGTACTTTATTCGGGTCGAGATGGAGCGCACGACTCTGGATTTTGTCTGTTGAGATCTAGGTTGCAATTTTGTGGATTATTATGATCATTACATGACTCATTGATGGATGGCTACGCCCATACCTGAGTCTTCACGGATGGCTGCGACCATACCTTTATTATCATCACGGTCTCATTAGCTGGGTGGCTGCGTCCATACCACAAACCTCTTTCGTATGTCTTTTGGATGGCTGTGCCCATGCCTAGACTACATGTAATTGATTATCAGAGATATCAGTTGTATTTGCGTGCAGGTTCTTCCCAATGGTGTTCCAGTTCAGTCAGTTTCGTAAAGCATTTCACCCCTCCCACTCTCTCGGGCTTCATGCCTTAGGGGGCATTTGTTACACAGTAATTTGTCACTGCTTACCTACCAGTCTTCCTACTGTGTCATGAGTCCAAATCATCCATGCTTATGCTCTCTAATGTTACCAAATGACCCACTTTGCCAACGTTTTTCTATCATCGCGGATGTTGTAAACATAAATGCGCTGATGAGCGCTCCAAAACAGATCGAACGCACTGCCAACGCGGAAGTACACGTGATTCTCGCGATGGTTGAATTTCATGAGACAACACGACTGTTGCTTATATTTGATCACGCTGACATGAATTTCTTCGTTATTTAGTAGCGATGTTAGCGCTCCAGTGCAGTTATGCACCCGCGATGATCCAGTCTGGGCGAGTTTGTTCTAATAGTTGGCCTTCAAGATGCTTCCAGACCTAGTTGTTGGCCTTGTATATGTCGCCCTCCCTTCTCTGGCATGTCTGTTTCATAATTTGAGCCACCTTCCTTGGAGATAAGCTCATCCTCCAACCATAAATGGAGACTCCTTCTCCTATTTAAGCCTCCACCATTGCTATGAGCTGCTAGTTTGGAATTCATAGTGTTTGGAGTGTTGCTGATAGTGTGTGAGCTTGATAGGTAGCTAGTGTGACAAGTGTGGGATTGTTAGAGAGCTTAAGGAAGGTTGTGAAGTGTTTTGATCTTGTGTAAACTTGTGTGAGAGAGAGTGTTGTCTTGGGAGATCTACTTTCAAGGGTGAATGCTTGAGGAACTTGCTGGCTGGACCCTCTTGAGAAGGATTTGATGTCAGAACTATGGTTGTATTCTTGTTTGTTTATCAATAATAGACGACTATCATTATGCTTCCACTCTTATTGTCTTTATGATGGTGTTTAAGTTATATCCTTTCTGACTGATATATAGTTGCATCTATTGGATTTTATGCTTGTGTTTGTATCGTTCTTTGCATGTGTAGGTGTCCGTGCACGAAGATCGTGAGGATTGTGACCAGCCGGGGCAAAGGAACGGGAGCATCAACCCTTCTAAAAGTACTAGCGGTGGAATCCAGGTAGGCCTTCATCATTGGTCTTTAATTTGCGATTAGGAACCTGCGTGTTAGCGTTGTTTGATTGTTGCTAGACTCTATTTGGACTAGTAAGGGTCGCCTCTATGCGCAGAGGGGATTTACCTCCACAACACACCCCATACAACTTTTATCATGAACCAAAACTGGTCTGGATCTTCATTCCCTAGTCCCTTGAACACTGGTAGATTTATCGTGGTGGCCATACTGCTTCACGATGGTGGTGGAGGTGGTATGGGCGAAGTCGGGGGTGAAGATGGTGAAACTGGTGGTGGTGTGGGTGGGAGTGGTATGCGTGGAATTCTCTGTCTTATCAGGTTGATCATACTTCTTGGCGAAACCTTCACAAGCTCTTCTTCGCCCCCTCACGGAGGTGATATCAAGGGGCTAGTTTCTAGTTCTGTTCTACCTTCGTTTCTGTAGATTCTCCCACTCCGCGTAGCCCCAAACATCATTTTATTCGCATAACCTGCTTTTCACACAGTACCATTTTAATTCTAGTGTTCAAAGATTTAATGTACTTATCTCGCTGTCACTTGAGGAAGCGTCGTTCTACCTCGCTATAGCTAACTGAAGTATCTACCACGAATTCAGTGATGAACCCTCCTATGATTCGATCCAACCAGTGATCGACAATGCGCGCGATCTTATCTTCTGATGCTTCTAGTCTGCGCACCAATTCTGGAGTCCACACAATAGGTTTGTTGAGTTTACACCTTCCTTGGCTATCTGCTAGCCTCGCGATCCACTCGTACAACTCGATAGGGAAGGATGCAAAGAAAATTTTGTGGATTTCCATATATAAGTAGCAATATAACCACTATTCCTTTGATAATCGTGGATTCCTGTTTTCCTACACCGCGAACACATGAATATTTTTGTCCAACCACTCTTCAATTCCTTTCTTTGCCAGATTCCAGTGATACAACATCAGACATCTCTATGCGGATCCCAGTCCTGGCAACAAAACCATTTGTTGGCTTGTTGGGGCCTGACCCAAGTTTGGAGTTAATTAGCCAAACAAATCCTGGTACTACTGGCCCTTTCAGCAATAGCCCGCGGAGCACAGACTGAGGTCTCACCAAAAGTAGTATGGGAGGGTGATAGAACCAGGTTTCCTCACCCTGGAGATGTCTGATGAGTTCGACTAGTCTGTGGTTTGTCCCTACCTACAGGTTTCTTCGCGCACTTTCTCGTTCCTCGCGGTGTGATATATTGTCTTCGCACAGCCCTACCCAAGGGCTATGCATCACGCTCTGCGTTATTACCCAAGACCTTGCTTATATTCCAATATTAGCTAATTATCTTTGCCTACTTGACTGCTTTAAGTTATACTTAACAACATAAAACCTTCATACAAGTTCATGCAGTAAATAAATAGTATACATGTAAATTACATTCATTCATGCAATAGACCAGAAAAGATAAACAGAATTATAGAAAAACTTCTCTTTATTGATTCTTTCCACAGTTACAGGCTCGACTCGCCCTGTGCACTCAGCTGCAGGGGTCGGTGCACTTAGTTGCAGACTACTATGCCTCTGCGCATTCAGTTGCAGAGCCTTCTCCTACTCTACGACCCACAGACACACTTTACACTTTTACTCCACCACTTAGACTTCCTTATTCCTTTATTTTTAGTTAGTTCCCTTTTACACTTAGAGCCTCGCTCTATTTATACAATCCCATGGTCTGTGGACCATAGTTAGGTCTATCATACAACCCTGTGACTCTATCATACTTTCGCGCCTCATACCCACAATTCGTAGAGCTTTTACAACAAGATTTGGTCCAAACTTGGGCTTTAAGCTCCAAAACATGCCTTGGGGGGGATTCCATGCCCAACAGAATATTTCCCATTGAGTTGAAGTATGACAAGATGTGAATCCAAGTTGACAACCAATTCTTTGATGCCTAGAGCGATGGCTTCTGACAACATTTCGATGACTGCATTGTATTCAACAATGTTGGTTGTTGTTCGACCTAGACAGATACCTTGAAGGTCAATCAACTCACCATTAGGGTCATAAATAGCCCATGCCACGGTTGATAGTTTTCAGGTACTACGGCAAGCACCATCAGCAAAACCAATGTGGGGAGTCGCAGACATCTACAAAGCAAGAAAAGCATAGTAAACAGGAAAGTTGTTTAAAAACTATCACACAAAACCACGTTGTACAAAAATTAATCACACTAATGTACATAAGTAACCATGCAAGATGACATAATCATAGTACTTCTTGAGGTAGAGCCCGTTTCGGGGCTTATCGAGAGGATTTCCTTCATAATCAATAAGCTCATAGGCTCCTTTCTGCAAAATGTGTTTCAAGATGTAGGGCCCATGCCACATAGATTTGAACTTTCCTACCCCCAACTTATCATTAGCTTGGTCGTATAATAAGACCAAATCACCCTCGGAGAATGCACAAGGGGAGACTGACTGATCAAAAAGGGTTTTGACCCGTTTCTTTTATGCTTCAATGACCAAGGAAGCAAGACGGCAAGTCTCATCTAGTTTTTCTAAATATAAGAGGCATTCCTCTTGAGGTGAAATTTCAGGGATGAGTTCAATAGCTAACTTGAGAGAAGGAATCTCGCATTCGATCGGTAATTTTGCTTCCAGACCATAGACCAGCTGGAATGGTGTGAAACAAATTGCATCTTTGGTTGAGGTTTGGTAGGCCCACAGAGCTGAAAAGAGCATGAGATGACAATTTGACTTGTGCATCCAAATAGTACGCTTAAGCATTGTGACCAAGACCTTGTTCATGGCTTCAATTTGGTCGTTGGCCTGAGGGTAATATGGGGTCGAGCCATCGTGGTGCAAGCCCAATGCAAATGTCAACTCAGCCATCATGTAATCTCTGAAATGGGAGCCATGGTCTGTGACAATGGCTTGGGGTATGCCGAACCTAGAAATAACATGGTTGAAAAGGAATTGAGTCACCATCTTACCATCTGCAGAATATGTAGGCATCACTTCGGCCCATTTGGTGAAATAATCCACAGTGATGATAATATAGCCATGCCCCCCGGCCAAACGAGGCTTACATGTCATATAATCGATGCCCCATTTGGTAAAGGGACTAATGGTAATGACGAGGTGTAGGTGAGTGGGTGGGGCACGCATCTTGCGTTGGTAAATTTGGCATTCGTGGCACTTGCAAACAACAAGAATGTAGTCCTTGAAGATAGATGGCCAGAAATAACCAACACAAAGCATTTTTTGAGTTGTAACATAACTAGACATATGACCACCACATGCCCCGGAGTGGCAATCATTGAGAACTCTTTCAGCTTCCTCGATCATAAGGCATCGGCAAAGAACTGAATCGACACCGACACGGTATAAAGTATCGCCAATAATATGGTAGGGTTGGGAGTGATGCTGAATCCTTCGGCGATCATCCTTAGTCAACGCGGACTGGAACATGGACGTTTGGAGATACATGATGATATCACTGTACCATGGATCAAGGGTCTCATCTGGAAGTTGTTCATCTACACCAGCAAGGAGAGCCTTAGAGGGAAGGGAACAAATCAATTCGACAAAAACAAGTGACTTCTTAGATTTGGTTGTAGTGAATACCAAATCGAATTCTTGCAGGATGATGATCCATTTAGAATACTTGCCTCCTAGCAACTGACGAGTCAGGATATAGGTCATAGGGTTGCATTCAGAAATCATTGTAGTCATGCGCAAAACAATATAGTGTCAAAAGTGTTGAAAAGCCTGAACAGCAGCCAAAGCCAACTTCTCGACATGTGCATAACACGTTTCAGTGTCGAGGAGATTTTGACTAAGGTAGTAGATTACATGTTTGTTGCCTTCGTCGTCGTCTTGGACCAAGACCATAGCAATGGTGCTAGGGGCCATGGCTATATAAAGGAATTAATATCGATAATAGTCTGGTGGATGCAACAGAGGGGCATTTATGAGGACAGTCTTGAGATCATCAAAATATTTTTGGGCCACCTCGTCCCATACAAAGGGTGTTCCTTGTTTGAACAACTAGGTAAATCCTGTGGCTAGTCCAGTATAGTTGGGTATAAAATGATGAAGAAAGTTGGCCTTTCCTTGCAGGCTCTGGAGTTGGTGCAGTGAGGATGGAGGGGGTAAATTTACAATGGCCTCGACTTTTAGTGGATCCAGACGAATACCGTCCTGAAATGATGAATCCGAGGAGTCATCCTAATTCTACGCAGAAAACACATTTGTGCGGGTTTAACTAAATGTTATAGTGTCTTCAGCGCAGAAAAATCTATCGAAGATGGTCTGGGTGATCTTGGTGCTTACGAGAATGAGCGGGAAGGTCATCCAAGTAAGGCCAGACAATGTTACGAATGAGCCACACTGGTTGGTTCGAAACGCGTCGACAAATGTCTCTCTTTATGTGATTTACGCCGAAGTTCTACTTATAAATGTTACGAATATCATGAAATGTATAGGACATTGCCCATTGAAATGTGGCTCTAGCATTTTTGAGGCTAAAAGGGAGCTTCTCGTACGCAAACATACCCCATGGGCAGATATAGGCTATCTTTCCTTGATCATTCCGTGTGATTTTGATCTGGTTATAGCCAGAAGAACCATCCATAAAGGAAAATGTCTCACTCCCAACACATTCATCAATGGTTTGATCAATGAAGGGAGTAGGATAGTTGTCTTTAGGACAGGCACAATTAAGATCTCGATAATCCACGCAAATGTTGATCGTGCCTTGTTTTTTAGTCACCAGGACAATATTGGACACCCAATCTATAAGGGGGATGGGATAGATGAACCCAGCTTTGAGAAGCTTTTCAACTTCACCCTTAATAGCGGCGACCTTCCTAGGGTGCACCAAGCGAAGCCGTTGGCGAATGAGCTTTACGTGTAGATACGCTGGTATTTTGTACACCAAAATGCTAGGATAAATGCTAGTCATTTCTTCATAGGACCATGCAAACACATCACAGAATTCCTGAAATAGACGAGTATATGTCTTGATCTCATCTGGAGAACAAGCTACCCCAATATGAACGTGTTCAATGATACTGTGTTTGATAGAGATGTCAATCGGCATTGTTTGGGTAATATTACCCATATTTCCTTCCAATCATAATTAATGAGTAACAATCAGTGCTGGAAACTGAGAAGATGACTCTTCGAAAACGGTAGACATGACCGCCGGGTGAGGCAGGAACAAGGAGCGATGATGAGTATCGATCCATGGTGGTTCCTTGAGAGACATGATTTCCATGATACCTTCATCAGCAAGGAAGGTCTCGGCTAAGGGATCAAGCAATTCCAAAGTGCCAAGCCAAGGGGATTGAGAGTACGTATCGAGAGAGGTCTTCGACATATGAGAATCAAAGGATGCAGAGTTTGAAACTGAAACAATTTCCATGTAATTGACTTCAACAGGACTAAGCAGCATAACCTTGCCCCAAGTATCAACAAGATCTAGTGTAGGTATGACCCAGGGATCAGATTTGACCAAGATCATGTTGACAGAGGCAACATGAGGAGGTGGGAGTGGAAAAATTCCCATTAAGGCAGAATCTTTGAAGAGACCTACCCGACACTCTCATAGGGAGCACCAATGTGCTTGACGTACGGAACATTGCCATCCGAGGAGGAAGAGGTAAAGAAATATAGCTGGTCGACAGTGATAATCTTCCCTTGATGGGAAAAATAGATCATGTGAAATAAAGAGGAGGCCATGGCATGCATGGCATGAGTCCAACTTTGATCGAGTAGAAGATTATAATTGAGATTGGTGTCAACAATTTCTACTTCGACTTGCACTGTCTTGCCTTCCAGGGTGATGGCAAGGTTAGGTAAAACATCGAAGGGTCAAGAATCGTGCCCATCAAAATCTTCCAAAGTGTTCAGATATTAGTTCAATGCAGGGAAACCAATAGCCTTCCAACATGAGGTTGACATGATGTAGGTGGAAGCACCTTCATCGATGACAGTTTGGTGGATGGTCTTCTCATTGATGATAACCTGAATAAGAAAGGCAATCTGATGAGGGAGCTGAGGAACATGGTTCTCTAGATCAAACATATCATATTAGAATCGGTGGGATCAATGCCCCCGATAGCTGACAGCAAATATTTTTGTTATGATGGGCAGCTTTGGAGTACCTCGAGAGCCAACATGGCTGACAGCGCCTAAGCCAAATCCTCCACAATATTGTAGTGTTGAGCAGCTTGGGCATTGGGATTATATGAGGAGTTCTGCAGTACACCTCAAGAGGGTGGCCACATAGTGAAATCAGGGTTAGGGCGCTCAATATGTAGAGGGCCAGAACTCAGGGTAGAAGAAGGTGCAGCTTCTTTCTCTTTCCGAGCTGCCAAAGTAGGAGTTTGATAGTATTTCGATCAAGTAGCCACATTAATAGGTGTACTCACCATGAACACTTGAGATCTGGAGGAAGCAGATTGGGGTTGGTCTACCATTTGGGTCTTCTAAGACAGAAACGACTCTTTGATGACAGCAGGGGTCCCTTTGAGCAGGCGACTAACTTCAAATCGTCGGGGACAATCCTTAGTGTGGTGATCTTCCTCACAAATGAGGCAGGGATACTTAGGTTTCCGTTGTGAAGATTCGACAGTAGACGATTTGGGAGTACCCTGTTTTGGGGCATCGGCTTTAGCTTTGCCTTTGCCTTTCTTCTTTCCTTTCGAGGATTTTTCCGCTGCGGTAGACTGGATAGCATGGACCTCTAAGGTTTTACCAGGGCCAGATGGATTCTAGGATGAACTATTAGGTACAGCATTTGAGACCGACTTTTGTTTGGAAGAATTTTTAGCAGGGGTTTGGAATACTAAACCAATAACTCCATCAACGGGAGGAATAGCTAGTGACTTTGATGTTGCAGGATCGGATGATGGTTGCGTAGCATTGAGTAGAAACTCGTATAGAGTGCCAGACTGAGAGTAAACTAGATCCAAGTACTGGGCACGAGCAATGGCCTGCTCTTCAATGATGCATCCACCCATAGCTATATCATGAGAAATTGGGGCCACGAATGATTTGGTAAAACATTCAGTGAGAAACTAATCAGAAATCTCGTATTTTATTAGGCGATGTCTACGTCTCCATTCATGGATGTGATCAGAGATGTGTGTCGCAGTATCTTTCTTAAGCGATGTGAGCAAATAGGTGTCAGTTTCATAGCGAAACAGTAACTGGAAATGCATGAGGAAAGCCATGGCTAAAGATTTAAAGTCATGGTAAGTACTTCAAGGTAGCTCGATGTACCATTTCGTTGCAGCACCCGTGAGGGTTCGTTGGAAAAGATGGAGATGAATGGAATAGTCCACGTACGAGTTTGACGAGCACCAGAGCTGATATGTCATCACATGGGCCTGAGGATCTTCTTTATCTTTCCCAGCCAACTTTGCGCAATCACTTGGTGTCTTAGATGGCACTGGAGGCCAGTACAACAAATGAAGGATCAGATCATTCGTAAGGCACAATACATCTAGCAACTCGAGTGTAGCCAAGAAAGGTAATTGGGTGTTAAAAGGCATGGGAGGTAGATATGCAGGCCCATAGGGAGGAGCCCATCCCTGCTGGTAAGGATTTTGGCCCCATAGTGGAGGATTTTGGCCATATGGCATCTGAGGCTGCCCCCATTGCAGATTACCTTGACCATAGGGAGGATTTTGACCTTGAATACCTTGGAACTGTCAAGCCATAGGTTTCTAATAAGAAACGTATGGGTTAAAAGTCTGTTGAGCCTGTTGGCCTTAGAGATATGGATATGGGACCTGTTGTCCTTGAACATACGAATGATGAACCTGTTGTCCCTGAACAAGAGGGTTTTGGACCTGCAGTCCTTGGGCATAGGGTTGATACACTTGTTGCCCTTGGACGTAGGGATTTTGTACCTGATGCTCTTGGCCGGTAGGAGTCTGAACCTATGACCTAGGACATGAGGATTTTGAGCCTTCTACTGCAAGACTTGACCTTGACCCTACCCCTTCAAGGGTTGACCTTGTTGATATGTATACAAGGGCTGCTACTACCCTAGTTGGTTTTGTTGTTGCAAGGGTTGACCTTGCGGTTGAAAAAAATTTCCCTGAGCTGCAGAGGTTGGCCCTGCGAGGACATGGGTTGAGAGGTGTGCAGAGCATATTTCATTTGTTTTTGCATGGCTTGTTGCAACTGTTGTAAGGATTGACCTTGCGATTGTTGCAGTTGACCTTGCTACAGGATAATTTTCCCTTACTGTTGCATAGAGAGCCCTTGCTACAACAAAGGTTGTCCTTGTTGTTGCAAGGGTACTTGAACAGTGCCTGGGAAATTACCGAACTGAATCTAGCCATAGCCAAGCTGGATGTACTACCCAGATTGGAGGGTGTAAGGTTGATTAACCATTCCTTGAGAACCATATGGAACGTAAGGATTTTGGTATTGGACTTGAGTCCCATAGGGCTGCTTATATTGAACATTGCTCGATCTAGACGGACCAACAAGATTCTGAACCTATCGGTATTGGACATTGGTTGATCCAGTGGGATCAACAGGGTTATAAATAATACCAGAAGAAGGCTGGTTTATACCAAGAATGTGAGCTTGTGAGCTACTCACATTAGTGGCACCTAACACCATAGAAACATTTAGGTTTTGCCCCGCAGGTGGTGGCACAATCTGGCCACTGACTAGTGGGACGGAGGAACTAACAGAGACAATCTTTAAAATTATTGATTATGCCTAACAGGTAATTGGGATTGATGATACAAGAGCATTCAGAATGGTGGGTTGCACCGGGACTGAAGTAATAGCTTGTTGGGAAGCTGTATTCTTAATGAATGGACCTGAAGTAGGCTTGGCACCCAACACCTAAACAAGATTATGGTAAAGTGATGAGGCACTAGGTGTACTTGAAACCAACTGTGCCAAAGACGTGTAGTTGGGTGGAAAACTAGTGGGAATGCCTTCTGAAAAGGGGAAACCCTCGAGAGGAAACTGCAACTCTTACCCCTCAATAGTGTGTGGAGTAGAAACTTCAGACTCATCCGGAGATGTGACTGGAGCATCTCCTTCGGGTTCTATGTCTGAAAACAAATGACGCTGAATGGTCGAATGAGTACCGAGGGATAGTTCAAAAGGAACACCCGGCTGGTCGTACAGACTGTAAGGACGTTGTTGTGATATCACAACAGGGTCAAACAGAGGGTTCAGAAGGTAGATAACTAGTCCAAGCTGACCGTCAGTGATCAGTGAGTTCTCTGGAGTTCGAACGAGGTTGTCTGGAGATTCTGGGCCAATATCAGTAGATGACCTAGTATCGAAAGTAGGTGGAGGACGAGATGACAACTGTTGAATACTCAAAATAATGGTGAGTTCAACATCTTGGTCCTTGAGTGACTCTGGTAACTCAGGAAGCGACTCCTCAGACAATCTTTCAGACGGAGGAGAGGAAGAGGAATTGGGTGAACCAGGTGCTTCAGCCACGATGACCTTGTCTTAGTCGATGGAACAATTAACTTTAAGGCTTTAAAATGTTCTTTTAAGGAAACTAACAATTTGATCTCAAAAAAAACTAACAAGGTGTTTTGGATCATGGGCAATCAATTATTAAGATGCATAAAATATTGATGCTCTTTCATTTTTTAAGAGTCGAGAAAGAAACAAAGATGACTCTATCGCTTTCAATTGTAAACGAGCTCAAAAGGACAAGTGCTCGAATGATATTTTAAATTTAATGAGTCAAAAATATCAAATGACTTCTCTAGATGATCTAGGTAAATAGGATTACTAGGAAACAGTGAACTGTAGAATACCTCCTGGCAAACCAAGAAGTACGAGCAGGAAATCTCCCTTAATTATGTGTTCAATATATCACGTTTGCAAGGCGGTCGACTCTGCTTCCTAAGGATAAAAGGATTGCATCCTAGTGGGGTCCCTCTAGTGGGGGCTTCCTTGTTGATATCAAAGCATCATTTTGCTGTTTTGAAATGGACAGCATAAGGACTTGGGATGGGGAAGCATTGTCACTAGCAACCAGATTGGTTCCTGGGTTTGGAAACGGATCAATCAATACTGCTGAGGTTATGAAATCTTAAATAATTTCTTAACTTCAGCTTTATATGGACAATCTCTTGTCCAATGATCCTCATCGCATATGAGGCATGTTTGAGTAGGTTTCTTTTGCGCAGAAGGGTTTGCAGAAGATTTTTCAGGGGACAAATCATCCTGTTTCTAATTTTTTCTCTTCCCTTTCTTCTTGCCTCCTCGTTTCTTCGGTTCTTTGCCTTTGTCAGTTGACACAGCGTTAACCTCCGAGGCTAGAATTTCTTCATTTTCATTTTGATCAGAAATCTTATGGACTTTCTTAGATGTAGCCTTTGTTGATTTCGTGCTCATTGTACCTATCACGTCGTCGTCGGCATGAGAGTATTTGTTTGATTTAGGAGGAGGAGGAATGGAAAACTCCGGTCTGGGAGCATCGGGGATTTTGTCATAGAGCGTTCCAGACTGAGTATAGATCAAGTCTAGATATTGCGCATGAGCAATAACCTACTCTTCAGTGATGACCCCTCCCTTTGCCACATCTTCTGTAATAGAAGGTAACAATGACTTAATAAACCATTCAACTAGCAACTGATCAGGAACATATGTTTTCACCATTCTACGACGACGTCGCCATTCATGAATATGATCGGATATGTGAGTGGCCGTCGTTTGCTTGAAATTGGTAAGAAGATCTGTTCATGTTTCATACCTTATTGGTAATTGAAAATGGGTTAAAACGGTTGTGGCAAGGGCGCTGAAGTTATCGAATGAAGCTCTAGGAAACTCGATATACCATTTTGCTACCGGACCAGTTAACTTCGCTGAAAAAGGCAAATCCAAATTGAATCATCATTGAGAGTGTTGGAGGAACACCACAGATGAAAGATCATCACATGATTCGACGGGTCTTCACCTGGATTTCCATTAAATTTAGGAATATCTGACGGAAGTTTATGAGGAATCGCTGGACACCAAGGGGCATAAGTGATTGGATCGTTCGTTAGCAGATTTATATCTGGTAACTCTAGAGTCACCACTAAGGGAAACTGTTGATTCAGGTTCGGCAAAGCGTACCCAGGATAAGATGGGATTGCCTGAGCAGTGGGGCTTTGCATACCAGCATAATTCATTTGATGTTGATAACTTTGATAAGGTGGTTGGGCATAACCAATTTGAGACCATTGGTTATAACCGTTTTTAGCATACGGCTGCCCATTACCTGCAAAGTTTTGCTGCTCAGGTCCTTGGTAAGATTGTTGGAATTGCGGTTGTTGATATTTCACCAGCCATGGTTGTGAAACCATTTGTTGTTGCCCAATACTGGACATTTGACCAAGATGAGGGGTAATAGTACCCATTTGAGCCTGAGTCGCTCCAGTTAAGGAGTCACTAACTGGCGACTGTGGTTGTGTCGCGAAGACAAGAGGCTATTGTACAACGGCCTGAGAAACTTGAGGTTGGCATATAACAGGAAATGCTTGTACTTACGACACCGTCACAATCGCTGGTGTAGGGGGATGTTCGACAAAGGGAGACTCGGTTGCATTGAGAATACAACTCTTGGTTGTTGAGGCAGTATTGGCACCCAACCGCTGGATGTGATTCCAATTTGACCTGAATTCAGTTGTGAACTCTCATATGGCGGTAATCCAGTGCTCAAGGGAATGATTGGCCTTTGGAGACAAGACTACCCAAATTGATGTTGTGAAGGATCAATTTGTTGAGATTCAACATAAGAGATTCCAAATACTATTCCGGATGAACAAACGGGAATAGACCACACTGTCAAAATAGTCCCTGGGTGGGCTCCTTCTAGCGGTTGAGGGCTAGTTGGGACAGATGGTATACCAGCGAACATCGTCGGAGTGGTGACAGGAGGTTCTGCTACCACTGTATCGGACGAGACAGTCCTAGATGTCGATGGTTGTCCAGACATATCGAGTCTATCCAAAATACTTCCCAGTGCTTCTACAGGAACTTGCGATGAAGGGGTATTAACTTCTGAAGTAGAAGAATAAAGCTGGATCTCAGTCCCAAAATGTGATGGAGTACTGGATGGAAGATCCTCTATAATCTCTTCTATAGCAATCAATCCAGGTGGAAGACGTAGACCGTCAGGGCCGTAAAATATTTCTGGTGCCGAAGAAGGTATAGATTCTACAGCGACAGATGTTGGAGGGGTAACACCTTCTGAATCAACCCTGGATGGAGTTGGTTCAGGAATAGAAGTGTTTACTATTACACTAGGATCAGTTCTAATGTCCTCTTGTAACTGCGGAATTTCTTCTGTAGAGGCAGGGATACCAAAAATGGTTGGAGTAACTAGAGTCTCAGAGGATGTTGAAACACAAGTTTCAAACAAACCAGGAAACTTTGACCCAATTAAATGAGTTCACTTGACCCGGAATGGTTTGGTTTCCGAAGTCAAAGATGGTTGACTCGTCAGTCTCCACGAACAATGGGGTTTTGATTGACTTTCTTCCATGATTTCGGATTTATTTGATCAACTCAAAATAAGAGGGGAAAATGTTATTTCGTATTAAATTAATTTTAGACACTTTGACACAACTTGCTTTTTCACTTTTTAAGAGTCGAGAAAAAGCTAAAGATGACTCTAGTCGCCTTCGATTTTTAATGACCTTGAAGTGACAAGTGCTCAGATGGACCTTTTCCTTTAAGGAGTCTGAAAAGGAACGAAAGAGACTACTCTGGAAATCTAGACAGAGGTATTACCAAACCAATTGCAAAACTGTAGAATACTTTTTACGGTACGGCAGTCAATCTTCCTAATGCTGTGTTCAGTGCATTGCGATCAATAGGGCGGAAGACACAGCTTCCTAAGGATAAAGGATATAGCCTATTGTGGTCTCCCAATATATACTCGACGGTACGTGGGAGCACAAGTCCGTACTAGCACTTATCATCTCAAAGAGGAGGAATCACCCAACCTATGATGAAAGCAACAGTTACCAGGCTTTACGACGCCGAAATACGTCTCTCACTTAGACTTCTAGATGTTGTGCGTTAGGTTCCAAAGCATTTTTATGTTCATTGAATTTATTTTATAGTTGATATTTCTTAAGAAGTTTTCCTTTAAGGTTCACCACATGATGTAGATATACAATTCCTAAAATGCAATCTACAATGATAAACAGTCATTTAATCTTCTTTTTGCAATGAAAATCCTAGCTGCTAAGGAAAGAGAAATGAAATTCTTTCAACATAGAGCAGAGAGCACACACTAGATGCATTGTCCTAAATCACAATCAACAAGCAGTCTAAATGTAAATGCACGTGCATGTATTTGTTTCCCGCTTTCTTAATGTGTGAATGACAAAAAGAATGCTAAGTACAAATCTGAACTATTCCTTCTTTCATAGCGATAGTACTAACGATTTTCTTTTCAAAAAACGAAAAGGAGACAAGACGACACTTTATGATTTTGAATTGAAAACTGCTTTCGACACTTGAAATACTACTAATTCAGATCAAATACAAGAGTAACAGTACAATCGACTATCAAGAACAGTAGGATTATTTTCTTTGACTTAAAACGACACTTGCGACACTTCCAAATCAAAAGATGACAGTTCTATTAAGCTACTTCGTTGTAAAATAGAACTATAAATGGCGCACAATACATAAAAACATTCACAATTCTTTGTACAATAGAGGTTGGATGATGCAAAGAAGGGGGTTTCAACAGTGTTCTATTGATCATAGATAGCAAAACTCCTGAATAAAACTGAAGACAGTGAAGAAAAAACCAAAATCTAGAGGCAGATCTAGTCTTGTCTGATCATCGCACCTATAACACAGGGAAACAGGGATGCATCCCACCTACTGCACACGGGAGGTGTGATGCATCTAGATTTCCTAAAGGAGAGAGTGTGATGGTCAAGGAACGAGACTTTAACTTGGTTTTTGGTCATAGTTTGCAGTTTAGTTCAGGGATTTAGGCCGAGCAAATGATAGTCAGTAACTATAAAGTATAGGGCTGATCTAATGAGGTTACTCAAGCTACCTCTACGGCACTTAGGATGTTTGCAAGTCAATTTTTTAGTTCATAAACAAACCCGGAGATTGACTGAAGTTGCGTTGATCTACTTTGCACTTGCGCAGCAAATGCAATTCGAAGGCTAGCTAGCTTAACTTCAGGCTCCGTCTGTGGTTTATGAATCAAACAAATAGACACAAGCAATCAAACTAATCGCTCCCCAGTGGAGTCTCCATTTTGTTATGGGGAAATCTAGTGTCTATTCAGAGCTGCTAGTTCCACTAAGATGGGTAGCTATCTTAGAAACAAACAAATTAAAGTCACTTGTTTTTCCTTTACGAGAGAGAGATGGGAAAGAAGCAGAGAGTACCAACCTTAGTCTTCCACTTGGCTCCTTGCTTGTTGCCTTTCCCCTTTGACAGAATCTCGCCATTGCTTCCTTACTTGTCCAGCTTCAAAGAACACCTGTATATTCACAGCAGCATAATACCATCAAAGCATAGAGATATTTCACTGTAAACAATATAGGATCAGATATATATTGACCATATAAATGCATATAACAACACAATATTTAGAGATACACAAGAATATGGAGGAAAACTCAAATAGCTTTATTAGTAAAAGTGATAGAAGAGAGGATTACAACCACTTGGTCTGACCCAGCACAATCCTTCCAGCTTGAAAGCCCTCTTCACCTCACACAAAGCAAGATCACCCAAAAATGTCTTCAAAGAGAAACCAGCAGCACCTCTTTGCAAATTACCCACTTCCAACCCCTAGATCTCTTGGATGAGGGATCCATTTATAGATATTTGTAGGGGGGTGAGTCAGCTTCTGGGATTTTGATTAGTGTCATCTTTTTGATAGTTCTTAGTTCCACATGGAGATTTTAGATCTCTTACTCATCCCTGGGTGAACTCAGAGAGGCAAGTGTCAAATGA
The DNA here is from genome assembly GCA_031772625.1 of Pinus tabuliformis. NCBI lineage: Eukaryota > Viridiplantae > Streptophyta > Pinopsida > Pinales > Pinaceae > Pinus > Pinus tabuliformis. The sequence continues at coordinate 697,575,737 of CM062804.1, read as the reverse complement.
ACAGTTTCTAGAAGATTCTCTGGGTTTCCACCTAGCAAATTGCATGTGCCATTTGTCTTCTCTCGCTCATCGCACCCTATAGAAGGGCTTTCTAGTATGCATCACACTTTTTGCAAGTGACAGGTGAGATGCATCACACCTTTAGCATTGGGGAGTCTGTATGGTCCTACTTTGACCAGTTCTGAGTAGCTTTTCATGGAGAACTTCTGGGAGATGATGTAATCAGTTGACCTTGCTCCTTTAGGGTATGAAACAACACTTTTAAGGACTTAGAAGCCCTTGGTTTATGGAAATATGTGATTGGGGTTGCAGTGCCCAAATATGTCTATAACAGGAGACAAGGTTCATTAGTGTCGGTCTTGTAAACTGGGAAAAACAGAAGTTTTATGGGAAATGGTGCAAAAGGGAATTGATCTGCTCAAGAAGAGGAACACAATGGAAGTTTCTTCATGAAGGCAAAGCATGCGGGGTGTTACACAGTAATTTTTCACTGCCTTCATCCCAGTCTTCCTATTGTGTCATGTGTCCAAATTCATACATGCTCATGTTAGACAAGTGCTCTCTGATGTTGCCAAATGACCTAATTTTCCAAAAGTTTCTGCCTCATTACATTTGTTGGCTAAATAAACGTGCTGAAGGGCGCTCCAAAACAGCCTGCAAGCACTGCCATCGCGGAAGTACACCTGATTCCCACAATGGTTGGATTTTATGTGCCAGCACGACTATCGCTTGTAATCCTAAGTGATGACCTGACTAGCTACGTTATTCAATAGCGATGTCAGCGTGGAATACTAGTTATGTGCCCGCGATGATCCAGATTGGGCGAATTTGTTCCAACAGTCAGCCTTCCAGATGACTCCAGACCTAGTTGTTGGCCTAGTTCATGTTGCCCTCCTTTCTCTGGCGTGGTTGTTCCGTCATTTGTGCTACCCTCCTTGGAGATAAGCTCACTCTTCCACCTTTCATGGAGACTCCTTCTCCTATTTCAGCTCTCACCATTGCTATGTGCTGCTAGTTTTTGGCTAGTTTTGGGGAATGGTTGCTGATAGTATTGTTAGTGTTTGTGAGTTTGCTAGATAGCTCGTGTGAGTGTGACAAGTGTGGGATTGTTGATAGCTTGAGGAAGGTTGTGAAGTTCCCTTAATCTTGTGTAAAACTTGTGAGTGAGAGAGACTTGTATATTGGGAGATCCATCTTCAAGAGTGAATGCTTGAGGAACATGCTGGTCAGATCCCTCTGAAAAGGCTTGTGACGTCAAGACTTTGGTTGTAAGCTTACTCGTATTTCATAATTAATGCAATCAATGATGTTTTCCTATGTCTTGTATGTAATGTACTTGATAGCTCATGACTTCTTGACTTTGTGAGTAAATAGATCATTTTTGTTCCAGTTGCGTGCTTTGTTGTATTTCCTTTGCATTGTTTCAGGTTGATTACTCATTAGGAGAAGGAAGCGGAAGCTGGAGCAGCGCAACGGAACTCCATCGACCATCGGTTGAGTTAGGCCTCCAACTATGACTATTTAAGGAAAGCTATTGTTGATCTGTCCTTGTTTGTGACTAGACCCACTCTAGGGCTAGAGGGGTTGCCTCTGTCCGCAGAGGGAACACTTTCCTGCATCACACGGGGTTCACTGTAGAGATCCTCCAGGATCAAGGAACAGGGAGTACAGGGATAGTGACAAAATGTTGTGAAACACCCACTAGGCTGAAATCCTTTATCCATAGGAAGCCGAGTTTGCTGCCTTGTAAACGTCATACACCGAACAAAGCATTCAGGGAGATTGCATGCTCGTACTTCTCGGTTCACCGGGAGGTATGTTACACAGTAATCTTTCACTGTCTTCATTCCAGTCTTCCTACTATGTCATGTGTCCAAGTAATACATGCTCATATTAGAAAAATGCTCTCTGATGTTGCCAAATGACTCACTTTTTCCTAAGTTATCTGCCTCATCACGTCTGTTGGCTAAATAAACGCACTAAAGGGCACTCTTAAATAGTCAAGAAGTGCTGCCATTGCGGAAGTACACCTGATTCCCGCGATGGTCTGATTTTATGTGCCAGTGTGAGGTTGCTTGTAATCTTCAGCGATGACCTAACTAGCTACGTTATTCAATAGAAATGTCAGCGCTATAGATCATGATGTACCCGCGATGATCCAGATTGGGTGAATTTGTTCCAACATTCGGCCTTCTAGATGACTCCAAACCTAGTTTTTGGCATAGTTTGTATCGCCCTCCTTTCTCTGGCATGGTTGTTCTGTCATTTGTGCTACCTTCCTTAGAGATAAGCTCACTCTTCCACCTTTCATGGAGACTCCTTCTCCTAATTAAACTCTCACCATTGCTATGCACTGCTAGTTTTTGGGATAGTTGCTGATAGTTGGCTAGTTGAGCATTGTTGTTAGTATTTGTGAGTTCGCTAGATAGTTGATGTGAGTGTGACAAATGAGGGATTGTTGATAGCTTGTGGAAGTGTGTGAAGTGCCCTTAATCTTGTATAAAACTTGTGAGTGAGAGAGACTTGTATGTTGGGAGATCCATCTTCAAAGAGTGAATGCTTGAGGAACATGCTGGCTGGATCCCTCTGAGAAGGCTTGTGACATCAAGACTTTGGTTGTAAGCTTACTCTTTTTTCATTATTAATGCAATCAATGATGTTTTCCTATGTCTTGTATGTAATGTGCTTGATAGCTCATGACTTCTTGACTTTGTGAGTAAATAGATCATTGTTGTTCCGGTTACGTGCTTTGTTGTATTTCCTTTGCATTGTTTCAGGTTGATTACTCATCAGGAGAAGGAAGCGGAAGCTGGAGTAGCGCAACGGAACTCCATCGACCATCGGTTGAGGTAGGCCTCCAACTATGACTGTTTAAGGAAAGCTATTGTTGATTTGTCCTTGTTTGTGACTAGACCCACTCTAGGGCTAGAGGGGTTGCCTCTGTCCGCAGAGGGAACACTTTCCTACATCACAAATTGGCGACTCCACTGGGGAGTTTTGGCCTTTGTTCTCTTCTTGTTTACTCTTGTCTTGATTTTTTGATTTGGTCTCTTTTGAAGTTTTGGGAGATTAGTCACCAGTCTTCTGAGTTTCTTGGCCTGATCTGGGAAATGCCCTTATTTGATTGAAGATTTAACTGTTTTTGATTTGAGATTTTTGGTTTGCCTGTTTTTGTTTTGAAAGTCATCATGGATTTAATTTTAACAGTCACGATGTCATCGTGCTCACCCTTTTGTAGTATCCTTTTCATCACGTAATTACACCTAACAGTCGCGACAGTTCTGAAAATTGGACCATCGCAGAAAATTCGTGTACTTCCGCGCTGACATTGCTTTGTTGTTACGGCTAGTGCTTTATCGGCGCTTGTTGCTTGTGTATCACCCGCGCTGACTACTATAGAATTGATTTTCTCAATTCTGCCTCCTAAGTCCATCAGTCCTACTAGTCCCTTACTGTTCTCACTTGTTTGATGACTTGTTTTTCACTGTTTATATATTGAGGCACTCTCTTGTGAGCTTTGTTGAATGAATCTTGTTTTTCTTGCTTTGTGACCTAGTTTCATTGTTTCAAGTCTTTTGGATCAGTTTCATTTGGTTGCTTGTTTTCTCAAAGATTCGTTTGCAGCTTGCTATTGGTTTGATTGAGCCTTCCCCTTTGCTTGCTTTTGGTTGATTTTTCAGTGACTGTTATTGAACCAATCTATGGCATTGATTTGATTTCTCTTCACTACCCGAACATAGATCACAATTGTTTGGATCAACTATTTTTTCACACTTGCTTGTTGCTTATTTGCTTCTTCTAGAATTAGAGACATCAAAATCAAAAGAATTGGATTCATACGAGAGTGAAAGTGAATTTTCATTTCAAGTTTACATATTGGAAAGCGAATGTTTAAATCTCTCATTAATAGTATCCATGCACTTCAGGAATTGATGTCTGCTTGCATTGAGTGACTGCCTTTGTTGTCTTGGTTTTCCTGGTTTGGGAATGATCTCTCTACCCTCCTGTAGGTAGGTGTTCATTGAAAGAAAAGGATATTTCATTCATTCTAGCTGCATCCTAGGATTTGTTATATACATACGGTGAGGCCTAAAATCTAAAACATAATCCAAGATCAACTCTAAAATGAACTCAATAAATCTAAAAATGCATTGGAACATAACGCACACTATTTAGAGGTCTAGGCTAGAGACATGCTCCGGCTTCGTTAAACCTAGTCACTTTTGTTTTCACTCAGGGTTGGGTGATTCCTCCTTCTGTAACTCAATAGTGGTCTAGCACGGAATTGTGCTCCCATGTACCGTCGAGTATATGCTGGGAGACCCCACTAGGTTATCATCCTTTATCCATAGGAAGCCATGTCTGCCGCCTTACAAGCCGTAACGCACCGAACACAGCATTCGGGAAGATTGACTGCCGTACGGAAAGTCCTTGGTTTTCATATGACTGCCAAGGTGTATATGCAGTTTTATGGATTTGTCTGGTAAACCTTTTTCCTAGTTCTCCAGAGTAGTCACTTTCGTTCCTTTTCGGACTCCCTAAAAGAAAAGGTCCATCTGAGCACTTGTCACTTCAAGCTCATTAAATATTCGAAGGTGACTAGAGTCATCTTTTTGTCCTTTTCTCGACTCTTTAAAGATGAAAAGGTCAAGTTCTGTTCCTGTGTCTTAAAATTTATTCGGCCATGATTCACATTTACCCTGTTAGATCTTGTTTGCGTTAGCTTGAGTAGGGTCCTTTCTCGTTAGTTTTCCTAGGGTTTTTGAATCATCATCTTGGCGGAATCACCGATCTTGTCTCCCGTTCCAAGTGACCAAGGGTCTCCTTCTTCTGTTGCTCCTGAGATACCGGTTGTGAGTGATACTCTCCCTGTTATTCTGAGTATCCAACCGATTAACTCTCGCGCTCCAGAGGACGAGACTTACGATATTCACTGGAACCCCGTTTGGGAGCCTTCCGAAGAAGATATTCCCAGTACTCCTCCTAGTGTTTCAGTCCCAATGTCTTCTTCTGATATGGAGGACACATCCCCTGTTACGAGTGAAGAATCTGTTGCGACGAGTGGTGAAATTCCCACCTCAATGGAAACTACACCTTTTCGTATCACCCCTCTTGGTGTCATGTTGCCTTTACGTTATAAGGCTTTGAGGGATGTTATGGGTTCTAGGACCTCCCTTACGAGTTCTATGTGGTTTCACACCACCACTCCGACCTTGGAGTCTTTTATTCCTAAAATTCACAATGTGTCTATCACTTCTGTCCTGACTATTCCAACTGTTTGTGTGGCTTCTTCAACCCCTGTTGTTGGTGTCGTTACTACATCCTCAATTGTGACCTCTGTTGCTGGACCTTCTTTTGGGTCAACAAATAGTGGCCCATCGGCATCTGTACCTAGAGTTGTTGATCCTACACTAAGTGCCCCACCTTCTTCTGGTTCCATTCCAGCAGGGGGGGCATACAATAAATATCTGCATGCTCTTCAAAATCCGGATCCTCAAAATCCATTTCATTATTACAATTTTAGAGGGGCTCATATCTATCACCGCGGACCTTTGCCACCTCAGCCTGCGGTTAAGGTCACGGTCCTGTTATCCATTTCTTGGACCACCACTAGTTATGGCAGTGGCCAAGCATCGCCTGCAAATCTTCAAGGACCACCTTATCAAGGCCAAATGTCTTACGCGCAACCCTCTTATGGGTAGCAGTCTTATCCAGGGCAACCTGGAGGCCCACAAGGACAACCCTTGCAGGGACAACCTTCGGCCTCTGGTGATCCGTCTTTTACCTATTTTGCCCAACCTTCTAGTAATCCAGGACAACCTTACATGCAACAAGGCCAACCTAGTGTCCAGCAAGGCTACCCTTCTGGGCAAGTTGGTCAACCTTACGTTCAGCAAGGCCAACCCATTGTCCAGTCTGGTCAACCATATGGACAAGTTGGTCGGCCTCAAATCCAGTCAGGTCAACCAACTGTCCAGTATAATTAGCCATCTGGTCTATCAGGACAACCCAACACCCAGCAAGTTCAACCTTCTGGGAAAATGGGTCAATCTCAATCTCAACTAGGTCAACCTTCTGGCCAGATGGCTCAACCTCAAATCTCTCAAGGACATCCATCTGGGCCTACTCAACCGGGCACTCAAATGATTGTTGCTTCTCAATCTCAACCCAATTTTCAGCCCCAGGCCAGGCTCCAGACCCAATCCAGTTTTCAAATGCAGGTTGGATCTCAATCTTAACCGGCCTATCAAACACAGCCTAGTTCCTAGGCTCAATTTGGAGCCCAGCCACCGTATGGTTTCCAGCAATCCCAAGGGCAAACTCAATTTTCCCCGTATCAAAATTATCAACAACTACAGGTGAGTCTTTATCAGAATTACCAGCAACCCTATGTTGCTCCTGCAGGCCAAGTTGATAATCAATGGAATCCTAGGAGGCAGATCCAGGGTCAGCCATCCTACAACCCCTATGGACAAAACCCTCCTAGGTCAAATCTGTCCGGACAAAATCAATGGGGGCAACAAGCAGCTGGCTGGAACTCTGGTACTACCTCCTACCTGTGGCCTTAGATGTCCTTTAACCCTTAATTACCCTTTTTAGCAACATTGGAATTACCGGATGTGTCCAAACTAGAAAATGATCCTATTCTTCATAATCCATATTGGCCCCCGATTCCAACTAAGATTCTCGACGATTGTCCCAAATTCGATGGTAAAGCTATAGAAGATCCCCAAGCCCACGTCATGACTTATCATCTATGGTGTTCGTCGAATTCGTGGCTTGATGATTCAATCCGGCTTCGCTTTTTTCAAAGGACCCTCACTGGCTCTGCTGCTAAATGGTCTATTGAGTTAGCTCGCGAATCTTTTCAGGATTTTAACTCATTAGATATGGCATTTTTAACTCATTTTCAGTTACCGATTCAATATGAAACGGACACACACCTCCTGACATCCTTAAAACAAACAACAGCTACACATATCTCCGATCATATCCATGAATGGAGACGGTGTCACCGTTTGATTAAGTTTTGGATTCCCGATCAGCTTCTCACTGACTGGTTCACGACCTCATTCATCGGTCTAATAGCACGAGACATTTCTATGGGGGAATGTGTAATTGAAGAGCAGGCTATTGCACGCGCTCAGTACCTTGACTTGGTTTACTCCCAGTTCGGTACGCTATATGATTACTTGCCTAATGCCCCGAGACGCGGAACTTCCAAAGCCCCGCCAACACCATTTATTGATGGTGTCATTGGTTCTGTCAATCCGCCTTCTAAGAAAACTTCCATGAACCCTGGGAAGAAAAAGTCGAATGCTCCGAATGAAAATACTTCTCAGGTTGTATCCAATTCTAGTAATACTTTCAAGGTTAACATCGTCCAGTCCACCACGATGGACAAAGCCTCGAAAGGAAAGAATAAAGTTGATCAACCTAAGCAGGATTCCCCTAAACCTCCACCCGAGGATGGTGCCAAACGCAAGCCTAAGTATCCTTATCTTATCTGTGATGAGGATCACTATACCAAAGACTGCCCAAGGCAGTCTAAAGTTAGTCATTTGTTGAAAGGTGCTCCCAGGACTCCTACCGTGATCAAAGAGCCTTTTCCCTCGCAGCAAATGCAAATGGTGGCTAATCCATCCCAATCCTCTTCTCCCTTTGGTTCTCAAGTGTTTATGGTTGGGATGATTCCTTTCCACATTAGTACTCGAGCAAAAGAGTATCTGTCACCTGCCGGGAAAGAGCCTGAGGTTCCCTCTAGCGCTCCTCCACCCAGTTCTAGCCCGCTCCACATCGAGATACCTAGCACTGAGGCGCCCGTCCGATCCCCTCTTAATGGTGTACTCCAGAAATCTTCTTACAACCCTAATGCTCGTGTTTCTCAACACTATAGCATCATTGAGGACTTAGCCCAGGCTCCATCTGCTATGTCCGCTCTAGAAGTGCTCCAGATCTGCCCCTCTTAGAGGAAGTCCTTGCTATCGGCCATCGATGGCATAGACCCGGCCAACTCAGATTTGATTACTTTTGACCTAGAGAGCCATATACCAAGACTTCCTCACCAAATTGCCTTCCTTATTCAGGTCATCATCAATTCCAAAATGATTCATCATACAGTCATTGATGAAGGCGCTTCAACTTGCATCATGTCTGTTGCTTATTGGAAGGCTATTGGTTCCCTGACTCTAAGCCAGTCTCCCACAAACTTGCAAGCCTTTGATGGGAGAGAGTCTTGCCCTTAAGGTATCCTCCAACATTTGCCCGTTACTTTGGAAGGGAAGACGGTTGAAGTGGAAGTTGAAGTTGTTGATGCCAATCTTACTTACAACCTCCTTCTGGGACACAGCTTAACATGCGCCATGTGATCCGTGGCTTCATATCTATTTCGTGTCATTCGTTTCCCTCATCAGGGGAAGATCGTCACAGTGGACCGGCTGTCTTTCTTCGCCTCCTCTTCTGAAGGCAACGTGCCTTTTGTGGAGCATACCTCCATCCCATGTGAGAGTGTGGGAGCTGGACTTTTTAAAGATCCTGCCCTTATGGGTGTTTTTTCACTCCCACCTCCTAACGTCACTCCTATTAAGATGATCTATGTTCGCTCTGATCCCTGGGTCCTTCCTCCCACAAATTAGATAGACTCATGGGGCGACGAGATGCCATTGAGTCCTGCCGAGCTCAACTACATCGAAATTGTCACTGCATCGGCTCCATCTTCTGAACCTGCTCTTTCGAGCAAAGCTCTCGACTCGTACGCTCATTCCCTTTGGCTTGGAGATGACGCTTCTTCAGACCCTTTAAAAGAAATATTTCCTTTTGATGAAGCCATTATTGAGACCATGTCTCTCGAGGAACCCCCTTGGTCTGATCATCACCATCATTCCTCGTTTCTCCCTTCCCACCGGGAAATGCTTACTTGTCTTGAGCGGTTTTCTCCTTGTCTCCCATCCCAACCCATTCAAACACCCATTCAAGTGTATCAAGTGTCTTCTGAAGGGAACATGGGAACATCACGCAAACCCAGCCAATCGACATCTCTCTTAAACCAGGGATTGTCAAGCATATCCATGTCGGAGTAACTTGTTCTCCAGAGGAGATTCAATTCTATATTGATCTTTTTCGCGAATTTCATGATGTCTTTGCTTGGTCCTATGAAGAAATGCCCGGCATCGATCCTAGCATCATGGTACATGAGATACCTACGTATCCGGGTGCTAAGATTGTCTGCCAGTGTCTACGCCCCGTGAACCCCCGAAAGGTTGCGGCTATTAAAGCGGAAGTTGAAAAGCTTCTTAAGGCTGGTTTTATTTACCCCATCCCACTCACAGATTGGGTCTCCAATATCGTCCCTGTGACTAAAAAACAGGGTACTATTTGAGTCTGTGTTGATTACTATGATATTAATCGGGCCTGTCCCAAAGATAACTTCCCCACACCCTTCATTGACCAGCTCATTGATGAGTGTGCTGGGAGCGAAATTTATTCATTCATGGATGGTTTTTCTGGATATAACCATATCAATATTGCGCCTGCAGATCAGCACAACACTGCCTTTATCTGTCCATGGAGCACTTTCTCCTACAAAAATCTCCATTTCGGTTTGAAAAACGCTAGTGCTACCTTTCAATGCGCAACGTCTTATGCATTCCATGATATTCGACACATTGTGCAACCGTACCTGGATGATCTACCAACTCATTCAGTTAAATGCCACGACCATCCCACTCATCTTCGCGAAATATTTCTCCGCTGTCGACACTACCGCATCAGGCTTAATCCTCATAAGTGTGTCTTCTGCGTTGAGTCGGGCAGATTTCTTGGGTTTATCGTCTCCCGAGAGGGCGTCCATTTGGATCCTCTTAAATTCGAGGCTATTCTGAATCTTCCTCCCCTTGCTTCTTCGCAGCAATTGTAGAGTTTGCAGGGCAAAGCTAATTTTTAAGACGTTTCATTTCGAACTATGCCAAAGTGGCTAAAGGTTTCACGTGGTTATTGAAGCGGGACACCCCTTTTCTATGGGATGCCGCTGCTCAAGAGTCCTTCGAGTGTCTCAGGGTTCTCCTTGTTTCTGCTCCATTCTTGTGTCCTCTGAATTATCATCATGACTACACTCTGTATTTGGCCACTGCCGATACCACTATTGGCATGGTTCTCGTTCAAGATGATGATGATGACACTGAGCATGTCATATATTATCTTAGTCGCAATCTTCTAGATATGGAAACTCGGTACGCTTACGTCGAGAAGTTGGCATTGGCCATTTTTTGTGCCGTCCAAAGGTATATCTTGTTGTGTACTTCGACAGTGGTTTCTGCTTGCAACCCGATGACCTACATCCTATCACGTCAGTTGCTGGGGGGCAAGTACTCAAAGTGGATTGTTATCCTCCAAGAGTTCGACTTGGAATTCACCATCGCCAAGTCTAAGAAATCCCTTATCTTTGCTAAGTTACTTTTCTCTTTTCCATCTTCTACCGCGCCCTCTCGGTCAGAGGACCATATCCTAGACGAAACTCTGTTCCTAATTAGCACCCTCGATCCCTGGTACGGGTATATCATTGTATATCTGCAGACGTCTTCTTTTCGTCCCGATGTGTCTAAGGATGCTCAGCGATGGATTTGTCATCAGTCTCATCCCTATCGTATCATTGGGGACACCCTATACCATCTCGGCACCGACTCTGTTCTCCACTGATGTTTAACATTCGAGGAAGCTGAGCGAGTTTTGAATGACTACCATTCTGGCGCCTGTGGTGGTCACATGTCCAGATATGCCACTGCTCAAAAAATCCTCCGTGTCGATTATTTTTGGCTCTCCATCTTCAAGGATTTCATTCTTGTCGTATGTTCCTGTCACGAGTGCCAGATCTACCAGTAGAAGGTGTGTGTGCCCCCTGCTCCATTGCACCCTGTTGTTACCGTCGGCCCTTTTGCTAAATGGGGCATTGATTATATGACCTGTAACCCTCGCTCGGCCGGGGGGCATGGGTATATCATCATTGCCTTTGATCACTTCACAAAATGGGTCGAGGCGATGCCCACACTATCTGAAGATGGTCACACAGCAGCACAATTTTTGTTTAATCATGTTAAGTCGCAGTTCGGAGTCCCTCAGGTTATCGTCACTGATCACAGTAAGCATTTTTGTAATCACATGATGACTAAGATAACAACCCAGCTAGGCTTGCGGCATGATAGCTCGACTCCATACTATCCTCAAGCCAATGGCCAAGTAGAAGCTGTCAACAAGGTTCTAGTTACAATGCTTCAATGTACCGTTGGCATGCACAAGTCTAACTGGCACTTGATGTTGTTCTCTGCCTTATGGGCCTACCAAACTTCTGTGAAGGACGCCACCAGTTTCACTCCATTTCAATTAGTTTATGGACTGGAGGCTACCCTTACCATCGAGTGCGAGATCCCTTCTTTGAAATTAGTCGTCGAATTATTCCCCAACACTACTTCGGTAGAAGAATGCCTTCTTTACCTAGAACGGCTAGAGGAGACTTGTCGACTAGCCTCTCTAGCTATTGAAGCACAAAAGAAGAGAGTGAAAACTCACTTTGATCATAATGTCCATCCTTTTTCTTTTGTTGAAAGAGATTTAGTACTGCTTTATGATTAAGTGAATGATAAGCTGGGGGCAAGAAAATTCGAGCACATGTGGCACGGGCCTTATATTATAAAGCAAGTTTTGCAAAAAGGGGCCTATGAGTTGATTGATTATGAAGGGAATCCTCTCGATAAGCCCCGAAATGGACTTTACTTGAAAAAGTATTATGCGTGAATTTCATGCACTTTGGTTTGTACATATGTGTGTTTTTAGCAGATGTGTTGTGTGTATGTTTTCATGTTTTTGGCTTGGTGTGTAGGCGTGATTGCCGCTTATTGTGTCTTTTGCTTCTTGTGTAGATGTCTGGTGCACCTTACGTTGGTTTCATTGATGGTGCCTGCTGCAGTACTCGCAATTTGTCTTCTGCGGCATGGGTGATCTACGATCCTCATGGTGAGTTGATAGACCTTCAAGGTGTTTGTCTAGGTTGTACCACGAACAACGTCGCTGAATATAGTGTTTTTATTGAGTTACTGGCCGAGGCGATTAATCTCGGTATTCGTGCATTGGTTGTGAACCTGGGCTCTCAGCTTGTTGTCCACCAGCTCAATGGGTGATATTCCATTAGAGACCATCGGATTTTAAGGTTGTATTTACGTGTTAAATTGTTAGAAAGGAATTTTGTTTCATTATATATTAGCATATTCCATGACGATTAAACACGCTAACTGATGCATTGGCTAATCATGTATTAGATAGACATTTGCGTAACATATAATCAAAACAGCATACAAGAAGCATGTAAAACACAATAATAAACCATAGGAATATGTATATATATAGATATATATATCTATATATATATATATCTATATATATATATATATATATATATATATATATATATATATATATATATATATATATCGTGTGGCGCACCTAGGCGCTCAAAAAATAAGTGTACATGTCCAAATAAAGTCTGTTTTCTCCATACATATGAGACACATGTCTCTCAAAAATCACCAGCAGGAAATAAAAAACCTAGGCGACTACTGAGGTGGGTTGTGCTCTCTGTAGCACACCACCGCTCGTGCCACCCGCCTCAATAGGCAGTGCACCCTGGGTTCCACTCCTACTGTGTGGATCTAGAATGCTATGGGGACCTCCTCGATCCCCATGTAATCTGGAATCCCTGTTGTTAGGCCCTCAAGGTTTCGGGCCACTGTCTCCACCGTATCATCAGCTAGAGGAGCCAAGGCTAGTGTTGCAATGCCCTGTGCATCCCTTCGTGCCTCTGGAGCCAGCCCAACGGGTCTCACTAGTCCTACATCTGCATACCATAGCATTCGTCATTAGGACATATACATGAAAAATTCAAAAAACATCATAAAAATAATAATGCAAAAAATGTGATCAAGTGTCTTACCACCATCATCCCACTACTCTCCAGCAGGCAGCTGCATGTCAGGATCTCCGCGGAAGTCCATGCCGGCATATGGCCAATCCTCCACGAATATCGTCTAGCACTCTAGCCACTCTCAGAATAGTGTCCCCCATGCCACTGGTCGTCCGCCACCTCCTCGTGGCATGACGTGTGCCCATCATGTGGCCCTAGTCTCACGTGGTCTGGGCAAATCCAAATCCATGTCTTGTAGCTACAATTTCGGCACCCGCTCCAGCTTGAGTGGGACTAGGATGGATCCATAACCAAAATGCTTCTTCTCTCCTCGACGGCAGTTGGTGAGTTTCCTCTTCATGTTCATCGTCACTGTTTCTGCCCAGTTAAACATGGTTGGATTGAGACATTCGAGAGCCAGCTGGAGATGGGTCTTCGAAACCTCGTGTTAGGCTTGGGAGCCCGTTGCCTATGTCACCATGAAAAGCATAGCACGAAGGACCACATCATCCACTATTTGGATTGCCACCTTCCCACTCCTCGTCTTGCGTGCCCATGGGCACACTTGAGCCATCAACATCTCTAAGGAATCACCCCCGGGTCGCTGCCCCTCCAAAATGGGTCTCTCACCTTGACGAGACAGCCCGGTCAAAAAATATATGTTTGTAGCATCAAACTTGATATCCCGGCCTCGGATGATGAATTTCCCATCTGTGGGATTCCAGACCCGGATCAGTAGCTCCAGTAAATCAGGCTGTGACCGAAGGTGTGGAGTCAGGAAGAATTTGAGCAATCCACATGCTCGTAATGCATTTTGGCACCCTGCATCAGCGAAAGCTTCTATGTCATTATCGTCATGCATCCATTCTTGCCAGACAAATGCCATTATCACCTGCATGACAAAAAAATCGAATTAGCACTTTCTTTACCAAATTCAACGCGTAATTTGCATATAAAAAATAAGTTCGCGGCCATCGCGGAAGTACATCACTTTTCCGCAATGATCGGAGCACATTATGTGTCAATTTTTTCGGTCATCGCGGACCCGAAGGCTATACCTGCAATGACCGAGGGGTGGAGCTTGGTCCAAAAAACCCGCCTTAACTAACACATTTAACGTTCAAAATGCATGAAAAAGGTATGGAATTGAAGCACAGGACAAAGACTAATTACCTGGAACAAGTTTCGGGGTGAATGATGGACGAACAAAGCCATAATTAGCTCGCCAAATTTGGTAATCCAAAATGCTCCACGGTGAAATGAACAGTAACTATGGTAAAAATAGTTGAATTAACCCCTTTTTATAGTAATTTTTGGAAATTTAAAAATGATATTTTGTAAATTTGGGTTTTTTCTCATTTTTTGTCACATGGTTGGTCAAAATATGGTTTTTTAACTATGTTTTTATGATTATTGTTCATTTTATATCGAATGGGTTTACATTTGACGTGCTTTGTGCAGAGCTACAGGTAGTGGAATTTGTGTACACTTGATTCGAAAGGTCGCCTTTAAGCTCTTTTCCAACTTAAAAAATGAAAAGATAGTCGAGTTGTTCCTCTTGACTTGTTAAAAGAAGTAAGGGGTAGTCGCCTTTAAGCTCTTTTCTGACCGTGTAAAAATGAAAAGATTATCGAACCTTTGTCATTTCAGGCTCGTTATCGGTTATGAAACGACATGATTCTAATCGCTTTTCTACTTTTTTGGGTCGAAGTCACTAGTTACGAAAAGTACTCCTCAATCGTAATGGTCGAGCGGTTCTTTCGAGTATTTTTTTATACTTTTTCGGGCTCGAGAGACACAAATTTAACGAAAAAGGACCCCCCCTAGAGTTTTCTTTTCCGTGTCTTTTTCAAACTCTCTAAACATGAAAAAGACTTCGAGTTTTACCTATGTCGAACTTGTTAAACTCTGACGACATTGGACTCGTCACCATGACGAGACTCGAGCTTCTCCTTCCTAGGGCTCGTTAAAATATTACTAGGTTGGACTCAACAAAAGGTTTATCATTAATTGTTTATGGTAGCTAGTCACTCTTGAACATTGACACTTTTGCTTCTTGTCGGGTTGGGACATCCATACGTTGTCATTTGGCCTTCCGCAGGTTTGGGTTGTCATTTAGCCTCATTCCATCCGATTCATGCCATCTCTATCAAGCCTTTGATCCCTTGGTATCTGAATGATGCCACCCTCTGGAGTCATGTCGTCGACATGTTCAAGAGTATAATCCTTCTGTAGTTTACACCCTTTCCTTCTCCTCTGATACTATGTTTCGCCATCTATCACTTGTTCTTTATCTCGTGTCGTTGATGGGGGAAACATTATGGCCCTCCTATGATGGGTCGTCTCCTGTCGACATCAGCTCGTTATCTAGGAGATTGATCTAGAGATCCTCTTTGATACCTTAGAGCTTGCATGACTCAATGGCAAGTTCTTCGCACCTAACGGTCGACTTTCATCATTAGTTGTCGATTGGGTGATTCCACGAGTGTTCGACTCCAGCTCTTTTTTCACACTTCGTGGACTGTGCTAGACAATACCTTGAGAACCATTGGCATTATTGGTGGTTTCTCTCGCGCTTGTTAACAGTTTTTCGCATTGACTGGTAATCAAGCGATTTTCTATCATGCTCAACTTCAGCACATTTATTCGCATGTTAGGATTTTTACTATGATCATATGGGTTCAAGACCTCGAACTCAGATTACATATCTTCAGGTTGCGTGGATCGGTTTATGATTACATGACTCATTGATGGATGGCTGCGACCATACCTGAGTCTTCATGGATGGCTGCACCCATGCCTAGACTACATGTGCTTCATTATCAGAGATATCAGTTGTACTTGCATGCAGGTTCTTCCAGATGGTGTTATAGTTCAACCAGTTTTGCAAAGCATTTCACCCCTCCCACTCTCTCAGGCTTCATACTTTAGGGGGCATCTGTTACATAGTAATTTGTCACTGTCTTCATTCTAGTCTTCCTACTGTGTCATGTGTCCAAGTCATACATGCTCATATTAGACAAATGCTCTCTAATGTTGCCAAATGACCCAATTTTTCCTAAGTTATCTGCCTCATCGTGTATGTTGGCTAAATAAATGCGCTGAAGGGAGCTCTTAAATAGTCCAAAAGCACTGCCATCGCGGAAGTACACCTGATTCCCACAATGGTCCAATTTTATGTGCCAGCGGGAGGTTGCTTGTAATCTTCAGCGATGACCTAACTAGCTATGTTATTCAATAGCGATTTCAGCGCTATAGATCAGTGATGTACCCACGATGATCCAGATTGGGCGAATTTGTTCCAACATTCGGCCTTCCAGATGACTCCAGACTTGGTTGTTGGCATAGTTTGTATCGCCCTCCTTTCTCTGGCATGGTTGTTCCATCATTTGTGCTACCTTCCTTGGAGATAAGCTCACTCTTCCACCTTTCATGGAGACTCCTTCTCCTATTTAAACTCTCACCATTGCTATGCACTGCTAGTTTTTGGGATAGTTACTGATAGTTGGCTAGTTGAGTAGTGTTGTTAGTGTTTGTGAGTTTGCTAGATAGCTGGTGTGAGTGTGACAAATGAGGGATTGTTGATAGCTTGTGGAAGGTTGTGAAGTGCCCTTAATCTTGTGTAAAAATTTTGAGTGAGAGAGACTTGTATGTTGGGAGATCCAACTTCAAAGAGTGAATGCTTGAGGAACATGCTGGTTGGATCCCTCTGAAAAGGCTTGTGACGTCAAGACTTTGGTTGTAAGCTTACTCTTCTTTCATTATTAATGTAATCAATGATGTTTTCCTATGTCTTGTATGTAATGTACTTGATATCTCATGACTTCTTGACTTTGTGAGTAAATAGATCATTGTTGTTCTGGTTACGTGCTTTGTTGTATTTCCTTTACATTGTTTTAGGTTGATTACTCATTAGGAGAAGGAATCGAAAGCTAGAGCAGCGCAATAGAACTCCATTGACCACTGGTTAAGGTAGGCCTCCAACTATGACTGTTTAAGGAAAGCTATTGTTGATTTGTCCTTGTTTGTGACTAGACCCACTCTAGGGCTAGAGGGGTTGCCTCTGCCCGCAAAGGGAACACTTTCCTGCATCACAAGGTACTCTGCAGTTCATGGTTACCTGGTAATCCTTTTTACGTAGATCATCTAGAGTATTCATTTGATCTTTTTGACTACTTAAACTTAAAATATCATCCGAGCATTTGTCGTTTCGAGCTCATTTCCAATCGAAAGTGATAGAGTCATCCTTGCTTCTTTCTCGACTCGTAAAACATGAAAGAGCACCAGGTTTTTGATGTGTCTTTAAAAATTGTTGCCCACGATCTTCTAACATCCTATTAGTCTCTTCAAGACCAAATCATAATCATTCCTTAAAGTTCATTTTAAAGCCTTGAACTTTACTCTCTTTTCCTGATACTTGAGACAAAGGCATCATGGCTGAACCATTTGGTTCACCTAGTTCCTCTTCCTCTCCTCTGTCTGAAAGATTGTCAGAGGAGTCATTTCCTGAATTGCCGCAGTCACTTGAGGACAAAGGTGCTAAACTCAGAATTGTTCTGAGCATTCAGCCTTTGTCATCTCATCCTCCACCTCCTTCAGATACTGGGTCACTGTCTGATATTGGCCTAGAATCCCCAGACAATCCTGTCCAGACTCCTGAGAATTTGCTGACTACTGAAAGTCAGCTTGGACTGGTTGTATATCCTCTAAATCTGTTGTTCGACCCTGTTGAGATATCATCGCAGTGTCTGTACAGTCCATACGATCATCCAAGTATTTCTTTGGAGTTATCCCCTCGAACGTCTTCAATCGCTCGTTGTCGCTTGTTTCCACCCATGGAGCCCGAAGGCGACGCTTCAGTCCCATCTCAGGACCACTCGGAGGTTTCCACTCCACACATTGTTGAAGAGGAAGAACATTAGTTTCCTCATGAAGGTTTCCCTTACACGAGAAGCATTCCTATCAGTATTTATATGGATTTACTCCCTAATTGTGTGACTTTAGCACAATTGCTCTGAGGCACATGTAGTGCCTCGTCACTTTATCATAACCCTGTTTGGGCATCTGGCTCTATGCCTACCATAGGTCCGTTCATTCAAAACCCAACCTCCCAACAGACGATGGTTTCTATAGTTACCTCGGTCCCGATGCAACCCACCGTTCTGAACCCTCTTGTCTCATCTGTCCAAGTCACCCGTCTAGTTCAACCGACAGTCTTGATTCATGTTATTGTCGGTTCTTCGACCTCTCTAGTAAGTGGACAAGTTGTGCCACCACTTGGGGGGCAGAATCTAAATGTTTCTATGGTTTTAGGCACAACCAATGTGAGCATCTCACAACCTCACATGGTTGGGATGAACCAGCCTTCTTCTAGTGCTCTTCAAAACCCTGTTGGTCCTGTTGGATCAAGCAATGTCCAGTACCAACAGGTCCAAAATCCCGTTGGTCCGTCTGGGTCAGGAAATTTCCAGTATCAGCAGCCTTATGAAACTTAAGTTCAGAACCAAACTCCTTATGTTCCATATGGTTCCCAAGGAATGGTCAATCCACCCTACGTCCTACATCGTGGACAGTATGTTCAGCCTGGTCCATCCTCCTTTCCTGGTGGCTATGGCCAGATACAGTTCAGAAATTTTCAAGGTCTCAATCCGGGAATGATTCAAGTACCCTTGCAGCAGCAAGGACAGCCTTTGTATCAACAAGGGAAACCTTTGCTACAGCAAGGGCCATTTGTGCAGCAACAGGGGCAGATGAAATCGCAGCAAGGACAACTGCAACAACCACAAGGGAAACCCTCGCAACAGTTGCAGCAAACCATGCAGCCGCAAATGCAGTATGCTCAACAAACTTCCTAGCCTATGTCTTCGCAAGGCCAACCTCTGCAACCGCAGGGACAGCCTTTGCAGCCGCAAGGTCAGCCCTTGCAGCAGCCAAGCCAACCGAGCAGTAGCAACCCTCATATACATATCAACAGGGTCAACCCTTGCAAGGACAAGGTTAGGGTTAAGTCCTGTAGTAGTAGGCCCAAAATCCTAATGTCCAAGGGCAACAGGTTCAGAATCCTTTTGTCCAAGGGCAGCATGTCTAAAATCCCTATGTCCAAGGGTAGCAAGTGCAGAATCCTTATGTCCAAGGGAAGCAGGTCCAAAATCCTCTTATTCATGGGCAGCAGGTTCAACAGCCGTATGTCCAGGGACAATAGGTGTAGTATCCATATGTCCAAGGTCAATAGGCTCAGCAGCCTTTTAACTCGTATGTTGCTTATCAACAACCTATGGTTGGATAGTTTCAAGGCTTTCAAGGTCAAAATCCTCCCTACGAGCAAGGTAACCTATAGTGGGAGAAAAATCAAATGCTTTATGGACAGAACCCTCCACTATGGGGCCAAAATCCTTACCAGTAGGGATGGTCTCCTCCGGTTGGACCGCTTATCGACCTCCAATGCCTTTCAATACTCAATTGTTGTTCTTGGCTACACTAGAGTTGCCAGATATGTATTGACTTACGAATAATACAATTCTTCATTTGCCATACTGGCCTCTTGTTCCATCCGAGATCCCGAGTGATTGTCCAAAGTTCGATGGAAAATCAAAAGAAGATCCCCAATCCCATGTGATGACATATCACCTCTGGTGCTCTTCGAATTCTTGCATTGATGATTCTATTCATCTCCATCTTTTCCAACGAACTCTTATAAGCGCTACAACCAAGTGGTACATTGATCTTCCTCGAAGTACTTGTTGGAGAGGTAAATCCCCTCTATGGATAGAGGCGATCCCTACTATCCCAGAATGGGTCTAGCAACAATCAATCAATGCTACTGTGCAAGTTCCTAATTGCAAATAGAAGAGAGGCAATGAACACCTACTTGGATTCCAACGCTATTGTTTGATGAAGAGATGCCGCTCTCGCTCCTTCGCTCTGGCCGGTCGCGATCCTCCACGATCTCCGTGAATAGATACCTGCACACACGAAGAGAAAGACAAACACAAGCGTGAAATCTAATAAAAGCAATTATACATCAGTCAGAAAGGATGTAATTCACATTAACCATTACAAAGACAAATGAGAATGGAACCATAACAGTAGTCATCTATTATTAATCAATAACAGAGAAAGGTACAACCAAAGTTCTGACGTTGAGTCCTTCTCAAGAGGGTCCAGCCAGCAAGTCTCTTAAGCATTCACCCTTGGAGGTAGATCTCCCAAAACAAAATCTCTCTCTCACACAAGAAATACTCACAACCTTCCTTAAGCTTCCTCTAGCACATCCACACTTGTCACACCAACTACCTACTAGCAGCAGCAATCTAAGCACTATGAATTCCACACTATCCAAACTAGCTGCTCATGGCAATGGTGGAGGTTTAAATAGGAGAAGGAGTCTCCATGAATGGTGGGAGGATGGGCTTATCTCCAAGGAAGGTGGCTCAAATGACGAACAGACATGCCATAGAAGGTAGGGCGACATTCACAAGGCTAACAACCAGGTCTAGAGTCATCTGGAAGGCTGGTTGTTAGAACAAACTCGCCCAAACAGGATCAGCGCGGGTGCATAACTGAATTGTAGCGCTGACAGCGCATCTCAATAACGGAGCAGGCTATGTCAGCGCGGCTTAATACTTTCATAGGATGTGCTGGCTCATGAAATTCGACCAGCGCGGAAAACCCGTGTGCTTCCGTGCTGGCAGCGCATCAGTTACACTATCAGCCGCCAGTCAGCGTGGTTATTTTAATAACAGTCGCGCTGATGAAATAAATTTTGGCAAAGTGGGTCATTTGGCCAGTTTAGAGAGCATGAGCATGGTGCATTTGATTTCATGACACAGTAGGGAGACTGACAGGGAGACAGTGACAAATTACTGCGTAACAGATGCCCCCTAAAGCATGAAGCCCGAGAGAGTGGGAGGGGTGAAATGCTTTACAAAACTGCTGAACTGGAACGCCACCAGGAAGGACCTGCACGAATGTACAACTGATATCTCGATTACATGTAGTCTAGGCATGGGCGCAGCCATCCAAAAGACATACGAAGAAGGTCTGTGGTATGGACACAGCCACCCAGCTGAAGAGACCATGATGATAAGAAGGTATGGTCGCAGCCATCCCAAAGACTCAGGTATGGGCGCAACCATCGATCAATGAGTCATGTAATAATAATCCACAAAATCGCAGCCTGGTTGGTAACAGGCAAAAACCAGGGTCTTGCGCTCCATCCCAACCCGAACAAAGTACAAGTCCAAGCATGTGAATACATGAGTTGAAGTCGAACATGCATGAACATCGTCTGATTACCAGCCAATGATGAAAACTGTTAACAGACGCGACAGGTACCACCAATAATGACAATGGTCCTCAAGGTACTTATAGGTACAATCCGCGACATGTGAATCAATGAGCCGGTGTCAAACACCCGCAGAATCATCCGATCGGATGCCAATGATGAAAACCTCACGTCAAACACGAAGAAACTGCCATTGAGGCATGCAGGCTCTAAGGCACCTGAAGGGAGTCTCTAAGTCACTTTCCTGGATGATGAGCTGAAGTCGACAAGAAGTAACCTTGATCGAAGGTGGGCCATAATGTTTCCCACATCATCGACACGAGACAAAGAAGGATAAAATATTTTGTGTGAGACATCAGAGGGAGGTGGTAAGTTTGCAGAGGTCAACTTCTCTTGAACATATCGACGGCACGAGAGCGGATTTGGCAGTATCTGACATCAAGTGAGCAGAGGTCATGGTGACAAGGCAATGAGCAGATGAGAGGTCAAATAGGATAACCCAAACCCATGGAGGCTAGTGTAAAACAAGATGAGAAATGCCCACCCAGACACGAATGCAGAGGAGTGCCATGTTCAAGAGCGACATACTGCCGACACGACCATTATTACAGTTTCAATTCCCCCACCATTTCTGGCAGGTACCCCGATTATTTTTGGAGGACAAGCTTGACGGGGATAGCATATGCTTGGAAAGGCGTCATTTCGACGATGTCCGATGTCATTAAGTTTTAACAAGCCTGACAAAGGAAGAACTCGGCGTCTTTTCTTGTTTAGAGAGTCTGAAAAGACAGCGGAAAAGAAAACTCCAGGGGGGTCCTTTTTCGTAAAGTTGTGTCTCCCGAGCCCGAAAAAGTATAAAACAATGCTCGAAAGAACCGCCCGACCAGTATGATCGAGGAGTACTTTTCGTGAATAGTGACTTCGACCCGAAAAAGTAAAAAAGCGGTCGGAAGTACGTCGTTTTAGAGCCAATAACGAGTGCGAAACGACAAACACCCGACAATCTTTTTAAGTTAAACAGTCGAAAAAAGAGCTTTAAAAGTGACCGCCTCTCGTTCCTTTTAACGAGCTGAAAGGAAGCTCGGCCATCTTTTCTTGGTTTATGTCGGAAAAGAGCTTAAAGACGACATTTTTTGGGACCAAGTGTACATAGAACCGTTATGACCACGCCGGTTACTAGAATCTGCACAAGGACACTGCATGCATAAATCTGTTCAACACATTAAAAAACATAGTAAAACATGCATAAAAGCATAATATAGCGACGTTAGTGCTAAATCTATGGTGAAAACATGACAAAAAACCCACATTTATAAAAAACCATGGTCAATTATAAGTTTTTACCATAAATAGGGGGGGTAAAAACCATTTTTTACCATTGTTACCATTCTGAGTTGTGAAGAACGTTGTGGAGCTGCGAGGTTGACGGAGCGATTTCCAGCCCGTGCGGACACCATTCATCCGGCAGTTTGTTCCAGGTAGGTTCTCCTCTCCCTGCGCTTCATTTTGAGCCTTTTTTGCAGCATTTCCACGGTGGGATTTGGGCGTTTGGGAAAATTCTTTGAGCGTTGATGCACTCTCGGTCAGCGCGGATTTCCCGCTCGGGTCTGCGCTGATCGATTAAATTTACACACACCACCTCTCGGGTCAGCGCGGAAAACACATGTGCTTCCGCGCTGACCCAAGGAAAAAACAACGGGGCGTCATGATCAGCGCGACTGTTTTAAAAACAGCTGCGCTGAAGCCGTAAAGTTTTGTTTTTAAGAAATTGAACGTACAAACTCCAACGGCTAGCGCTCTAATATTTTTTCATGGTCATGCAGGATGCAATGGCATTTTTTTGGCAAGAGAGGGCTCACGATAATGAAGATATAGCAGCTTATGCCAATACGGATTGCCGAAATGCAATGCGGGCATGCGGATTCCTAAAATTCTTCCTCACTCCGCGCCTGAGAGCGCAACCTGATCTCCTCGAGCTCTTAATCAGAGCTTGGAACCCAGTTGATGGAAAATTCACGATCCGTGGCCGTGATATCGAGTTCGATCACATGGAAATTTATTTTTTGACTGGGTTGTCACGCCGGGGCCAGATGCCCATTCTGAAGGGGCAACGGCCCAGCGGTGAGACCCTTGACCAGCTCATGGCTCGAGTGTGCCCACGGGCTGTTAAAACACGGAGTGAGAAGGTGGGTATTCTGACGGTAGACGACATGGTTCTTCGCACCATACTCTTCATGGTGACACGGGCAGCGGGTTGCTTGGCCAATCATGAGGCCTCAAAGACCCACTTACTACTAGCTCTTGAGTGTTTACAGCCCACCGTATTCAACTGGGCAGCAGCAGTAACGATCAGCATGAAGAGGAAACTGAGCAACTGTCGACGCGGAGAGTCGAAGCAGTTCGGTTATGGGTCGCTCTTACTTCTGCTCATGCTGGAGCGGGTTCCGGCCTTACAGCTACAGGGCATCGTCATAGATCCACCCAGAGGTCCCCGGGAGACAAGGGCCAGTCGATGGGGCCATGTCATGCCGCGCGGAGGTGGCGGCCGCCCAGTTGCATGGGGTGTTTATTTTCGAGAGTGGTTGGATCGGCAGGTCATTTTCGTAGAGGACTAGCCATATGCCGATATCGACTTCCGTGGTGATCCTGACATGCCACTGCCTGCGGGAGAGCAATGGGACGATGGAGGTATGACACTTGATCTCTTTTTTAATTTTTATCTTTTATAATGTTTTTTAATTTTTCATGTACATGTCTTGACAAATGCTATGATGTGCAGATGTGGGACCCGTGAGACCCCTTGGTCTAGCCCCAGAGGCACGGAGAGAGGGACAGGGCGCTGGAGCCCTAGCCTTGGCTCCTCCAGGAGTCAACACACCGGAGATTGTGTTGCAGAACCTTGAGGGTTTACTGGTGGGAGTGCCAGATTACCAGGGGATCGAGGAGGTCCCCATAGCATCTCAGATCCACACAGTGGGGGTGGAACCCAGAATGCACCGCCTTTTGAGGCGGGTGGCACGGGCAGTCGTGTGCTATAGAGAGCACAACCCACTACAGTAGACATCTAGGTTTTATTTCCATTGATGTTTTTTGAGAGACACATGTCTCAGATGTACTGAGAACATCGGCTTTACTTCAGACATATACACTTATTTTTGAGCGCCTTAGTGCGCCACATGATATATATATACCGATTTTGGATGGATCTTTTACATATGATGATGTTTTATATGCTATGCAAATGTCTAACACAAATGTGATCTAATTGTATCAGTTGCACAACATGCGATCCACATATTTTCATTTTTTATGCAAGCTTAAAAGCACACATGCGAAACACACATGCAAACTATGCTTGGAAAAGAATTTATTTACATATGCTTATTCTATGGTCTTATTATGCTTTCTATGTCTTCTTGTATCATGTTTATCTATTACGCAAATGTCTGTCTAACACATGGTTTGCCAATGCATCAGTTAACGTATTTAATCGTCTCGGAATGTGTTGATATGTGATGTAATCAAAATTCCTTTCTAACAATCTTACACGTAAATACAACCTTAGAATGCGTTGGTCTCTGACGGAATATCGCCCGTTGAGTTGATGGACGACAAGTTGAGAGTCTAGGTTCACCACCAATGCACGAATGCCGAGATCGACTGCTTCGGCAAGTAATTCAATTACAGCACTGTATTCGGCAACATTGTTGGTGGTACGACCCAAGCATACGCCTTGAAGATCTAGCAACTCGCCGTGAGGATCGTAGATCGCCCACGCCGCAAAAGACAAATTGCAAGTGCTACGGCAGGCACCATCAGCGAAACCAACATAAGGTGTACTAGACATCTGCACAAGAAGCAGAAAACACAATAAGAGGCAAACACGCCTTCACACCAAAGCAAAACAAGAAATCATGCACACATAACACTCTTGCTAAGAACACACGCATGTACAAACTAGGTGCACGAAATCATGCATAGTATTTTTTCAAATAGAGCCCATTGCGGGGCTTGTCGAGAGGATTTCCTTCATAGTCGATCAGCTCATATGCCCCCTTTTGCAAAACTCTCTTCACGATATAGGGGCCTAGCCACATGGATTCGAGTTTACCTGCCCCCAGCTTATCCTTAGCTTGATCATAGAGCAGTACTAGATCTCCCTCAACAAAGGAATGAGGTTGAATGGTATTGTCGAAGTGAGCCTTAACCCTCTTCTTCTACGCTTCAATAGCTAGAGAGGCTAAGCGACGAGTCTCATCTAGCCGCTCTAAATAAAGAAGTCGTTCCTCCACCGGAGTGGTGTTGGGAAGCAACTCGACAGCCAACTTTAACGAAGGAATCTCACACTCAACAGGAAGGGTGGCCTCCAGTCCATAAACAAGCTGAAAAAGAGTGAAACCGATGGCATCCTTCACGGAGGTTCGATAGGTCCACAAGGCGGGGAACAACATCAGATGCCAGTTAGACTTGTGCGTATTCACAGTACGTTGGAGCATTGTGATCAAAACTTTGTTCACAGCTTCAACTTGGCCGTTGGATTGAGGGTAATACGGCGTCGAACTATCTTGACGCAAGCCTAGCTGGGTCGTTAGTTCTGTCATCATGTGATTACGGAAATGTTTTCCGTGATCCGTGACGATAGCCTGGGGGACTCTGAACCGAGTAATGACATGATTAAACAAAAACTGCGTCGCTGTGTAACCGTCTTCGTTCAATGTAGGCATCGCTTCGGCCCATTTGGTGAAATAATCCACGGCAACGATGATATACCCATGCCCCCCAGCCGAATGAGGGTTACAGGACGTATAATCGATGCCCCATTTGGAAAATGGACCTACGGTAACAACAGGGTGCAGTGGTGCAAGAGGTACACGCATTTTCCGGTGGTAGACCTGACATTCATGACATGCACGGACGGCAAGGATGCAATCCTTGAAGATAGAAGGCTAGAAATAACCAGCACGGAGGATTTTCTGGGCAGTGGCATATCCGGACATGTGGCCGCCACAAGCACCAGAGTGGCAGTCATTCAACACCCGCTCAGCCTCCTCGAGAGTCAAACATCGGCGGAGAACAGAATCAACGCCGAGGCGGTACAGGGTATCGCCAATAATGCGATAGGGTTGAGATTGGTGACGAATCCTCCGTCGAGCGTCTTTCGATACATTGGGACGGAAGGAAGACGTCTGCAAATATACGATGATGTCCCCATACCAAGGGTCGAGGGTGCTGATTAGAAACAATGTTTCATCCGGGATATGCTCTTCCGAACGAGATGGTGCAGAAGGGGATGGCAAAGAACAGAGCAATTCTGCAAAGACCAGAGACTTCTTAGACTTGGCAGCAGTAAATTCCAAGTCAAACTCTTGTAGGATTACGATCCATTTCGAGTACTTGCCCCCCAGCAGCTGACGCGACAAGATGTACGTCATTGGGTTGCAGTCGGAAATCATGGTCGTAGTGCGCAACAGGATATAGTGCCGGAATCATTGGACAGCGCAGATAAATGCCAATGCCAACTTCTCGACATAAGCGTAGTGAGTTTCCGTATCCAAGAGATTGCGACTAAGGTAATAGATAACGTGCTCATTTCCATCATCATCATCCTGCACCAGAACCATGCCGATGGTGGTGTCAGCGGCAGCTAGATAGAGAGTATAATCACGATGGTAGTTCGGAGGTCTTAAGAGTGGAGCCGAGACAAGGAGGTCCTTGAGTCGCTCGAAAGACTCCTGGGCGATGGCATCCCAACGAAAGGGTGTGTCTCGCTTTAATAACCGTGTAAAACCCTTAGCCACCTCGGCATAATTCGAAATGAATCGTCTAAGGAAATTCGCTTTGCCCTGCAAGCTCTGCAATTGCTGCAAAGAGGCAGGGGGAGGAAGGTTCAAGATGGCCTCAACTTTGAGGGGATCCAGATGGATGCCTTCTCGGGAGACGATGAACCCGAGCAGTCGGCCTGATTCTATGTAGAAGACACACTTATGAGGATTAAGCCTAATGCGGTAGTGTCGACAGTGGAGAAAAATCTCGCGAAGATGAGAGGGATGATCCTGACGCTTAGCTGAATGAGCTGGAAGGTCATCCAGATAAGGTTGTACAATGTGACGAATATCATGAAAGGCATAAGACATTACACGTTGAAATGTAGCATCGGCATTCTTTAGACCGAAAGGAAGCTTCTTATAGGCGAAGGTGCCCCACGGACAAATAAAAGCCGCCTTATGCTGGTCCGTGGGTGCAATGTTGATCTGGTTATAGCCAGAGAAGCCGTCCATAAACGAGTAAATTTCACTTCCTGCGCACTCGTCAATAAGCTGATCGATGAAGGGCGTAGGGAAGTTATCCTTCGGACAGGCACGATTGATATCACGGTAGTCAACACAGACCCGGATAGTGCCCTGCTTTTTATTCACAGGGACTATATTAGACACCCAATCCATAAGGGGAATGGGGTAAATGAAACCAGCTTTAAGAAGCTTTTTGACTTCGGCCTTGATGGCTGCAGCCTTTCGGGGGTGCACAGGGCGTAAGTGCTGATGAACAGGCTTAGCACCTGGGTATGTAGGTATTTCGTGTACCACTATACTAGGATCGATGCAGGGCATTTCCTCATAGGACCATGCGAAGACATCACGAAATTCGCGAAATAGAACAGTATAGAGTTGAACTTCCTCTAGAGTGCAAGTGACTCCGATATGAATGTGCTCAATGATCCCTGGTTTGACAGAGATGGCGATCGGTTGGGTTTGCGTGATATTTCCCATATTTCCCTCTGAAGACACTTGATAAAGCTGGATGGGTGTTTGGAGGGGCGGGGATGGGACACACGAAGCAAACTGCTCGAGACATGTGGTCATTTCCAGATGGGGAGGGAGAAACGAAGAGCGGTGGTGGTGATCTGACCAAGGGAGCTCTTCGAGAGACATTGTCTCTATGATGGCTTCGTCGGAAGGAAATATTTCCTTCAATGGATCTGAAGTAGCCTCATCTCCTAGCCAAAGGAAATGATCATACGAATCGGGAACACTGCTCGGGAGAGCAGGTTCATCAGGGGGAGCTGATGCAGCGACAATCTCGATGTAGTTGAGTTCGGCAGGACTCAACGGCATCATATCACCCCAAGAGTCTTCCTGATTAGCAGGAGGAAGAACCCACGGATCAGAGCGTATGAATATCATGTTAATAGGGGTGAGATTCGGAGGTGGGAGGGGAAAGACTCCCATTAAATTGGGATCTTTGAAAATTCCGGCACCCACGCTCTCGAGTGACTTAGAGGTATGCTCCACGAATGGCACATTACCTTCAGAAGAAGAGGCGAAGAAGGAGAGCTGGTCCACCGTGACAATCTTCCCCTGGTGAGGGAAACGAATGACACGGAATAGGGAGGAAGCCACGGCTTGCATGGCGTATGTCCAGCTCCGTTCGAGGAGGAGGTTGTAGGTGAGATTGGCGTCAACAACTTCGACCTCCACTTCTACGGTCTTCCCTTCCAAAGAGATGGGCAAGCGTTGGAGGATACCGTAAGGACGGGACTCTCTTCCATCGAAATCTTCTAACGTCGTAGGAGACTGACTCAAAGTAGGGGAACCAATCGCCTTCCAGCAAGCAACGGACATGATGCAGGTTGAGGCACCTTCATCAATAACCGTACGATGAATCGTTCTACTATTGATGATGACCTGTATAAGGAAAGCAACTTGGTGAGGCAGTCTCTGTGTAAAACCCTCGAGATCAAAACAAATCAAATCTGAATCTGTCGGGTCGATGCCACCAATAGCTGATAACAAGGACTTCCTCTGGGAGGGGCAGCTCTGGAGGACTTCTACAGCAGACATAGCAGACGGAGCCTGAGCTAAGTCCTCAACAATGCTATAGTGCTGGGCAGCACGAGCATTAGGGTTGTAAGATGAATTCCTGAGTACACCTTTCGGAGGGGGTCGGGGGATCGTCTCAGTGCTGGGCCTTTCGATGTGGAGAGGACCTGAACTAGACGGAGGAGCGTTGGAGGGAACCTCCGGCTCTTTCCCGGCACGAGATAGATAGTCTTTCGCTCGAGTCGAAACATGGATGGGAATCGTTCCAGCCATGAACACTTGAGAACCAAACGAGGAAGAGGGTTGAGACGGGTCTGCCACCATTTGAGTCTGCTAGGAAGGGAAAGGCTCTTTAAGCACGGCAGGAGCCCCAGGAGCACCTTTCAATAACCGACTAACTTCGGACCGCCTTGGGCAGTCCTTAGTGTAGTGATCCTCATCACAGATGAGACAAGGATACTTAGGTTTTCGTTTAGCTCCTTCCTCGGGTGGAGGCTTAGGGGCATCCTACTTGGGTTATCCAGATTTATCTTTAGCCTTTCCTTTCTTTTTCCCTTTTTAGGATTTATTCACCGCGATGGACTGAATGGCGTTTACCTCGGAGGTACTTCCAGGATTAGATTGGCCCTGAGGGGCATTTCCATTAGAAGTGTTCTATTTTTGCTTCCCAGGGTTCGCGGCCGATTTCTTCGATGACGAATTAACAGAGCCAATGACTCCATCCCCAGCAGAGTCGCCAAATTGTTGGAGAGGTAAATCCCCTCTACGGATAGAGGCGATCCCTACTAGCCCAGAATGGGTCTAGCAACAATCAATCAATGCTACTGTGCAAGTTCCTAATTGAAAATAGAAGAGAGGCAATGAACACCTACTTGGATTCCAACGCTATTGTTTGATGAAGAGATGTCGCTCTCGCTCCTTCGCTCTGGCCGATCGCGATCCTCCACGATCTCCGTGAATAGATACCTGCACACACAAAGAGAAAGACAAACACAAGCGTGAAATCTAATAAAAGCAATTATACATCAGTCAGAAAGGATGTAATTCACATTAACCATTACAAAGACAAATGAGAATGGAACCATAATAGTAGTCATCTATTATTAATCAATAACAGAGAAAGGTACAACCTAAGTTCTGACGCTGAGTCCTTCTCAAGAGGGTCCAGCCAGCAAGTCTCTTAAGCATTCACCCTTGGAGGTAGATCTCCCAAAACAAAATCTCTCTCTCTCACAAGCAATACTCACAACCTTCCTTAAGCTTCCTCTATCACATCCACACTTGTCACACCAGCTACCTACTAGCAGCAGCAATCTAAGCACTATGAATTCCACACTATCCAAACTAGCTGCTCATGGCAATGGTGGAGGTTTAAATAGGAGAAGGAGTCTCCATGAATGGTGGGAGGATGGGCTTATCTCCAAGGAAGGTGGCTCAAATGATGAACAAACATGCCATAGAAGGTAGGGCGACATTCACAAGGCCAACAACCAGGTCTGGAGTCATCTGGAAGGCTGGCTGTTAGAACAAACTCGCCCAAACAGGATCAGCGCGGGTGCATAACTGAACTGTAGCGCTGACAGCGCATCTCAATAACGGAGCAGGCTGTGTCAGCGCGGCTTAATACTTTCATAGGATGCGCTGGCTCATGAAATTCGACCAGCGCGGAAAACCCGTGTGCTTCCGCGCTGGCAGCGCATTAGTTACACTATCAGCCACCAGTCAGCGCAGTTATTTTAATAACAGTCGCGCTGATGAAATAAATTTTGGCAAAGTGGGTCATTTGGCCAGTTTAGAGAGCATGAGCATGGTGCATTTGATTTCATGACACAGTAGGGAGACTGACAGGGAGACAGTGACAAATTACTGCGTAACAGTACTTATCATGACTTAAACTCTTTAGCCATGGCTTTCCTCACGCATTTTCAGTTACGGGTTCGCTATGAAACTAGAACATATTTGCTCACGTCGCTCAAGAAAAATATTGCGACACACATCTTTGATCACATCCATGAACGGAGACGTAGGCATCACCTGATCAAGTTCGAGATTGTTGATTAGTTAATGACCGAATGGTTTACCAAGTCACTCGTCGCTCCAATTTCTCGCAATATAGCTATGGGTGGATGTGTTACAAAGGAGCAAGCCATTGCTTGTGCCCAGTACCTGGATCTTGTTTACTCCTAGTCTAGCACTTTGTATGAGTTATTACCTGATGCTCCAATGTAATCATCTAATCCAACGACATCGAAGTCACAAGCTACACCTCCTATCAATGGAGTCATTGGTTCAGTGTCTCAGGCCCCTGCAAAATATTCTTCCAAACAGAAGTTGTTCTCAAACACTACTTCCAATAGTCCCTCCCAAAATTCACCTAGCCCTGGTAAAACCTTAGAGGTCCACACTATTCATTCTACCGCAACGGAAAAATCCTCAAAAGGTAAGAAGAAATGCAAAGGCAAGGGTAAATTCGATGCCTCAAAACAAGGTCCTTCCAAGTCGTCTACTGGTGATGCTTCAAAATGGAAGCCTAAGTATATGTGCCTCATTTGTGAAGAGTATCACTATACTAAGGATTTTCCCCAACGATTTGAAGTTAGTCGCTTGCTTAAAGGGACCCCAGCTGTCTTGAAAGAGTCATTTCCATCTCAGCGAAATCAAATGATAGACCAGCCTCAATCATCTGCTTCCTTAGGTTCACAAGTTTTCATGATGAGTACGCCAATTAATGTGGCTACTAGATCAAAAGATTATCAAACTCCTACTCCGACAGCCGGGAAAGAGAAAGAGGCCACCCCTTCTTCTGCCCGGCTGAGTTCTGGTCCTCTCCATATCAAGCGAACTAAACCTGATTCTGCTATTCATCCACTTTCTCGAGGCGTTCTAAGGAAGTCCTTGTATAATCCCAACGCTCGATCCACTCAACATTATAATATCGTTGAGGATTTAGCTCAAGCGCCATCAACTATGTCTGCTCTTGAGGTACTTCAAAGTTGTCCGTCCCAGCAGAAGTCATTACTATCATCTATTGGGGGTGTTTATCCTACTAATTCTAACTTGATATGTTTTGATCTAGAGAACCACGTTCCACGTTTTCCTCATCAGATTGACTTTTTTATTCAGGTAATCAATGAGAAAACCATTCATATGACTGTCATCGATGAAGGTGCCTCTACATGCATCATGTCAGTCGCTTGTTGGAAGGAAATTGGTTCTCCTACCCTAAACCAATCCCTTAACATTTTGGAAGCTTTCAACGAGTGTGATTCGCGACCATTTGGTGTCTTACCCAACCTTGCCATTACTTTGGAAGCCAAGACAATACATGTCAAGGTAGAGATCGTTGACGATAATCTCAATTATAATATGCTGCATGGACGAATTTGGACCCATGCCATGCATGTTGTAGCCTCCTCTTTGTTCCGGATGATTCGTTTTCCCCATCAAAGGAATATAGTCACAATCGACCAACTTTCCTTCTTTTCCTCTTCCTCTTCAGATGGAAATGTTTCGTATGTTAAG
This sequence comes from Pinus tabuliformis, assembly GCA_031772625.1. Classification (NCBI taxonomy): domain Eukaryota; kingdom Viridiplantae; phylum Streptophyta; class Pinopsida; order Pinales; family Pinaceae; genus Pinus; species Pinus tabuliformis. Next base: position 697,543,165 of record CM062804.1, on the reverse strand, counting down.
AACACCGGTGCTCCTTATGAGAGTGTGGGGGCAAGAATTTTTAAAGCTTCTGCTTTGATGGGAATTTTTCCGCTCCCATCTCCTCATGTTCCCTCTGTCAACATGATTTCAGTCAAATCTGATCCTTGGGTCATACCTTCACCGGATCTTATTGATACCTGGGGCGGGGTTATGCCACTTAGTCCCAGCAAAATCAATTATGTGGAAATTGTTTCAGCCCCTAGTTCTGTATCGTCTGATTTTCTTGTTTCAAGAACATTTCTCGATATGTATTCTCAAACCCTATGGCTTGGTTCTTCGGAATCTCCTAATCCCTTAGCCGAGACTTTTCTTTCTGATGAGAGTATCATGGAAGTAATGTCTCTGGAGGAACCACCGTGGAATGATACTCATCATCATTCTTCATTGCTTCCTAGCCCGGCGATCATGTCTACTTGTCTTGAAGAGTTCTCTTCCCAGTTCCCTTCCCTACCACTTCAGGCATCAATCATGACTCATGAAGTATGGTCGGAATGAAATTTGGGTAACATTACCCAAACGATGCCAATTGATATTTCTATCACACCTGGTCTCATTGAAAATGTCCATATCGAGGTAACTTGTTCTCCAGATGATATCAAGCTCTATTCTTGTCTGTTCCAAGAGTTCCGTGATGTGTTTGTGTGGTCATATGAGGAAATGTCTTGCATTGATCCTAGCATCGTTGTGCATGAAATACTGACTTATCCTCACACAAAGCCCGTTTGCCAACGGCTCTGCCCAGTGCACCCTAGGAAAGTGGTAACTATCAAGGGTGAAGTTGAAAAACTTCTCAAACATGGATTTATTAATAAGATCCCTCTCACATATTGGGTGTCAAATATTATATCGGTGGCGAAGAAATAAGGCAAGGTCCATGTTTGCATCCATTACAGTGATCTCAATTGTGCCTGTCCAAAGGATAACTATCCCACTTCCTTGATTGATCAGATCATTGATGAATGTGTTGGGAATGAAATTTTTTCCTTTATGGACGATTTTTCTAGTTACAACCAGATTAACATTGCGCTGGCAGATTAAGAAAAGACTGTTTTTATCTTTCCATGGGGTACTTTCACGTACAAAAGCTCCCTTTTGGCCCAAAAAATTCTAGGGCTAAATTTTAGAGGGCGATGTCCTATGCGTTTCACGACATTCGAAACATTGTTCAACCTTACTTGGATGACCTTCCCGCTCATTCTCGTAAGTGCCATGATCACCCTAATCATCTTTGGCAGATTTTTCTTCGCTGTAGACACTACAACATTTGGTTGAATCCACATAAATGTGTTTTCTGCATCGAATCCGAACGACTCCTCAGCTTTATTGTCTCTAAGGAAGGCATTCACCTTGATCTGCTTAAATTTGAGGCCATTGTTAATTTACCCCCTCCATCTTCGTTGCACCAACTATAGAGCCTGCAAGGAAAAGCAAATTTCCTCCATCGTTTCGTACCCAATTATGTTGAGCTAGCTTCAAGGTTTACCCGGTTTCTCAAGCAAGGAACGCCCTTTGTTTGGGATGAGATTTCCCAAAAGTCTTTTGATGACCTTAAGGCTGTCCTCATAAATGCTCCTTTGCTGCATCCCCCAGATTATCATCGCAATTACTTCCTTTATCTAGCTGCAGCCTCTAGTACCATCACTATGGTGTTAGTACAAGATGATGACAAAGGTAATGAACATGTTATTTACTACCTCAGTCGTAATCTCCTCGACACTAAAACACATTATGCTCATGTCGAGAAGTTGGCTTTGGCTGTCGTACAGGTTGTTCAGTGCTTTTGGCACTACATTCTCTTACGCACTACCATTGTGATTTCTGAATGCAACCCCATGACCTACATCCTGACTCATCAGTTGTTGGGGGGCAAGTATTCTAAATGGATTTTCATCCTTCAAGAATTCAATTTGGTGTTTACTACTGCCAAATCTAAGAAATCACTGGTTTTTGTTGAGTTGATTTTCTCCCTTCCTTCTACGTCTCTCCCCGCTGGTGTCGATGAGCAGCTCCCAGATGAGACCCTTTTCCTAATTATCACCCTTGACCCCTGGTATGGTGATATCATTGTGTATCTCTAGATGTCCACATTCTGGTTCGCGTTGACTAAAGATGATCGTTGACGCATTCGGCATCACTCCCAACCCTACCGTATTATTGGAGATACTTTGTACCATGTCGATGTCGATTTTGTTCTTCACCGATGTCTTACTCTCGAGGAGGCTAAGAGAGTTCTCAATAACTGCCATGCTGGGCCATGCATCCGTCATATGTCTCAATATGCTATTGCCCAAAAAATCCTTCGTGCTGGTTATTTCTAGCCATCCATCTTTAAGGATTACATCCCTATCGTTCGCAAGTGTCATGAATGCAAAATTTACCAGTGAAAGATGTGTGCCCCGCTCGCTCACCTACACCCTGTTATTACCGTTGGTCCTTTGGCCAAATGGGGCATTGATTATATGACATGTAACCCTCATTCGGCTGAGGGGCATGGTTATATTATCGTTGTTGTCGATTATTTCACCAAATGTTCCAAAGTGATGCCTACATACACTGCCAACGATAAAACGACGACTCAATTTCTATTCAATCACATTATTTCCAGGTCCAGCATCCCTCAAGCCATTATCACCGACCATGGCTCCCATTTCTGAGATTACATGATGGCTAAGTTGACCTCTATATTGGATTTACACCATGATGGATCAACCCCGTACTATCCTCAGGCAAGTGGCCAAGTTGAAGTTGTGAACAAGGTTTTGGTTACAATGCTTCGGTGTACCATCGGGATGCATAAGTCAAACTGGCATCTCATGCTCTTTTCAGCTCTGTGGGCTTACCAAACCTCGACCAACGACACAACTGGTTTTACACCATTCCAGCTAGTCTATGGACTAGAAGCAATGTTACCGAATGAGTGCAAAATCCCTTCACTCAAGCTAGTTGTCAAACTTCTCCCCGAAACCTCACCTCAAGAAGAATGCCTCTTGTATTTATAACGGTTGGATGAGACTCGTCATCTTGCTGCTTTGGTCATAGAAGCACAAAAGAAGCGAGTCAAGTCCCATTTCGATCAGTTGGTCTCCCCTCGCGCGTTTTCTGAAGGAGATTTGGTTTTACTATACAATCAAGCTAATGATAAGCTGGGGGTAGGCAAGTTCGAACCTATGTGGCATGGGCCCTACATTGTTAAATGTGTGTTACAAAAATGGGTCTATGAGCTAATTGATTATGAAGGAAATCCTTTAGATAAGCCCCGAAATGGGATCTATCTTAAAAAGTACTATGCTTAGGTTATCACGCATGGTCACTTATGTACATTAGTGTGTCATTCATTTTTGTGCAATGTGGTTTGATTTGTTGGTTTTCAAGCAGTTTTCATGCTCACTATGTTTTTCCTTGTTTTGCAGATGTCTATGACTCCTCACATTGGTTTCAATGATGGTGCTTGCGACACTACCTAGAATTTATCCTCCGCGGCATGGGCCATTTATGACCCCCGTGGTGAGTTGATTGAACTCTAAGGTATTTGTTTAGGTCGAACAACCAATAACATTGCTGAGTACAACGCAGTTGTCAAATTCTTGTCAGAAACCATCGCTCTTGACATTCGAGAATTGGTTGTCAACCAAGATTCATAGCTTGTTGTCCTTCAACTCAATGGGCAATATTTCATCAGAAATCCTCAGATATTGAGAATGTATCTACGTATTCATCTACTGGAGAGAAATTTTGATTATATTACATATCATCATATTCCTAGACATATGAATACATTGACAGATGCATTAGCTAATTATGTGTTGGATAGACCTTTGTGAAACATGTGAAAGGCAAGAACAAATCATTTGTACCATAGTAAGCAAGAAAATACGACAGACACACAGATATATATATATATATATATAGTTTTTGATACATCCAAAACCCCAAAAAATAATATGTGTGTCCAAAATACATCGGTGGCTCGCAAGCCTTATACATTCATGGCTTGCAAGCCTAAAAAATATAGAATGTTATGCTATACCTATGCACTAAATAGCATGATGCTCGTGATATCATGTAACTACTCATTCTACGTGAGTCAGCAGTCGGTGGATCCGATTTGACATGCCCACCATATGCCTCTAGTATTGGCATGGGACATCACCCATCCGAGCATACTCCGGGATCCCATGGGTCAAACCCTCGAGATTCCATGCAATCTCCTCCTTGTTGTGACTCCCCTCTTGATAAGGAACGACATCAAACTATTGTGTGAGCTCCTGGTGATTGGGGACATCTCGGCAGGGCATTCTGGTCCAACATCTACATTCATAAAATCGAAGTGTCATGAACACATATATTTCAAAAACCAGTGAAAACATCAAAAACTAAAAAAAAAAGTTTGTTTTTACCTCCTTCATCAAAATCCTCTCCTTCTAGGAGTGGCATATCCAGATCTCCGTAGAATTCAGTACTACTATAAGTCCAATCCTCCACTACGATCACTTGTTTTCGTAGCCATGAGAAGAAGGCGAGCTTATAGGACATTTGTTGGCCCCCCGTAACCCTGGGAATCAACTCACTCCAACGGACCATCCGTGGGTATCATGGCATCGGTGGATCCACCTCGGTCAGCTAGTATTGGAACAACGAAACCCACTCCAAGAAGAAGGTCACTAGCACAGACCCAAAGCAAAACTGCTTTAGGTTTCCCGCCTTAGCTTTTCATAGTTGGCGCATCATGTTGACTTTCATAGATTCTAACTAGTTAAAAATATTGGGCATTATGCACTTGATAGCATACAAGAACTTTGATTTGTTAGTCTCATGTGGCGCTTGGGGCCCAGTCACTCTGTTGATGGTCAATAGTAACACTCTCAATACAAGATCTCGAACAATTGCGATCTCTATCTTGCCACTCTTGGATTTGAGGGCTTCTAGGCAATGTTCGGAAAGCAACATGGAAACGCTTGCCCCAATCGACCTCAACCCATATAGGTTGAATGGTTCCCCTCTCCGGGACAGTCCTGTGATGAAATAAATATCTAAAGTCTCCAACTCCAGCTCCTGGTCACCAATGACAAAAATTTCTCGATTTATATCCCATAGACTAATCAGGTACCATAGAAGCTCATGTTGAGCTCGCATCCCTGGTGTGAAAAAGAACTTGAGGATCCTATAGTTCCTTAAAGCCTCCAAGCAATTTGGGTTAGCGATGGCTTGGGTATCAATATCCTCATGCTCTCTTTCTTTCCAATCCACCATTTTCAACGCTTTTCTTCCTGCAACAACCATTTAATCAAGTCAATGATCATTTTTTGACAGAAAAATTTGGATTTAAATGGTGAATTAAAGAGAAAATAATCATTTTTCTTTGTTCATGGCGCCGAGGTGCCTGTTTTAAAAATAGTCGCATCGGCAGCGTAGTTGATCGTTTTAGAAACCCTCGATCGACGCAATTCCGTGCCGAGAAATCACGTCGACCGAGGGCGAAATTTTTTTTCTAAAACCTTTCTCAGACATCCAAAAAATGGATAAAATAAGTATGAAAATGAAGCTTAAGGTCTAGGCTCTTACCTGCAACTCACGGCTCGACGAATGACCTCCCGAATCTCCCGCAATCTGTTCCGAAAAAAATTAGGACAAAAGTGGGTTAAAAACTCATCACATAAAGGTAAAATGTTAAATGGTAAAAAATAATTATGTTTCCCTCCTTTTATTCATTTTTTCATGAACTATTAGGGTTTTTAAGTATTTTTGACCTATTTTGCCTCAGGAATTGGATAATTCCTTTACCTTTTGTGCAGCAACAGGTCACAGATTTTCAATGATGGTATTAAATCATGTTTCAGCTCTTTTCTTGACTAGTAAAACTCAAATGAAAAGATTGTCAATTATTTTTCCCTTTTGACTCATAAAAGAGAATAAAATGGGGGGTCTACTTTCAAGCTCTTTTGTGACCCTTTAAACAATAAAATATTGTCGAGCTCTTGTTGTTTGAACTCGTTAACGGATGTGAAAAGTCATGCACCCAATATACATTTACCCCTTTTTCAGGCTAGGATGCACTATTTATGAAAAAGGTACTCCTTGACTAAAATGGTCAGGCAGTTCTCTCGAGTATCATTTTCTACCTTTTCAGGCTCGAGAGACACAAATGTACGAAAAGGGACCATGTGTAGTTTACTTTTCTGTGTATTTTTCAAACTCTCTAAACATGACAAATATACTGAGTTACACCTTTGTCGGACTCGTTAAAATATTAAACGATATTGGATTCATCACCGCAACGAACATGAGTTTCCCCTTCCTAGGGTTCATTAATCTTACTAGGTTGGATTCATCCGAAGGATGAACTTATAGTGCAAGCATATGCTATCCCCTTCAAGCTTGCGATAAAAAATAATTGGGGTACCTACCGGAAATGGTGGGGCAAAATTTGAAAATTCAATCAGTCGTGTTAGCAGTTCACTCTTTAACATGAAACTTTCTATTTCGTGTTAAGTTGGAATATCCTCCTTTTCATCGTTGACCTTCTTGGGTGGGGCCATTCATTTTTCCTTCCATTTGATCTCTACCATGTCATCATGACCATCGATCCTATGGGTCCAAAAGCTGCCAAACTCTGGAATCGTGTTGTCGATATTTTCAAGAGTTATCCCTCTACAGTTACACTTACTCCTAATTCTCTGTATCATCCAAAATAATTTTCATCCCTTTGTCTCATGTCGATGATGTGGGATACATCATGGCCCTCCTTTGACATGGTCACTTTCGGTCGACTTCAACTCATTATCTAGGAAGTTGGTTGAGAGACTCGCTTCCAGTACCTTGGAGCTTGCATGCCCTAACGGCAATTTCTTTGCACTTGAAAATAAGTTCACATTATTGGCTTTTGATTGGGTGATTTCACGGGTGTTCGATTTGAGTTCCTTTATTCACATTTCGTGAATTGTGCTGCTAGTACCTTGAGAACCATTGTCATTATTGGTGGTTTCTCTCGTGCTTGTTAATAGTTTACATCATTGACTGGTAATCAAGCAATTTTCTAGCATGTTCAATGTCAACACATCTATTCACATGTTAGAATCTGTACTTTGATCGAGTTGTATTGGAGCGCAAGACCCTGGGCTCAAATTAAAAAAGTTCAGGTTGCAAGGTGATGTGACATGATCATGTTGATATACATGTCTCTTTCATATGGATGGTTGCATCCATACCACAATTCATATGTTGTTTAACAAATTTTTCAGTAATGTATATGTATTTTTACTTGCTTGTAGGTTTTCCGACAACAGACTCTGGTTCCCCGCACTGAATTATAAATCATTTCATCCCTCACTCTAGTTTGGCCTTCACGCTTTAGGGGGCATCTATTACACAGCATTTTGTCACTATCCCCATACTCCCCGTTCCTTGATCCTAGAGGACCTCTACAATGAACCCTTCATTCTTTCCCATCATGAAGAAACTCCCATTGTGTCCCTATTCATGAGCAAAACAATTCCCCTTTGCATCGTTTTCCAAAATCTTTTGTTTTTCCAAGTTTACAAGACCAGCGCTAATGACCCGTGTCCTCCTCGCCCCGATATGCAGGGATTACAACTGTCCCTAGCACTGATCAGATCGACTGAGCTTTTTCCTAGTCGTGTCGATCCTATTTCGGAAAAAAATTTAAATATGGAGCCGAAGCTTCCATCTCTAAAAGCTTCGTAATGAAAGTCTGGTAAAGGGTTAGGCCAGATGGAGCCGAGGAGGTCAAATTGGGCTCCTTTCCCCTATTAGGATGGAACTACCTCAAGAGATAAGACCTTCTCCCATGAGAAGAGGAATCATCTCCCATCCATTCAAGCTATACAAACCTCCACTTTTCCCAAGCACAAGCTAGTGTTAGGGTGCGTGTGTTAGTGCTAATTAAGTTTTGCTTGGAGTAATCAGCAAGTTAACCATACTTTGTAGTTCTCTATTTCGTGTTTAATGGAGAATTGTGATTTGGTTTGGTGTGAATCCTAAAGGGAAGAGCCTTGATATTATCATTGCTAGGGCCATCCATGGAATGTTAGCAGAAGTGTGTGGGAACCCAGATTTGTCAAAAGAGAACAGCAACGTCAAGACGTTGGTTGTAATCTCTTATTGATTTAATAAAGATGCAACTATCGATTGATTTCCTACATAAGATGTCATTTCACATGTTTATGGCTTAATGTTTCTTAAGTTGTGTGATGCAGGAAAAGTGTTCCCTCTGCAGACAGAGGCAACCCCTCTATCCCTACAGTGGGTCTAGTCACAAACAAGGACAGATCAACAATAGCTTTCCTTAAATAGTCATAGTCGGAGGCCTACCTCAATCGGTGGTCGATGGAGTTCCATTGCGCTGCTCCAGCTTCCGCTTCCTTCTCCTAATGAGTAATCAACCTGAAATAATGCAAAGGAAATACAACAAAGCACTTAACCGGAACAACAAATGATCTATTTACTCACAAAGTCAAGAAGTCATGAGCTATCAAGTACATTGCATACAATATATAGGAAAACATCATTGATTGCATTAATTATGAAATAAGAGTAAGCTTACAACCAAAGTCTTGACGTCACAAGCCTACTTAGAGGGATCCAGCCAGCATGTTCCTAAAGCATTCACTCTTGAAGATGGATCTCCCAACATACAAGTATCTCTCACTCACAAGTTTTACACAAGATTAAGGGCACTTCACAACCTTCCTCAAGCTATCAGCAATCCCACACTTGTCACACTCACACCAGCTATCTAGCAAACTCACAAGCACTAACAGTACTATCAACAACCACTCCAAAGACTAAGAACTCCAAACTAGCAGCACATAACAATGGTGAGAGTTTAAATAGGAAGAGTCTCCATGAAAGGTGGGAAGATGAGCTTATCTCCAAGGAAGGTAGCACAAATGACGGAATAGCCACACCAGAGAAAGGAGGGCGACATAAACTAGGCCAACAACCAGGTCTGGAGTAATCTGGAAGGTCGACTGTTGGAACAAATTCGCCCAATCTGGATCATCGCGGGCACATAACTAGTCTTCCGCGCTGACATTGTTATTGAATAACGTAGCTAGTTAGATCATCGCTCAGGATTACAAGCGACAGTTGCACTGGCACATAAAATCCGACCATCGCGGGAATCACGTGTACTTCCGCGATGGCAATGCTTCTGGATTATTTTGGAGCGCCCTTCAACGCGTTTATTTGGCCAACAGACGTGATGAGGCAGAAACCTTTGGAAAAGTGGATCATTTGGCAGCATCAGAGAGCATTTGTATAATATTAGCATGTACAACTTGGACACATGACACGGTAGGAAGACTGGAGTGAAGATAGTGACAAATTACTGTGTAACAACTTGTTAATTAGGTTTAATACAATTTGTATATTATCATGGTTGTTGTTTGTTGTTGTCTACTTGTTTCGGGTGTTCGCGAGAAGAAATGGAAGATAGTTGGAGCAAGGAAACAGGGTCATCATCAAATGGATAGTGTACTAAGAGGTAGGCCCTCTTAATTGGTTCTAACCTAAGGAAATATTCCATAGAATGTCTTGGGCTAGAAGAATTGTTTGTGTCCGCACATAGAATTTTACCTACACCACAAGCCATCACTAAGAAAGAGCTAACATTGGAAGAGTTTGAGAAAATTTTCAAGGAGAATTACTTGTCAGAATGCTACTACGATAACAAGGAAAAGGAACTTTATGAATTTATAATGGGACAGATGACTAGTGATGAATATGTCACCAATTTTTTGGGGCTATTGAGATATGTCCCATATCTCAAGCATTAAAAGGTAAAAATTCATAGGTTAATCAGTGAATTTCCTTTGGTGTTCAGAGATAAGATTGAATTGTTGGAACCCCAGACTCCAAAGGATGTGATTAAGAATCTAGAGAATTGCTACGAGCAAGTGAGGCATATGCCTAAAACTAAGAGCAACGAGGTATCCAAAAGCACTGCCAGGTGAAATGTTAGTTGGTCCAGAAAGAACTCAGAAAGGAAGGAGAGGAAACACCTAGCTTAGATAAGATAGTCCCAGAATAGGGCCATCAATATTATTAAGGGGAATTTACAACAACTAGCATTGATGCAACGCCATATCGATGGTCGAGAGCCACTCAAGTGTTGGACTTGTAGTGGGAACCAAAGTAGAAGGGATCACCCACATCAGTAGGAGGTGAGGCCCAAAATCTACAGTTCTTAGGATGCAATCATGATGAGCGAATTGTTAAGAATTTACCAAAGAACATAAATTAATTATGTAGATTTACGGAAATGAATAACCAGCAAAAAAACATATAAACAATACAAACAATATTTAAGCAGGAAAAACCCCAACTCCAGGCAAAACCCACCATAATGAATTTCATTATCCTTGGCCAAAACCTTTAGCAACCCAGCCAAGTGAGCCTTCACCACTCACCTCCCTCACCCTACTTGTTGACGGTTTTGCATCTACCAACATTTAGGGGATCACCTCTGTATGAAGTCCAAACTAGACCTCACACCATTTGGTGTGGGAGTCCCATCCGGTATGATGGCCCAGTTTCCATTATCTTAAGGATTTGCCTAAACTCTTGCTTGTCAGCACAGGAGAGTGGTATGCTTTATCTTCTAGAAGTGAGGTTCGTGTGCCTGGTGATTGCAAGTGTTCTTGTGTTAATGGTTCTTTCACTGTAGAGGGAGAGGGTGAGAGTGAGTCCCGAGTTGGTTGGGATGAAGTCCCAACTCGGCTAGGAGCACACAACGCAACAGGATGTGCACAGCTTCTGAAAGAGTAGTCCATATGGATGCGGTAGTCACAACACACAAGGTAAGATAACATGTATAGCACTCAGTGGATGAGTTTGCACGAGTGCATTGGTTGTTACAGCAATTTTTATGTGAAAGGTTTGTCTGATGTCCGAGAGGGTAGCCACCACGGGCAAGACAACGTTAACAGCATATACAACACATTTCCATTAACAGATTATGTATTACAACAAGTGAAATAGTCCAAATGTTCAACACAAGTTAAAGAAACATGCATTACAAGTGTTCAAGATTAGTCTTACAATACACGTGTGAAAATTTGTTAGCCTGTTAGCAGGCTTCTGAATTAAGCGAAAGTTCCAAGACACATCATTACACCATATATCACTAACCCCAAGTGCGGGGCATTGGTGCCACTACTTACTCCTCAAAGGAAAGATTACAGACTCTCTTGGATACATGGGAGGAGTTGAGGTGAAACTTCCTTTCATGCACAAATGAGGGGGTATTTATAGCCAAGGGTGAAACTGACCCTTGTGGTTGTTCGACTAAACTCATGAATATTTGACTTCCATGACTTTTCGACTTTACGTGACTCTTTGTAAAACAAGTGGATCTCTTGGACTTCCATGTTACATTACATTAATTTTACAACATGGCCCAAAGTGGAGATGTGGACAACATGACTCGACATGACAGTGTTGGTACATTCGTGTTGCTGCTGGAGTGCATGTCAAGCTGCAATGTTGTTGGGTGATGGGTGTCTTCATGGTGTATCGCAACTTCACCTCCACATGGCAAAGTGTGCGGAGTCTTCGATGGTCATTGGTTCGCTTGATGTTTCTTTGGCACGTCACCCCTTGCTTGTATGTTAGAAGGCTTGATAGGCTCATCTGTTTACGAAATATGCATGTTCGTCTATTCATCCGTCCATGAGCACATCTTGCATGTTTTCTCGTTTGTCCATCTGCGAACACATCTTTGCATGATCATCTATTCACGAGCACATTTCTTCCCATGCACCGTTTGTTCATCCGTTGATGAACTTGTCCTTCTGCATGTGCTCCCTTTGTTCATCCCGTTCGTCGTCACACCATGTTTGTTAGTGTACATGTGCCTGCAGTCACTCATGAGGATATGACATAAAATCCAAAAACCTCCTATTCTACCATGACACATGATCATTTCGGATACAGATGATCGGGAGAGGCAGCAAGGTTGCAAGGCAAGATGATGGCTCCAGGTACTGCTAATGAAAACTGTGTAGGAGTCACTGTGTGATGAAGATGAGAAATCCATATCGAGAGTGATTATCCACGAGGTCTTGCTCAGCTGGAAGGAAAAATTGCACAAATTTTGGGAGGAATAGTTCCGGCTGCAAGAAGTCGAGGCAGATAGAATCTTCTCATTTTCCAGAACGAGAAGGCAGTAGGGGCTAGAAGGAAAAATCTGCACAATTTTCTTGCGGAACAGACCGTGCTGCATGGAGGATAAGCAGGCAGGAATTTTGGAGGAATTGGTCAGGAGCTTGGTAGCCAAAACTATGCAATTCCCAGAGGGAACTAGCAGTTTCCTGTTGGGTCACTGGTAACAGAAACTATGCAATTCGCAAGGGGAACAGGAAGTCATCTGTTGGGAGCTTAGCAGTAGAAACTGCGCAAATCCTGGAGGGAACTAACAGTCTGCTACTAGGAGCTACTGGCGAGGGAAAC